>OU015745.1:110961143-111024432 GCA_907169655.1 Acomys percivali | reverse complement strand
AAAGAAAGAAAGAAAGAAAGAAAGAAAGAAAGAAAGAAAGAAAGAAAGAAAGAAAACAACATGGTATGGACACAAAGACCAATTGAATAAAAACAGATGACTAATAGAAGTGGAAAAAAATGACTTGATACCCTAAGAGCATATACCAGGGGAGAAGGTCCCTCTCAGTCACAGTCATAGGGGAGGGGAGTAGGGAAAGCAGGAGGGAGGGGGAAATGGGAGGATACAAGGGATTGGATAACAGTTGAGATGTAATGTGAATAAATTATATATATATATATGTATGTATGTATGAAGTAGAAAAATTGAAAAAAATTTGCAAGGTACATATTTAATGGACGTTTAGTCTTCAGAATATATATATATATATATATATATATATATAAAGCCTCAAAAAACAAAGTAAAGGAAACATATAGCACATTTAAAACAAAATGGTTACATATGTAAATAGAGAGGTCTTAATAACAGAAATAAAACTGTCTAAGAATTCTTTCACAAAAAGAAACCACCATCCTTAGCAATCAGGGCAGTACAAATTTAAATAACTCTGAGATTTCCTTTCACCACAGTGAGAATGGTTAAGATGCACAAAATACCTGAAAACAAATGCAGGCAAAGTTGTAGAAAGGAAGATTCTGGATTGCAGCCAGTTTCCATGTTTTCAGCAAAACACCCTAGTAATATATTGGATCTTGGTTCTATTCACTTAAATTAAACATCTACTGGTTTGCGGACTTCCTGACTTGAACAAAGCCTTTGTGACATTACCTAGCTCCTGATCATGTGAAGATAATTTAGCATATCATTTCTATTCTTTGTAGAGTTTGTTGGCTCCACCCTGTACAGAGTCTGACTTAGAAAATTTTGTTTTGTGACTACTCAGCATAGAGAACCAATGGCAGACCAAGGTAAGGGACTCATTAAGACTCAACTTACCTAATCAATGAGTTTATAATTTTTAATTCCTGGGGCATTGATGACTCAAAGATGATTGTATCACTGAATGTCCTCCCTATTTTTTTTAAATGTTTAACTCATAAAAATAAAAAAAAAGAGCTCTGGAGTTTTCCAAATGATGTGAAGGCAGTTTGACAGGTCAGAACTTCTGTCTTCATCAATCCCCTTATATAACCTTAAGGAACAAAAGATCTTTTGCATTAGATACATTTTAATAATTCCTGAGATTTGTGAGTATTTTTATTATCTGAATCATAAGAACCCTTCATTCCGGACTTCCTGATTTTATAACAAGTTTTCTCCTGGACATGGAATGTTTCAACTGGGAAAGAATGTCTACGTCACAAACTACTCAAAGAAATTGTTTCCTAAAATTACTTAATTGTTAAGTTTTTTCTAGTTTGTGTCACTTAAATCCTTGGGTAAGTATAGAGTATTAAAGTCTACTAGATGTGTAATATTTATTTATGTACATCGTATTATTTCAATCCAAATATTATGTAAGTCTCCATTGCCATCTTGACTAGACTTTGAGTCATGGAGGAGGCACATCTCCAGGCATGCCTATGAGGACAGTTAAAGAATTTTACCTGAGAAGGGAAAACTGATCTTGAATAAGTGTGTCATCACTTTGAAAGAGGCCAAGGAATGACTGGGTCTAGTAGAAATCAGTTTGAGAAAGATTTCACTCCTCCCTGGTTTCTCAGAGAAGAAATAGTGCCATCAGCAGTCTCACCCATCCCCCACCCCCACCACAGCTACAGTCAGTTTTCTTCCTTTATTTTGTTTTGTTTAAAAAATAATTTTTCATACAGTTTCACACATTTTTTTCATACAGTTTCCTACCCCACAACTCCTTCAGATACTACAGTAGTTATGTAGCTACACTTCCTCACATCAATGAGCCTGGTTCTTTAAATCATGAATCTAAAAACAAACTTTCATGTCTTCCTTAAGTTACTTTTGCAGACGATTTATCACAGCAACAGGAGAAGTAACTAAGAGTTGTTTAGAAGCAGTTGGGTCTACAAATACCAGCAAACTATTATGCAAAACTTAGAAAAGAAATGTGTGTAGCTAAGAAGAGTGTTATTTATTGTTATTATGCATCTATATACAAAGTTGTGTTTATGTTTCCTGTGCTTCTACTGAATTTATATGCTTTCACTAAGAATGATTTATATACTGGCATATCTATTACAGGGGAAGATCCTCTGAATTTTCTCATGCATTTAATATACAGCGAGTATTAAAATTCATTTGGAAAGACTTAAAAACAATTTCTATTTAAAACACTATTAATCATGTTTTTGAATTGAAGAAGAACTTACATCTCTTATTTTATAATTTAATAAACATCTTATATTGCATTAATATATAACAAAACGTACAACATCTCACTTTCTTATGGGTGTTCCTAAAGTTAAATGTCATAGAAAAAGCACCTAAAAGTTATATTATTAAACTTCACATCTTAGCCTCCTAAAATATTTTTGTGTGAATATATTAAAACCTTCCATAGTGTGCTTGTGAATATCGAAATATTTAAATGGTGTTAAAAACGCATGCCAGTTCCTAGATTAAGATCTCTAAATCTATAAATTTTTCATATGTTTTGTTTTACAGATATGATATTTATATGTACTTATTTCAAAGAAAGGCGGAATTAATTTAACAATTTATATTAAATATTTTAGTCATTTTTATACAATGTATTGAACATTAATATTTAGTGCTATATACTAGTTAGTGTACTAGTAGGTAGAAAATATTTATCCGCCACAACATTAAATCTCACACACAAAATGTAAAAATTAACATCAAGTAAACTCCATTTCATGAGAATTCAAACTAAATATCTAATAACTAAATATTTGAACTCATGTTGTATTTATTAACAACTAGAGACAGTGCTCACTCTGGTTGATTATGTGCAGGATTTCTATATGATTCTTCATCTATCATGTTACAGGCTTCACAGATTATACTTAAGCATTTTCAAAGGCTTTACATTGAAATTTTCATTGATATAATTCATGCATCTGATAGAATAACAGTGGTGATGCAGAATAATGACAGCATAAACACTAACCATGAAAGAATTGAAAATAACTACAGAACTGAAAATAACTACAGAACTGAAAATAACTACAGGCATATGGTGGAAGAAAATGGCACTGTGTATATATAAAAAACACTTAAAAGATTTTCTATGACTATAAACCTACACTTGACCCTTGATTGTACCGTATGCATGATACATAGTACTTTGCAGATTCCATTCTTTGACTTAAATTATCCAAGCAATATTTAATGAGTAAAAATAATTTATTGCATGTAGAAACACTTTGATTTGTCTATATAATAAATATTATAGTAGATGCATCTAGCAAGGATTGACATAAGAATGTAATTTTTTAAATTTTATGTAACATAAATAACTCACATTAGTATCAAGTGTATGTGTGTAAAACACATGCAAAAACATGCACATGCAATTAACACACACATGGGAGGGGGGATTATTTTTAACCTGCATTCATGCTTTCAATCAAACCTGTCAACAACTCTTGTCTAAATCAATAGCCAAATGTGTATTGCCATGGTTACTATATTTGCATAACTTAGTAAATGCCTTTCTCCACTTGTTAAATTGTTTTCCTTTTGATTTCTTGGCTCTATGTAAATTTGATAATTTGTTGGTGGTTTCTTCAGATCAGCCACAGTGGAATTTTATCATACCAGTCACATGTGCATAGCAAGCTGTCAGCATCTATGTCACAGAAAAACTATAGGTGATCATCTTGGAAGAATAAAACTAGATCCTTCTCTCTCATCCTGAACAAACTCGTTTCCAAAGAGAGCAATGACCTCACCATAAGGGCAGATAGCCTACATCTGATAGAGCAGAAATTAGGTAATATTCTTGAACCTAAAGTCATAGAAAATACTTTATGAATAGGACCTAATAGTGCATTAATTAAAATACAACAACTAATAAAGGAGACCTGCCTGCATCTAAGCTGCCCATTTTTAGGCAGAATTCTGTTTGTATCAGGAATGAGGACATTTTGCCCCGTGGCTGGTTTGCCACATTTGAAGCTGTCTCCATAAGGAGGCTCTTTGATGATCATCACTTTCTTTGAGGTCGGCTCATGTTGCCAGGAGTTAACTTGTCTTGTTGTCAAAGAAACTTTAGGATTATAAAAAAACATCTTTAAATGTATTCTGTATGTCCCTGAGGCTTTTGAAGACCTTATTTAACAATTTTTACCTAATATATCGATAGAGTCATATCTATCTGTTAGGCTGAGGATATATGTTCTTGTGCTAGAATCTGACAAGTATTTGAAATGGCCATATTTTTTTCATCAATGTACTAAATTCTATACCATTGACTTATACATAACCTTCATATTTTCTGGAAATGTTTGGATAAAAAATTTTAATTGATGAATTTCAAATCAATTGAAAACAATGTGCTAATATAGAAATGTAAACCCTACATACAGATAAATCCTAGATTTTAATTTATAAAAAGTTGGAGGAATGTTCATACAAGACATAGTGTTTTTGAACATTATTTACTTTAATATTTAAGAGTTTTATAACAAGAAGAAATATTGTGAACTAAATCACTAAATATTTGAGTCAAATTTCTTGACCCTGGAATCTCTGTTTTTACCTAAAGACCACTTTTTATTATTATAAAAGTTTAAGACATTTTTTGAAAAATTAAATAAATAGCTATCCAGCATAATACACTACTATTTGCAGGAAGAAAATGCATACAGAATGACTAAATTGTCTATTTTCTGCCATAGAATGAATATCTAGAATATAAAAAGGACTGAAATCCAAAATACCAAGAAAGAAAACAATACAGAGTCCCCAAAATCATGCACTTATGTTGAAAGTTGGTCTTATATACTCTGATGCTAATTACTGCTTGCTCTCTCTGTACCCCAAGATTGCTCTGTAACCTTGCCTAAGGAAATTCCTTTTTGACCAATCAAAGGCCATCAAATATGGGAAGGACAAATGGGATTGGAGTGGCTAATGTTCCTGACATTTGGTAGATAGAGAGAATCTTGGGAAGGAGGAGAGACCAGAGGAGAAGAGAGAAAGAAGCGGCCTATGCCATGGGTTAGGTGGAGGAGATGCACATGTCTGGAGTGGATGGAGATTTGGCCCAGATGATGATCATTAGCTAAGTATTTGGGCTAATGGTTGGAAGGTAGCTCCATGAAATTGCTAGAAGCAAATGGCATGTGATTGGGGCAGTTATCCCATACCTGCCCCAACATGGGAAGTAGTTTAGGACATAATTTATAACCTGCCCTGTCCCAGGTTAACCTAGGCTATTAAAAAAAAAAAAACAGATGTCTGTGCCTTGATAGATTATTAATGGGTTATAATAGACCTCTGTATTAATAATTATAGGCCAGATAATAAACTAGGCCATACTGATATATTAATCACAACATAGATAAAACCATTAATCAAGGGCAAACTTTTCCCATTCAGTGTACTATCTTATCATTACATTGACTTCTTTTCCTATGCAGTCTTCTTAGTTGATGTATCTCCAGCCTGTTATCTTGTTTTTTGTGGTTTTAAGGTTTTATGCAAAAGAGCAACTCTTTCTATTTTTGTTACAGTTACGTAGTTTTGTGTTTTACATCTACATCTCTAATTGATTTATAGTTAAAATTAGTGTGCAGTAAAAGCAACCCTGTTTCTATTCTGCTGCATAATAATATAAATCTGTGATCCATCATCAGCATTACAAAAGATATCCAGGGGTCCTGCTCAAACTATGGCACCAGCCAAGCACAATACGTGCAGTAAACTTCGAGCGCCTACCCAGATCTAGCCAATGGACAGGACATTCTCCACTGTGAAGTGGAGAGTGGGGTCTGACTTTCACACGTACTCTCGTGCCCCATATTTGATCACGTCCCCTGGATGGGGAGACCTGGTGGCCCTCAGAGGAAGGATACCAGGCTACCAAGAAGAGATTTGATACCCTATGAACATATACAGGGGGAGAAGGTCCCCCTCAGACACAGTCATAGGGGAGGGGAGTAAGGAGAAGATGGGATGGAAGGAGGAATGGGAGGATACAAGGGATGGGATAACAATTGAGATGTAATATGAATAAATTAATAAAATATATAAAAAATAAAGGATATCAATTATTTTTCAACCAAAATCTTAATAATATATTTCTACTACCCAAAATAACTTTTCTGTTTCTTAAAATACTCATATTTTTCCTAGTCTCAGATCACAGCAGTACATAAGAAAATATAGATCACTCTTATAATGCTCCTGATAAGACTAATGTACTGCTAATTCAATGTCTTAATTGGAAGTAATGCAACCACTTAATCCTCAATTATTTTTATGGTGAATAGCCTTTAAGATTATTGAGAAAGTTCATGTACCCTAAAAATTATATTTCCTAAAATATTAAATGGAATATATTAGATACTGGAATTACATAGAGTACCTGAAATAAGCAGAGCCCTTTTAGAAATATATTATCTACTTAAAAAAAAAGGTTTTATATTTTAAGCCTTTTAGACTCTAAACATATTAGAATTTGCATAATATATTATTATTATATGCTTTGTTAAACTTCTACTGATGGTAATGGTTTTTGCAAAGTAACATTGGAAGCAATCTTTTTATTTTGAAAAGTTTATAATTGACTGCCTGTCTTGTACTTGTTTCCAAATACTGCAAACCAAATCTTGATATCACATATACCCTGTTCAATGCCAAAACTCAGCAGAAAAACCTGGATTTGTTATTTAAATATGTGCTTTGAGAGAACAATCCAAAGAATCAACAAAACCAAGAGCTGGTTCTTTGAGAAAATTAACAAAATAGACAAACCATTAGCCAATCTAACTAAAAGGCAGAGAAACACTATCCAAATACACAAAATCAGAAACGAAAAGGGAGACATAACAACAGACACCGAAGAAATACAAAAATCATAAGAACCTACTTTAAAGGCATTTATGCCACAAAATTTGAAAATCTAAGGGAAATGGACAATTTTCTCAAGCGATTCCATTTGCCAAAATTGAATCAAGACCAGATAAACAAATTAAATAGCCCTATTTCACCTATAGAAATAGAAGCAACCATTGATAGTCTCCCAACCAAAAAAAGCCCAGGGCCAGATGGTTTCAGCGCAGAATTCTACCAGTCCTTCAAAGAGGAGCTAATACCGATACTATTCAAGCTATTCCAAAAGATAGAAATGGATGGAATATTACCAAATTCATTCTATGAGGCCACAGTCACATTGATACCTAAACCTCACAAAGACCCAACAAAAAAAGAGAATTTCAGACCAATTTCTCTTATGAACATTGATGCAAAAATACTCAACAAAATACTCACAAGCGAATATAACAGCATATCAAAGACATCATTCACCATGACCAGATAGGCTTCATTCCAGGCATACAGGGATGGTTTAACATATGGAAATCCATCAATGTAATCCACCATATAAACAAACTGAAAGGGTAAAACCACATGATCATCTCTTTAGATGCAGAAAAAGCATTTGACAAAATCCAACACCCATTTATGTTTAAAGTTCTGGAGAAATCGGGAATATAAGGCACTTTTCTAAACATAATAAAGGCTATATACAGCAAACCAATAGCCAACATTAAATTAACTGGAGAGATACTCAAGGAAATCCCTCTAAAATCGAGCACCAGAAAAGGCTGCCCACTCTCTCCATATCTCTTCAATATAGTTCTTGAAGTTCTAGCCAGAGCAATAAGACATCAAAAGGAGATCAAGGGAATCCAAATGGGAAAGGTAAAAGTCAAATTATCCCTATTTGCAGATGATATGATAGTGTATATAAGTGACCCCCAAAATTCCACCAGAGAACTCCTACAGCTGATAAACACTTTCAGCAAATTGGCAGGATACAAAATAAACTCAAAAAAGTCAGTAGCTTTCCTATATACAAATGATCAACAGGCAGAGGAAGAAATTTCGAAAATTACTACCTTCATGATAGCCACAAGCAATATAAAATATTTAGGAATAACCCTAAGCAAGCAAGTGAAGGACTTATTTGAAAAAAACTTTAAATCTCTGAAGAAAGAGATTGAAAATGACATCAGAAGATGGTGGGATCTACCTTGTTCGTGGATCAGGAGAATCAACATAGTAAAAATTGCCATCTTACCAAAAGCAGTTTGCAGATTCAATGCAATCCCTATCAGAATACCTACAAAGTATTTTGAAGATATAGAAAGAACAATTCTCAACTTCATATGGAGAAACAAAAAGCCCAGAATAGCAAAAACAGTCCTATACAATAAAAGATCTTCTGGAGGAATCTCCATACCTGATCTCAAGTTGTACTATAGAGCAACAGCAATTAAACAGCATGGTACTGGCACAGCAATAGGCTAGTGGATCAATGGAATCGAACTGAAGACCCAGAGATGAATCCGCACACATTTGGTCACTTGATTTTTGACAAAGAAGCCAAAACCATTCAATGGAAAAACAACAGCATCTTCAACAAATGGTGCGGTTTAACTGGATGTCTACATGTAGAAAAATGCAATTAGACCTCTATTTGTCACCATGCACAAAACTCAAGTCCAAGTGGATTAAAGACCTCAACCTAAAACCAGAGACATTAACCCAGTTAGAGGAAAAAGTGAGGAAGAGTATGGAACACATAGGCACAGGAGACAACATCCTGAACAGAATACCAACAGCCCAGGCCTTAACGTCAACAATTAATAAATGGGACCTCAAGAGGCTGAGAAGCTTCTGTAAGGCAGGTGACACTGTCAAGGGAACAAAGCGATAGCCTACAGACTGGAAAAAGATATTCACCAACCCTTCATCTGACAAAGGTCTAATATCCAAAATATATAAAGAATTCAAGAAATTAAACATCACTAAACCAAATAACCCAATAGAGAAATGGGGCTCAGAACTAAACAGAGCATTCTCAACAGAGGATTATCAAATGGTTGAGAAACACTTAAAGAAATGCTCAATCTCCTTAGTCATCAGAGAAATGCAAATCAAAACGACACTGAGATTCCATCTTACACCCATCAGAATGGCTAAGATCAATAACTCAACTGACACCACATGCTGGCGAGGATGTAGAGAAAGAGGAACACTCCTTTATTGCTGGTGGGATTGCAAACTAGTACAACCACTTTGGAAATCTATCTGGTGCTTTCTCAGAAAACTGGGAATAGGGCTTCCTCAAGACCCAGCTATTCCACTCCTTGGAATATACCCAGAAGATGCACTACCACACAACAGGGACATATGCTCAACCATGTTCATAGCTGCCTTATTCATAATAGCCAGAACATGCAAACAACCTATGTGTCCCTCAGTAGAAGAATGGATAAAGAAACTGTGGTACATTTACACTATGGAATACTACTCAGCTATTAAAAACAAGGAATTCCAAAATTTGTGGAAAAATGAATTGAACTAGAAATTATCATAATGAGTGAGTTCACACAGAAGCAATAAGAGCTAAATAGTATATACTCACTTATATTGAGACACTAGTCCAAGGTGTATGTCCCCATGAAAAAATGTACCTACCAGGAAAGTAAGTAAGAGGGGAGGACATCCTATTGAGACTTTAGAGGTGAGAAGCCTGGAGAATAAGGAAATAGAAGGATCCAGTGGGTCCTGGAAAACTACAGGCGGGTCTAGGCCCTGGGGTCCTCTGCAAACTATGGCAACACCCAAGGAAAATATAGGCAGTAAACTTCGAACCCCTACCCAGACTAGCCGATGGACAGGACATTCTCCACCATTAAGTGGAGAAGGAAACTGACTTTCACACAAACTCTGGTGCCCCATATTAGACCATGTCCCTTGGATGGAGACGCCTGGTGGTACTCAGAGGAAGGATAATAGGTCATCAAGGAGAGACTTGATACCCTATGAGCATATACAGTGGGAGGAGGTCCCCCTCAGTCACAGACATAGAGGAGAGGAGTGGGGGGGAAGCGGGAGGAAAGGAGGAATGGGAGGATACAAGGGATGAGATAACAACTGAGATGTAATATGAATAAATTAATAAAAAAATAAATTTAAAAAAATATGTGCTTTGATGCATTTTTTAAAATGCCCAAGGGAAAAACAATAATAATTTATATTACAAATGTTGGTAAACGTTGGAAATTTTGTGAACTTGCTCCTAAGATCTGTGTGCTTATTAAGTCCTTGTATGTTCCAGTTACTTAGAACACAGAAAATTATTAGTTTTCAGAGCTTTCAAATGGATCAAAAGAAAATGTGTTGTAATAGGAATGTAAAGCCATGTACCATGAGTTCTTAGCAGCTGTGTCAACTTCCTTTACAAGATTCAGAAAAGGTGACTTATTATCTTTCCTCTGAGTGCCACCAGGCCTCCCCATCCAAGGGACATGGTCCAATATGGGGCACCAGAGTTTGTGTGAAAGTCAGATCCCATTCTCCACTTAATAGTGGAGAATGTCCTGTCCATCGGCTAGACTGGGCAGGGGTTCGAAGTTTACTGCTATATTTTCCTTGGCTGGTGCCATAGTTTGAGGAGGACCCCAGGGCCCAGACCTGCCTGTAGTTTTCCAGGACCCCCTGGATCCTTCTATTTCCTCATTCTCCCAGGCTTCTCACCTCTAAAGTCTCAATAGGATTTTCTCCCCTCTGACCCACTTTCCTGGGAGGTAAAGTTTTTCGTGGGGGCGTACCCCTTGGACTAGTGTCTCGATATAAGTGAGTATATACCATTTGACTCTTTTTGTTTCTGGGTGAACTCACTCATTATGATAATTTCTAGTTCAATCCATTTGTCCACAAATTTTGGAAATTCCTTGTTTTTAATAGCTGAGTAGTATTCCATAGTGTAAATATACCACAGTTTCTTTATCCATTCTTCTACTGAGGGACACGTAGGCTGTTTCCAAGAAGAGACTCGATACCCTAGGAGCATATACAGGGGGAGGAGGCCCCCCTCAGTCACAGACATAGGGGAAAGGAGTAGAGGGGGAAACGGGAGGGAGGAAAGAAAGGGAGGATACAAGGGATGGGCTAACAATTGAGATGTAATATGAATAAATTAATAAAAAATAAAAATAGAAATAAAAAAAGAAAAAGTATGCTTATTAAGTATTTAATGAGTTTAACCTTTATGCTAAATATAAAATAATAAGAAACCCTATTTAAAAAAAAAGATTCAGAAAAGGGAGTAGAACTCCTTATTGAGTGTGAAGATGCTATGAAATAGCAATTTGGTTCTACAGATATCAGATTCTTTGAGGTAATATCATTAAAGCCAATGGTGGAATGACAAGCTACAATGTATATTTTATAATTATTGAAAATTGAAAACTTGGGTAATTGATAATAGTAGTGTGTGTCTATATTAGAGCATCCTCTATTTATTTGAGATAGTTTATTGAATTACCCAGGTGTCTTCAAAAATTACAGACTTAGTCTTAGTAAGGACATATGGTGAAAGCTTTGAAGCAGCCAATAATTCTTTCAATGAAGGGTATAGACTATAGTTAGAGCCTTATTGAGTATTATTATAGGTAAAAGAGTATACTAATAAAGGAAGGTGATTTGAGAAGTACAGGAAATTAAATATTATATATTTTATATGAAGTAGCATTGCCATAAAATTTTAATATATTTTACATATACTAATATTATCTATAAAACTACATTAGTGATTATAAGAAAAAAATCTCTAGCCAGATGTCAGAAATTTAATTTGTATTTTAATACTGAAAATGTGACTTTAGGATAGCAATTTAAACACCTTACGCCAAATTAACAATCTAGCATAGATATAAAAAGGCATTCATCATGTTAAATATTCATAACACATCTGTTACATGTGCATACTTAATAAGTGTTAACTGTGATATACCTGTGGAGGACTAGAAAGGGAAATTATATGGCAGTATAACCATACTTTTTAAGAGTTTATTATAAGACTCTTCTGTATCAATGGCAGAAATTGGGGATTTTAATAGAAAAACTAATAATCATAAAATATTTTATATGAAAAAATATATTATTTACCTGATACTAAGAAACAAAATTGTTATTTGACATAGAAACTTTGTATCAAAAAAACTAAACTGGATTGATAATTAGAATTATGCACTTAATTGCTTCTCTACCTCGGTATAAAAGAAATTAGAAAAGATCCTCAGTGAGGTAATCCAGACTCAGAAAGACATTCATGCTATGTACTCCCTTATAAGCAGATTTTAGTTGTATAGTACAGGATAAGCATACTATAATTCACAGACCCAAAGAAGATAAGTAACAAGGAGGACCTTAGGGAGGATGCTTAAATCTCACTCAGAGGGGAAAACAGAATAGACAGAGGTAGAGGTAGTGGTTGAAGAGAGGGAACAAACTAGGAAAAGGGACACGGAGAAGACTAAGGGTGATCAGACCTTGGCGAGCTGGCACAGGAGGACAGAAGGCCTGCACGGAAAAGAGGAACTGTGGGTAGGAGCATCTTTGTGACAAGCAGAGACCTAAGTCAGGTTAGGCCTCTGGGAGGATATGCTGCTCACAATAGAAGGTGCCATGGATACTGAATAGGATACTCTCTAACTAGACATGACTCCAAATCGAAGGAAGAAAATACCAAGCTATCCACAAAAACTTCAACCCAACACTTATCCTGTCTGCTAGACATTCAGAGGAAAAGATAGAGCAGATAGAACAGAAATTGAGGGGATGTCCAACCAATACATGGCCTCACCCAAGACCCATGCCACTATTAATGATACTCTGCTATGCTTACACATAGACGCCCAGCATAGGCGTCCTCTGAGAGGCTCCACCCAACAGCAGTTTGAAACAAATGCTGAGAGTCACAGCCAAACATCGAGCAAAGCATAGGGAGCTTAGTGGAAAATTGAGGGGAAGGAAAAAAAAAAAAGGATCCAGAGATGACAAGAGATCCACAAGACCAACAGAGCCAGCTAACCAGGACCGAAAGGGGCCTGTGAAGTCTGAAGCACCAAGCAAGGATGGTGCACGGACTAGACCTAGGTCCTCTACGAACATGTAGCTGAGGGGCACCTCAGGCTCCGTGTTGGTCTGCTAGTAAGAGGAATGGGGGTTATGGCTGATATGGACAATCTTGCCTGCTTTTTAATCACTTCCACCTGAGGGGACCGCCTTGCCGTGCCACAGGAGAAGAGGAGAAACATAGACCTCAGAGGACATGATGAACTGGGGTAGATGGGAAGGGTGCTCCCCTTTTCCTGAGGAATGGGGGGGGATGATAGGGGTAGAGGGAGGGACAGGAAGAAGAAGAGGGAGGAGACTATGCCTGGGATATAAAGTGGATAAAGTAATTAATTAAAAAGAAACCAAAGACAAGCTCAAATTTCAGAGCTTAAAAAATTTTAAACTAGGAAAACTGCACATTAACAACTAGGAAATTAATTTAAAAACAGTAGCTAGAGCATTGCCAGTCCACCATATTTTCTTGACTGGGTCTTTTTACTTCCCTCCATTCCGACGTTTTCTTTTCCATATGATTTAATGGTATTTTTTTTTCCTTATACTATTTAAAGTCTATTTACTTTTTAGTCTTGCCATGCACTTATCTAATCTATATATGATTTCTACTATTAAACACCCTTTTACTTTTCCTGCTTTTCAGTTCCCCTCTTTTCTTTCTATAATAATTTTGAAGTACTTAAGTAATGTAAAATCATGTAAGTTTTGGTCTTCTTACAGTTATCTAAGTTTGCTTTTGAACTCTTTCATTACTGAAAAAAATATTTAAAAAATTTTTATTTTTGTTTGTTAATTTATTTATTAACTTCATATCCCATGGTATCCCTCTTCCTCCTCTACTCCCCGACCCACCCTCCCTTCCTCATCCCCCATCCCTCCTCCCTTGTCCCTCAGAGAAGGGGATCCCCCACTCAACAACCCAACTGATCTCATCCAGTCACATCAGGATTGAGCACATCCTTTTCTCCTATGCTGTATGAGGCAGCCCCACCTGGGGGAACTAGTCACAAAGGAGGCAACAGGGTCCAAGCCAGGTATAGACCTTGCTCCCCTTACTAAGGGAAGCACATCAAGCCTGACCTGCCCAACAGGTACAGCTGGGTAGGGAACTAGGTCCAGTCAATGCGTGGTTCTTGGTTAGGGAAACAGTACATGCAAGCCCCTCTGGGCCCTGGTTAGGTGGCTCTGTTGGTCTTCTTGTGGAGCTACTGTCACCTCCAAGTCCTTCTATCCTTTTCCCCCACTTTTCCACAAAACTCCCTATGCTTTGCCCAATATTTAGCTGTGAGTCCCAGCATTTGTTTCAACCTACTGCTGGGTGGAGCCTCTCATGGGACAGCTATGCTAGGCTCCCATCTGCAGCATATCAGAGTACCTTTAACAGTGTCATGGTTGGCTCTCTCCTGTGGGAGGGTCTAGGTTGGACCAGGCACTGGTTGCATATTCCCTCAATCTCGTTTAATTACTTTTTAATTTATATTATCTTGTTATTGCTTTTTAAAAATAATTTTCATTGATATTTCTTTCGTTCATTTAGTTAACTTTGTTTCATTTTTCTTTTTCTCATATTTCTTTCTTTATGTCAATAGTTTAGTATTTTCATATTTACCTGAAGTATTATTGGGTAGTAGTTTTCAGACAGGGTTTCTCTGTTTATTCTTGGCTGACCGACCTGTAATTTTGCTCAACTTTAAGTGTTGGGATTAAAGGTGGGCACCACACCTTGACAAAAAAAAAAGTTATTTTGTTCTGTTTTTGAGACTTGGTTTCTCTGTGTAGTCTTGGCTGTCCTGGACTTATTTTGTAGACCAGGCCTCGAACTCACAGAGATCTGCCTACCTCTTACTCCCTGAGTGCTGGCTGGGATGACAGTTGTGCACCACCATGCCGGGCTGACAAACAATTCTTAAGTTCAAGACATCCTATGTTCATTTACCATTTACTTGTTTATATTTATTTGTGATGTATTATACATATATATTTAACAAAATGATTTTTATTTTACTATAACAATTTTTCTCACTATGTGCTACATATAGATATGTCATGAAAGGTAGGCTACTCAATAAGACTACCTCTAAAGCTAAAAAACACATTCAAATCAATGGATATGTAAACCACATCATAGAATCATAGACTATATAAACACATAAGGTTACCTGATTACTTGAAAATTAATATCACCTCAACTATTCCCTTGGAAATAATGGTAGATGAAAATTTCAAGTGTTATCTAATGAAAATTATCAGTTACTGCAAAGAAGATACAACAAATAGATCAATGAAAACCAGGACTTGGAGAAAAAAATCAACTAGACAAGACAATATCTGTAAAGTGGATTAAAAAAAAAAAAGTCCCAAGCAGGAAAATCTAAACACTGTGGAAAAAAGTCAGCAAGAAACAAATGAATAATTTGAAATAAAAACTCAATAAGTAAAGTAAACAAGAGTGGAAATAGTTACTAATACTATCATTTAACCAAAATTTTCTGCAGAATCTCTCATGGACCCACAGATAAGTTTTCCAAAACATTCTAGATCCAGTGAGGTTTACAGTGCAGACTAAGCTGGGTGTGGTGGCACATACCTTTAATCCCAACACTCAGGAGCCAGGGGCAGGTGGATCGTTATGAGTTTGAGGCCATCCTGGTGTACAAAGCGAGTCTAAGACACCCAATGCTACACAGAGAAACCCTGTCTTAAAAAAACAAGCAAACAAAAATACTGCTGTAAAAGTGTAGGTGTTTAATAATAAACATTATTAGTTATTTTTTGCATTTACTACAAGAACAAATAATTTGTATTTATTCATAAGAAATCTTAATATATTTTAACAAGATTACATTATTGTTTTCTTTTGTTATGGCAAAACAACTTACCTGCCACTACTGAAATCCATTAGTGACGAAAATAGAAAGAGGGGAGGCCAGAGACAAGAGAATCACTGAAGTTCACAGTCAGCCAGGACAGCTAAATCACTGAAGCTCAGCTTCAGTGAGAGACCGTGTCTCAAAAACTAAAGTTAGACAGTGATGCAGAAAGACACCTGATATAGAACTCTGCTTAAACATGCGTGAATTTGTGCAAACACCCATGCACATTCATGTGAATCTACATGTGCACACATTTCAATACTAACAGGAATGTATCATGCACACACAAGCAGAAATACAACTTTAGAAAATAACAGGTGACATAGGAAAATTAAAGGTGACGATTATATACATAGAAGATGAAGAACAAGAAGAAAGGAAGAGAAGGAAAAGGAATGAGAAAAGTCATAAGAGTGGGAAGAAAGGAAGCAGGCAATGGATAAAATGGCAAGAGAAAAAAGAAAGAGACTACAAGCCTGTTAGGCAAAATGTACCCTACCATCATAATGTATGTGTTGAAAAGAAATGTACAGAGCTTTGGTATTTGGAGTTTAGACTCTGGGTGCTGATTAGGTCATGATAACAAAGCCTGAAACAATGATATTAAAGATATGTCTCTGTATAACAGAGACTCCAGAGTGACCGTCTGCTGTGAACATGCACTGAGGAGTCCCTACAAACCAGGAAGCTCACCCAAACACACAGATATCATCAGCTCTTTATCAATGGACTTCAAGGCTGCACAACTCCTGGAAATAACTTGCTCTTTTTCATATGGCCATAGGCATGTTCATGAATGTGACTTTGTTTTCCAAAACGGATAAGTAGCAGGGTAACCCTGCTTTATCTCACATAAAAAATAGTGGAAAATGATTAGCTTAGTGTAAGAGATATTGAAGGAAGATTCCTAAAAACATAGACCAGAGAAGAAAAAAACGTAAGGCTAAAATATATCCACTAAATGTGGACACCAATTGTGAGGGCAGACATGGACAACTTCATTTTCAGCATGAAATCACGGGTAATTCAATCTGAAGACTTTAAAGTATATCCTTGATTGAAAACATGTGTAGCTCAGATTTTAATAGACTACAGTTAAGTCCAGCAATGAACAATGAAAATTTGAAAATCAAGTGTAACAGAAGATCTTCATAATTTCATAATGAAAAATAACTTTATAAACTAGATGTGAAATTTCAAAACAATTTGTATTTTCAGTACCATAGATAATGGTCAGAACCTGAACACATCTCACCATTGATATTACGATCAAATCTTGCTCAAAGCTGCCATCTTTCTTTCCTATGGGAATGTTCCCCTTCTCAGAAACATTCCTTCTCCTGAACGCTCAGTGGAAGATGCAAACCGATGGATTGACATTTTGGTACCATGATGAATTCTACAACGTCAAGTTTACCAACTTGAAAATGGATACAAAAGAGGCAAAATACAGGCTCAGATCTTGTTTTATCTGTTGTATTTTACGAATTTTGTTCAACAACCTAATCTGTATACTAGGTAATGTGTGGAACAATCAGATAAAGAATTTAAGAAAATTGACACTAGTACCCAGTTAATATTTCAGAAAATGTGGGTATTTAGAACCAAGGTCCTTCATAACCACAAATATGAAAACTAAATTTAAATAAGAACTCTAGAAAAATTGAAGGGAAAATTTAAATTGTATTTTTGTATGTATATAATATTTCATATAGAAACTAAGAATAAAATATATATTTTATTATATATTTTTAAGTAAAAATCTTCATTTTTATGTATTTGTTGCTATACATTAATAAATATCTTCTCCTTTTTTATTATTCAAAGGTAGACATGCATAATTTAGAATTTCAAGGCAATAGATACAGTATTTCTATTGATGTAGACAGGATACTATTCAATATGATGTTATTGGATTTTCATTAGTAATTGTGTGAGTTCTGTTTCTGTTATATTAATAGTGATAGAAGAAGCTAGTTAAATATTTTTCATACCACTTTTAATGAATTTTCCAAAAGGGTGCTAATGTAAACCCAAAACATATTTCTTTTTCAGTTTTTACCTATACCAATTACAAAAATTGGCTTTACACAAATTTGGTATTTATGATACTGTTTTATACTCATATTTTTTAGATACTTTTGATAAAATTAGATATGTTAAGGACATTGGACATGATGCTTAATAAAATTATGCAAATAAAAATGTAAAATAAATGGTACCACTGACATCATTTTAAAATATATTCACTAAAATATGTGACACACTGGTGAGTGAATTAAATTTCAAAAATGCTAGTTCTTCAACAAATATTTTAAATGCAAGAATTATTAAAATGTACTATCATGTAATATGATACTTTACAGTAGGGAGAAATGATTAAATATTTGATTTCTAGATTAACATCATTGCATGTTTTCAAACTATCTTAGGCATTACTTAAAAGCATGGAATATTTTCCCCTGCAAAATATTGAGAAATACTACATATATAGTTTACAGGATAGGACATAATAAATAATGATGTGATGTTTACTAAATTCTCAATGGAATAATATTATGTGTTCCTTTAGGATAGCTACTTTTTCTATTTTTCTTTGCATTGACAAATAATAACAGAATAGGCAACTGACATAGTCACAGGTCATTTATTTTTATTTCAAGCAGTATGTCTGCTTTAATGAAGAGTGATATAAAAAACCAAACATGATTTCCTTTTCGCAGGCAAAGTCAGTTTAACATGCAACAGTTTTGCTTTATCAAATCTGTGGATACTTTAAAATAATAAATCCAAAGATCAGTCATAGTTTAGAATAGTTTCATCTTTAAAACATTCATTAGTTATGTAAAGTAGATGGGGCAATAGAAACATAGCAATGGTTTCACACTAAATCAAATCTCCAATGTCCGTGGACTATTTAAAGTTTTACTGAGGCCTTTGTACATTGCCTACTAATCCTAATAATAGAATACTTAATGATCCTTCAGCATGTAGTGTCTTAGGGATTTTCATTTTAGTTTTCTTTTTCCCAATTGTGTACTTAAATTCTCTTAGTTGATTTTTATAATTTAAGCATTTTATTAATCTATTAAAATAATCTAATGAGCATAGTTTTTCTTTGGACATCATTTTTATATCTTTTATAGAATGATCAGACTTACATTAAAACTATCAATGGATGATCACATTCCCTGTCAGTATTTACACATAGATTTGATAGAAAATTTTATACAAATGGCCATATGACTAATTTTCAAGGCTCTGAGACACATTTTGACCTTTTGCAGGTGATTTTTATAGCTGAAAATTTTAACAAGGTCATTTATAACAAGTTTCTAAATTTGAACGATAGTAAGAAATTAGCATAAATAAAAACGCCCCTTTTCATTATACGTGTTCTGGTCAGTTTCATGCTAATTTGACAAAAATTAGACAAATTTTAGAAAAGGAAACTCACCGAGGAAAATACACCACTAGATTGGCATGTAGTCAAATGATGATGGTTATTATGGGAGAGCCTAGCTCTCTATGAGCAGTTCCAGCCAGTGCTGGACATTGGATAATCTTCCTGGGAGCTATTAGAATGCTGACTGAGTAAGCAATGAAGAGCAAGCCAGTAAGCAGCCCTACTCTAAAGCTTGTGCTCCTGACACCAGTTTCCTACCCTGCTTGAATTCCTCTTCTGACTTCTGTCAATAATGGATCCTAGGTGAGTCTTCTAGCAGCTGGGGATAAGGAGCCTGAGTGAGATAAAACCTTTGTCTCAAAATTTGTCCTGCCTATAAGAAGTGTAAGGGTCATGGTGGATCAGAGTTTTGGTGTGATCTTGCCTTCAGTTTGTGAGTATTTTATGGAGTATTTTGCATCAGTGTTCATAAGGGAAATTGATATGAAATTCTCCTTCTTTGTTGGGTCTTTGTGTGGCTTAGGTATTAAGGTGACTGTGGCTTCATAGAATGAGTTTGGTAGTGATCTTTCTATTTTATGGAATAGTTTGAGGAGTATTGGTATTAGTTCTCCTTTGAAGGTCTGGTAGAATTCTGCACTGAATCCATCTGGCCCAGGGCCTTTTGTTGTTGTTGGGAGACTTTTGATGTCTTCCTCTCATTCCTTAGGGTACATAAGACTATTTAATTTGTTTGCCTGATCTTCATTCAACTTTGGTAAGTGGAATTTATCAAGAAAATTATCAATATCTTACAGATTTTCAAATTTTGTGGCCATATAGCCTTTTGGAATAAAACCTAATGATTCTTTGGTTTTCTTGGTTTCTGTTTTTAATGTCTCCCTTTTCATTTCTGATTCTGTCCCTCCACCAAAGAATGGATGAAGAAATTGTGGTACATTTACACAATAGAATACTATTCATCTATTAAAAATAAGAAAATCTTGAAATTTTCAGGCAAATGGATGGAACTAGAAACGATCATCCTAAGTGAGGTAACTGAGACCCAGAAAGACACACACAGTATACAGTCACTTATAAATGGCTATCAGCACAAAATAGATGTCCTATGAGAGACTGCAACCAGTGGAGAATTTGGACAAATACTGGCACTCAAATCTGGACTCTGGGTGGATCGCTGAGAGTTCTAGGAAAGAACAGGAGGATGAAAGAGGTCCAGGAGGGAGCAGGGGCTTCACAGGGAGACCAACAAAGCTTGAGGATCTGGACACAGGTGGGTCTGCACAAACTGATGCACCAACCAAAGGCAATGCATGCAGAGAACCAAGACTCCCCTGTTCAGATGAAGCCAATGGCCTGCTGATTCTCCACGTGTGGGGGCGGGACTGCTGCTAAACCCCTGATATGCACTCTGGTGCCTACATTTTGGTCACTACCCCTTGGCAAGATGGCCTAGTGGGCACACAGAAGAAGGGGATGCAGGCTAACCTGATGAGACCTAATAGGCTGTGGCCAGAGAGTGAGGTAAGAAGGCCCCCTAGCAGAGGTCTAGAGGAGAAGAATACGCAAAAGAGGGAGGGGTGGGAATGGGAAGATAAGAACAAGGGGATAACAATTGGGATGTAACGTGAATAAATTATAATAAATTTTTAAAAAAAGAAGTGTAGGGGTAAAGGTATGGGGCAGAGATCGAAGGAATGGCCAATTAATGACTGGCTCAACTGGAGGCACACTCCATCAGAGATAGCCAACCCCTGACTCTATAAATGATACACTGCTATGCTTGAGACAGGAGCCTAGATTAACGTCTTCTGAGAGGTTTCAACCAGCAGCTGATGAAAAGAAGTGCAGAGACCCACAGGAAAGCAATAGGAGGAGATCGAGTAAGCTTGTGGAGGGAGGAAGGTTTGAGGGAGCCACAGGGGTCAAGGACACCACAAGAAGACCTACAGATTAAACAAATCTGGGCCCATAAGGGCTCACAGAGACTGAATACCAAAAAAAAGCACGCATGGGCAGGATCTATGCCCCATAATCATATGCAGCAAGTGTGAAAGTTGTTAATGTGAGTCACCCAACACTTGTAGCAGGGTTGTCTCTGATGTTTTTGCCTGCCTTTAAATTCCTTCTCGGTTCCCTTCTCTGCTCACAGGGGAAAAAAATGCACTTAGTCCTGATGCTACTTGATACTGCACCAAGGTAGATTGGTACCCATGGGGAATCTCCCCTTCTCCAAGGAGAAGGTAAAGGCGGTATTGGAGGATGGGTTTTGAGGGTGGGAATGGGATGGGGAGTGAGGTTATGATCAGGTTGTAAATTGATTAAATAAAATAATGAAAAATCAATCAAAAATAAAAATTAATTGGTGTTCCACTTATCATAGGAGTATATCTGTACACAACCCAGAATCTGGGTTTTCTAGACTTACATTTCTGAGATAATAAATATGGTGGGGATATTTTTGAGGGATCTCAGAATGCTTTTCATTATGAATGGCAATAATTGATATTATCACTTTCATTAGATTATTCAGTGTATATTATTTTATGATTTAAACATGATCTGTTCTTTTTTTCTCAAGTCTATGATGAGTCTTGTTTTCCAATCTCACAATAATTGGGGAATAAATACTTTAAGAAGTGGTGAACCTTTGCAGTTTCTTCCCGTGGAGTTGGCATAGAGATGCAGGGGAGGGTTGCCTCCTAGGTTCTTTTCTGTTTCCTACTTAGGTGTTCTGCTTTCCACCAAGACACAAAAGCAAGTAGTTTCACACAAGCATATTTGCTCATCTTGAAATTTTCAAACTTATATATCTAAAGACAAAATAAATATTCAAATATAATAATTTAATAATCCCTTGAGAATGTCATACAAAATACGCATTATACTCACCCTTCAATCTTTCTTCTATGTCCCCCAGGATATACCATCCTTCCTACCTGTATCCACCTTTTTTCTTTAGAAGACACTTTTGAAGCATATGCTCTTGTCCTCTGGCTTTTAGAATCTTTTACTCTCTCTTCTACAATATTTTCTGATCCTTGCGGGTAGGTGGTGTGTTGTAGATGTATAAAACACTGTGTTCAGTTATTCTTTGTGTTTTGGCCATTTATGGATTTCAGTAGTTGAGGGTCAGTTGTTTTGCCATAACAAAAGAAAACAATAATATAATCTTGTTAAAATATATTAAGATTTCTTATGAGTAAATAGAAATTATTTGCCCTTGTAGTAAATGGAAAAAGAAGCTACTAATGTTTATTATTAAATATCTATATTTTTACAGCAATATTATGATCAACAAAATACTATCATAATCAATAAAAGACACAGACACTTGTCATATTTTAGAATAAACCTTATTTTACCTGGAGCTTGGCAGATATTAGCCTCCTAAAGTACCTTCCATTATCTCCCAGGCCCCTTCCCATGCTATCTGCTTTATTCATTCATATCTTGGCTATTTCCCATCCAAAATCCCCAAATACCTGCTTATGTTGTTCATGTGGGCCATTTCCTTCCATGTGGAACTTCAGCGTTCCTCCTCCTGGCCCACATGGCTCTTTCCTATCCCATGGTGATTCTGCTCCTGTTTCTCCTTCACTATCTCCTTTCTACCCAGATTCCTTCAGTCCCCAAAGCCTGGGAACTTTCAGCTCAGCCCCTTCCTTCTGTCCTGCCCAGGTGCAAATCTTTTATTGGTCAAAAAGGAGGGAAGGTTATACAGCATTGCTTGGGGTGCATGATAGTTTGGTCATAGAGAGTAAGAGTGTCAGGGTTAGGGGGTAAGCAGTTAAAAAAAAATAAAGCACCACACTGTGCTGTAGCACTTTACCTTTATTATTCTATTTTCTTATATCAAAGGCTATTAAATGGCTTTATATCAGAGGTAGAAGGAACAACTGAATGAGAAATTATTTGGATAATGAAATCTCCAAAATTAAGCTTAATTAATCTTATTTGAATCCCATGATTGAAAACAAAGTGTTTTTTAGTTGATCATAAGAAAACGATGTTGGTAATAGATAAAGAGCTATACAGAATATATGATTTCTGTTGAAGGCTTCTTTGACTTAAATACCATCACAGAACTTCTTCGTCCAAACTGCACCACTCTGTTACAAATCAGTTTAAAGTGTTTCTTTCTTTCTAGCCCTGAGTTAGATCATAATATTCCAAGTTATGAAAAATAAAAATAAACTGGTATTGGTTTTGTCTATGTCAAGTTTTTAATAACAATGAAAGATGACAATGTGCATTTAAATGATGAGTAAAAGTTGCTTATGTTTTCTTTGATAGAATACAAAATAGGTAAGAAATATTGTTTTCAATAGTACTGCTGTAACTGTGTTTAAATGATGACTAAAAGTAGTGTGTATATTCTTTGGCAGTAAACAAACTGGGTTAAAATATTGTTTTTAATAGTACTGTTATATCTGATACCTAAAAACTCCTGGGGTATCATCAGTATTTTTAAAGTATTCAGGCTTGTCCAACTTCAGTTTTCCCCAACGGATCTGTCGCTCTTCTCAACACAGCATAGACAACAAGCCTACCTCACAGAATGATGGAAAGCTAATGCAATCAGAAGTTCTAATATCCCGGCAATCACAGGCTTCCCTTAAGGCTCTGCCAGGAAGGGTTTCCTCTGAGAACAATGTCCAAACTTTTCATTATAGAGCTCTACTCCACTTAAACACAAAGCATTTCAGATGCCCGCCTTCACAGTCAACACTGAAGATCAGTGTCAAATTCACATGGGTACCTGAATCTCACAAAAATATTTGTAAACAGCTCTCTCTTGGAAATTAAACACCCTGTGAAAAGCAATCATTGTTTTCTTTCTTTCTTTCTTTCTTTTTTTTTTTTTTTTTTTTTTTTTTTTGGTATCCAGTTTGATTTTGCAATTTCATGTCTTCTGGGATGGTGTGTTTTGAGCCAAATATTTCTTAAGAAAGTAAGAATTAAGGATAAAATCTCCCATTGAGAAGCATTACTTTTAAAGGGGAAACTAATCAGGTGTGTATGTTATTATATAAATGTACATGTCTACAGCGGTGCCTATAAATACACCTGTCATCCTGGAGCTACTTACTTAGCCATTGTAATATTAAGTATTGAGATTTAGGCACATTGTCCATTCTACATTTACCCATACTAATCTCTAAAACCTATTCAGCTAAAGCATAGCTTATTTTGGCAATTCCAGAAATAAATCAAGTAGACTTTGAGAAAAATACTCCAAGAATTTTTTTAATTAATCAACATTGAAATATAATATATATACATACATATATATTATATATAATCTATGCTTTTCCACAATCAGCTAGATAATTTGTTACTCATGTGCTCAAGCGGGAAAATTAAGAATAAGGTCAACACAACATTTTTTAGAAATGAGCACTTAAGAAATAGTTTTAGGTGAATTGTCTACCTTCCTCCTATTCAAATTTCTCATTGTATCATGAAAGGCAGTTGATATCATAGATGAAACTTTATTTTTACAGTAGAAATTGTATTTACTCTAGGTTATCATTGCCTGTGTTAAGAAATGAGACTTTTATTTTATGATATTAACCCTATAAATGCTGATATGTAAAATCTAAGAACCTCGCAATAATTAAGGCAAAACAAAAAATCTATACTCACAATAATTATACACATTAACATTGAATTCTATTAGAATAGTAATAAGTCAAATGTAAGAACATTATTTTTCTATTCACTAAAAATATATATTTCTCTTTGAAAATTAAGGAAATGATTTTGAAATATATACTAATAGGAAGTCTAATACATGTGTAATGAATTTTGCTATACTTTAATTTGTTAACTCTATGTTTTTGCATACTATGTGAATAAAGGATGAAAAATAAGAAAAATGGCTAAGAACAGACCTCTTATGATGTCAACTTTGTACTATATATTTGTTGGCAATTGTTTAAACATACTTTTCTAGGAGACATCAAATCCTGATTATACTTTAACAGATTAATAAACTGATAAATATCAAGTAGAAGATTGTGTGTGTGTGCGTGTGTGTGTGTGTGTGTGTGTGTGTGTGTGTGTACCTGCACAGTATGTAACACCTAAAATCATACTATGAAAATGCATAATACAGAATATAATTTTCACATTTACTTGTTTCTCAACAGAATATTTTAGAGTTTCTTATTGTTGTTCATGAACAGTTTGGAGCATTTTATGAGTATAAAATACTTTGTTTTAAGTCACATCATTATGGAAATTGTGTATTATTTCCACGTTAAATTGTGAATCATGGTGTGACAAATATGTGTTTAAAACTTTCTTATGACCATTTATGCAATTCCATTTGTTCTTTTTACTTTGGCAATATGTTCTGCTAATAAATATGAATGGTGAATAAATCAGTACAAAGCATACTCTTAGGAAGTGTAGATGTTTGGGCTTCAATAAGGCTTTGACGACATTTTCACATAGCATCAGTATACTATCCTGAATATGTGTCTCTGTTTAAAGACAAATTATACAATGTGCAGTTGGTTCATTAATAAGGACCACAAAACCACTCTAAAAGTTAAATCTGAAAGGAGTTTATATAGACCATTTCACACAAGGGACAATTCTTTAAAGAAACCATCAAAAAAAAAGAAAACCAGAAAAAAGTCAAATTTGCAACAAGAAGTACAATACTATAGAAAATTTGGTTAAAAATATTTTGCATTAGCTTTTCTCAACTGAAAAAGTGTGTATTAGGATATTTCAGTCAGTTGTTTTATATAGTAAGATTTCTGTGGCAAGAATAAATCAAATAGGCTTACAATTCTGGACTTTTGAAAATTGAAACATCATGGTTCATGCTGTGCTGAGCTGCCCTCTTGCCCATGTCATTTCATAGCAGGTGACCTTCCCTCTGAATACTCATGACATTTAATGTGTTGCATGATAGCATTGATTTCCAAATGTGTTTAGAGTAGAATCTCTTTAAATTATGTTTGTTAGTTTTCTATAGTGTAATTTTTCTATCGCCATTTCCAGCATGCTCTTGTGCTGGAATAAAATTGCACATCCTGAAATATTCTCATACTTGATCTTCATGCTGTTATATCTATCTTGATGCTGCATATGAATGTTAGAGACATTTATTACTGTAAATTCAATTTTTAAGGGGTTTTGGAGTTTCCTGACAGAAATATGAGACAAAAAAATCTTTTTCATGTTTTGACATTCAGACATTTCAAGCATCTTTAGCATTTTATTTCTTTCTGTTCAAGTGATTTTAATTCTTAATCACAAATTCATGTCTGCAATGTTTCTTTTGGAAAGATTAAGCAATCCTATAAACGCTTCTAATTTTATACTCTAGTCAATGTCTGTGCACCACCTAATGCTAAGCTCTGTGTCTGTTAATAGGTTGATGTCAAGAATCTATTTTTTCCATATGCTTATCTCTTATAAGCCCATAGTCTTTTAAGGATGTTCATTTGTCCTCAGAAACTTTCAAAAACCATTGTACCATCTTTATTTCTTAGCTCCAATGTAAGGTAACTTTTATTTTCCAGATATAATTGTCATCTCAGAGGCTCATAACTGAATAATTGACCATTTTCTAGTTCTTACTGAACTGTAGCTGGCTGGTTCACTTCAGCTGTTTTGGCTCAATCCCCCCTCTAAATTGCCTGATTCAATATTACTTCATTCAGTGTCTCACTGAATTATTCTGCTTTGCTTCAGATGATCTCTAGTAATTTGTTATAATGTCCTGGTTGCTTCTTATTCTCTGGCTTCAACTGCCTCTACATGAACTCATGAATGAACTCAACTCCACTAAACTGCACTCACTCAACTGACTCCCCATTGATGGCCAACTGACTGACCTCATGTCAACTCAAGTGCACTGTCTTCTTACTGAACTCTTCACTGTACTGTACTGTCTTCTCTACTCTCCTCTACTGCACCCCATTCTACTGCCCCAACTCTACTGCTTTTAAGTCGCTACTCCCTCCTGTCTGTTCTCTTGAGAGTTAGGGTTACCCTATCTCTGACTCATTCTGTCAACTCTCTCTCTGATTTGTCATTTTGTCTGTCTCTCATTTGGACATCATTGTTTGGGAGTAAAGGTATATAGTAAGGGTGTATCTGTATTCCAGCCAGAGGGATAAAAAGTGTGAACTAAATTCTATCCAGAGGGATTAAAGTTTACTGTGTCTTTATTTCAGCCAGAGGAATAAAGCTGTGTACTGAGGGTATGTTCATATTCTAGCCAGATCACTCAGACCAAGAGGCCTTTGGATATGATTGGATATGATTGGATGTTACTTGATTAAAATTCCTCTGCACTCCAATGTTTATGTTGTTCATATTTGTCTACCAATACATCAACAGTTCATAATCTTGACTACTAACATGCAATCCAAAAATTGAAAGTTGTAAAGCAACACCAAAATTATGATTAAGAATGTCTTATTCATTCTAATTCTGGGATTTCACTTAAAAATACATTTTCAGGTACTTTATTCTGAACTTCCAATATTAATAGAAAACTAAAACTTTCAAGATAAATCTCAAGATATCATAATCTAAATTCAGTATGACCTAAAATCTCGAAAAATATAAAGATATGTAAAGGATAATTTTCTAAAATCTGTAAATAAAATTTCCACTGTAGAGAAGGTAGGCATAAGAGATTAGCAATATCCTTCATGTATACTCCATCATCTGCCATACAATTCAAAGGCTCAATAATGAAATCACATTCATTTGTTTGAATAATAAAATCTGTTTCAGGAAGACAAAGGAGTAAGTATACTTGTTTCAGTAAAACAATTGAAATGATTACAGACTCAATTTTACCCAATGGTAGCCTCATGAATGAAAAATGAAAAACACATTGGAATGAATGCGTACACTAAAAATAATGAATGCTAATATTCCCTTACAAAATAGACTGTCATGTACGCAGACAAAAGTTGTTGATAAAGGACATATCCACAGTGACTAAATAAAATGGTTTGCCATTAAATGGGGTCATTAGAAAGAGGAGATGTAGCAGATAATGGTTTAAAATATCATCCAGTTGGATTTTATTTATGGAAAAGACTGGTGAGTTCCATTAGTTCCATCTTGTGAGGAAGGCAGAAGCTTTTCGTACATCATTAATCCAAAAATTACCTCATTAAACATGTGATTTTATTTATAAATGCCTTATAGCATACTAAAATCACTATCTGTAAAAAAATTTAAGTAAAGTTATATAAATTATTATTTTACTAGAGTGTGTATTTGACAGTTAACATAATCAAAGATATTCCCTTTAAGTTATATCTCCACTACATTGGAATCATAAGTTACACAAGAATAGATACAACTCTCTAGGCTGTTCATCTACTTTATTGTCAACATTTTTGTGGGTAATAGGTTTTTTTTTCTGATAGATGTAGTTAAGTAATTGCTTGACTATCCATATCTTAAAAGAAATGGAGTAGAATTTCACTAAATCAAGAACATAATGAAAAGTACTAAAATTTCATAATCAAACACTTTTTGTGCTGCTACATATCTATTGCTCATATTACATAGACATTACCTCAATAACATTTTAGGATGAGATAGGTCCAAAAAACTTAAAATATTATGTGTGCATTAGGACTGACATTAAAGAGTTAGGACAAATATATTAATGGTATGTCAAGTAATAACTCTCAGTAGTTATATTATGAAATTTAATTTATATTATATCAAGGTAGGATTATCAGGCTCCATCATATTTTAATTGTGTGCCCACGGACATGTTACACCAACACAGAATTTATATTATCAATTTAAAAATAACAAGTAATAAGGAATTATTTTAAATTATCAAGTGTCAGATGTTCTGTTTTACTTTCAGATAGGTTAACTTAATGGTTGTCCTAAATAGAGCTGATTAATTTATAGAGTTACAAAAAACTTTCTATAAAATTTGAGCTCATTTTTCAATGATTCATTTTCTTGATATAGCAATCCCTTAAGCTATATTTTCCAAGATACTTACATTCATACTTACTCACTGTTCCACTTTCACAATATTATTTTTCCAATTAAATAAAGATATAGAATTTGAGAAATATACAGTGATTCACAGAATATTTGAAGGAAGGGTATAGAAAATGTGATTATAAGTATTGCACAATTGACAATTAATGATATTCAAAATTGGAGTGATTTACATTTGTACTTTTCAGAAGTTTTGAATGTGAATAGAAAATTTTCTATTGCAAATTTAGTAATATTTATTAGATAGAAATAGCATTTTTCCTTCCAAACATAAGTATACACACACAACATACTAGAGACTTCATGAATTAATGAGTTTTCCTTACTCTGTAGAATGAGAAGGTCACAGGAACCAATCTATCCTGAAATTGAAATAAGGACAGATCCAATTAAGGAGATATTGGATATAGGAGCTTGCTCATCTGGGCAGGGCACTGTAGAACAGGCTGCCAGCTGCAATTCCCAATATTAAGGCAGGGAGGCAAAGGCCCTGCATACAATATAAATCTTCAGAAAACAGTGTCTTCTCTTGCTTCCATGCAGCTGGTGAAAAGCAAAAGCAGTCTCACATTGGGACCAAGATGTGACAATGAAGAAATGTGTCTGTGGAGAAGAGAGGAGAAGTATAGGTTAAAGCTTCTGGTAACATGATAGAATTACATAAAACTCTTCATTTATAGTCCCGATAATAAAGCAAGAGTATTTGAAGCAAGTTTTGTGCAAAGTATATCCATAAACATAGTCAAAGAATATTGTATACATACATATATGTGTGTGGTTTGAATATATATATGTATTTGTTCACACATATAAATATTAAATCTAGTAACATGTAAAATGAAGACAAAATGATTTTTCATAATTTAATTCACATCAAGAAGGTTAGTGATTTAGTACTTAAAATCAATGAAGTAATTCATTATATTTTTAAAAAGACAAAGAAATATATACGTTTTATAGATTACAGTAAAGTTTTCTAAAAACAAAAACAAACAACAACAATGAAAAGTCCTCAACGTTTACTCATAATAATAATCCTAATCAAAATGTCTTTCATGGAGGAATTGGACTATCACCCCAGTACTCAGAAATTATAGACACTATAATCAGTATTTCCAGAGCAGCCAATGCTATATAATGACACCAAATCTACACAACATCAAAATTATCAAAACAAAGTTTTAGAGCTTTCAGATATGCTGTTAAGTTGCTAGTATGGGATCTCCCCAGCTTCTTTATAAAGGCACTTAGTGCTACGAACTATCCTTTTGGCACAGCTTTTATTGTGTCCCATAAGTTTGGGTATGTTTTGCCTTCAATTTCCTTGCGCTCTAGGAAGTTTTCTATTTCTCTTTTTATTTCATCTCTTACCCAGACATCACTGAGTAGAGAGTGTTTCAGTTTCCATGAGTTTGTAGGCTTTTGGTTGTTTCTTCTTTTGTTGAGTTCCAGCTTTAATCCATGATGGTATGATAAGATGCAAGGGGTTATTTCAATTTTCCTCTATCTGTTGAGATTTGCTTTGTGACCAAGTATATAATCAATTTTGGAGATTAGTCTGTGAGGTGCTGAAAAGAAGGCGTGTTCTTTTGTGTTAGGGGGAAATGTTCTGTAAATATCAGTTAGGTCCATTTGTTTTATGATGGCTATTAGTTTCCTTTTCTCCATTTGGTTTCTGTCTTGATGATCTGTTTCGCACTATTAATGTGTGATTTAAGCTTAATGTGATTTAAGTAATGTTTCTTTTATGAATGTGTGTGCTCCTGCATTTGGGGCACAGATGTTCTGAATTGAAACATCATCTTGGCATGTTTTCCCTTTGATGAGGCTGTAGTGTCCTTCCCTATCTCTTTTCATTAGTTTTGGTTGAAAGTCTATTTTATTAGATACTAGAATGGCTACTCCAGCTCGCTTCTTGAGTTTGTTTGCTTGGAAGACCATTTTCCAACCCTTCACTCTGAGGTAATGTTTATCTTTATTGCTGAGGTGTGTTTCTTGTATGCAGCAGAATGATGGATCCTGTTTTCATATCCATTCTGTCAGCCTGTGTCTTTTTACTGTGAAGTTGAGGCCATTGAGTTGCTGTTATTCTTTTGTAAAATTTGAACTATAGATACCTTAAATTATTTTGTAACTAAAGGAAATCACCAACTAAAAGTATCTTTTAAACCTTAAACTTTGGTCAAACTACAGGCTTTCAAAGTATGTAAAAATATATTAAGGTGTTTACTCCATTATTTGGTTTTGCAGTAATTAATAATAGGTTGAAATAATAGCATTTTAGTCATTTCACATTTAGTTTTCCAAAATAGACTACTTGGTGAGTATTATAAGCTGATTAGAAACAGATGTGGAAAGATCTGACTAAATGGCACTTTGATTCCTTGCCAAGTAAAATCAAATTTAGTTCTGTAATAAGATAATATAATAGTTCACTGTAGAAATATCTATGATGTGAAATAATAGAAGGTGGATGTAAAGAGGGTAGTGGAATACATATGACATGAAATCAGGAAGGAAGGCTATCTGAAAGAAAAGAAAAATAGCAAAAAATGAGCAATGACTACTTAGGGATGGCATTGGAGTAAGATGCTGAACAGGAAGAATGTTTAATGACATGTATGTATGAGAATGCCATAATGAAACCTGTAACTTTACAAGACAATTACAGAATATAGTTAAATATTAATGAAGAAATAATTTAATAAAATAAATAAGTTTGTATTCTTGAATACAGAGAGTTTAAATTAGTTGTTCTGTCTTTCTAAACTAATGAGCAAGGTCAGTATCATAATTTGAATGTTTATTTCAGTAAAAATATTTCAAAGTCAGTTATAAAATTTCTAAATTAATAAGCATATCTCAAATTAACCCAAGATACCATTGGGAAATGCAAAACTTGGACAGACTACTTAGGTATGCTTTAGTTTCATTTTTAATTCTGAGAGATTCATGAATTAATAGTCTACGTACCAAAATAAGTATTTTATGTTAGTGTGTCTTGATGTCCTTTTTCTTGTCCTTCAAATTGAACCCACAGCCTTGGCCATGCTAGAAAAGCACTCTAAAACTGAGGCATCTCCCAGCCCCTATTCTGATTAAGACACACATGAATAGAATATGTGGACAGTAGTTATTTTAACAACACCCTGTTTTCTTTTGTATGGGTTTACCAAAAATTACATAAAGCACGCTTTAATTGGAAAGCTGAAATGCTTTGACATAAATATTATGCAAAACATCCTTGAGGCTTTATATAATTATATCTGTTTAATTCACTTTCATAAAGTAGGTCTATTAATTTTAAGCTAGAAAATATTATTAAAATACATTTAACAAATTTTAGGAAAAAACACTTCAAAGATTCTATTACTCAACTCAAATAACTGTTACTTCAAAACCAAAAAATCATCAGAAACATCTCAAAGCAGGGAAACTTTGTAGTACTTTTCCTTTAAATGAAATCAATCATCAATTGATCCATACATGTGATTGCAGTTGATACAAGACAACCAGGCTTATCTCTCCTTTTAAATGATAAATATGTCTCTTAATGACTCTGACCAAATTATCTTCTGATCTCCCACATAGTTTCGAATATAACTTCCACTATATTTTGATCTAATATTTACCTATATCCAATCTCTTATGTAAAATAAATCATTGTCTGTCCCACATGTTTTGTGTTTGGTGGTTCAGTCTCTGTAGGCTTCTATGGGTGCAGGTTAGTAGGTTCTCTATGTTTTCTTGTAGTGACCTTGGTCTCTCTAGCTCCTTCAATCCTTCATCCCCCTGTTCCATAGAATTTCCCAAGCTCTTCCTAATGTTTGCCTCTCAGAGGACAGTTATGGTAGGCTCCTGTTTGGAGGTATAGCAGAATACCATGAGTAGTGTCAGTGATGGGCTCTCTCATTTCTAGATCTCAAGCTGGGACAGTCATTGATTGCTCATTTCCTCTATTTCTGCTCCATCTTTACCCTTATTTGTATTATTGGCAGGAGAAATGTGGGTCTAAGGTTTTGTGGCTTGGTCAGTTTCCCAATCCCTCCATCAGAAGGTTTTCTAGTTAGAAGAGATAGCCTTTTCAGGCTCTATATCCACAATTGCTAGAAGTCTTAGCTAGGGGGACCTTGGGAGTTTAAATTGTTCTAGGTTTCTACTCCTCCAAGAGACACTTCTGCCTAGGATTCTAGTTCTCTCTCTGTCCTTACTACCTCAACTTGATTGCTCCTGCTCGCTTCATGAGTCCCCCTTCCATACTTGGTCCCTTCTTCCATCCACCCCTATGTCTATTCTATTTCCCCTTCTCAGTGATATTCAAGTGTCCCCATCTTGGGCCCTCCATATTACTTAGCTTCTTTGAGTCTGTGGATTGTTGCATGGTTGGTTGTACTGTGTTTTAGGACTAATTTTCACTTATAAGTAAGTACATACCATGTTTGTCTTTCTGGTTCTGGGTTACCTCACTCAGGATGATCTTTTCTAGTTCCATTCATTCGCCTGAAAGTCTCATGATGTCATAGTTTTTAGTAGCTGAGAATATTCCATTGTGTAAGTGTACCTATTCTTCACACAGTATATTCCATTGTTTAAATTTATCTATTATTCAGTTGTGGGACATGTATGTTGTTTCAATTTTCAAGTTATTATAAAGAAAGCTGCTATGAGCATAGTTGAGCAATTGTCCTTGCAGTATAGTAGAAAATATTTTCAGTAAATGCCCAGGAGTGGTATAACTGCGTCTTGAGGTAGATCAATTCACAATTTTCTAAGAAACTGCCAAATTATTTTCCAATGTGGTTGTACAAATTTGCATTCCCATCAGAACTGGATGAATGTTCGCCTTGCTCAATATTTTCATCGGCATATACTGTCACTTGAGTTTTTGATCTTGGTCATTCTGACAGGTGTATAGTAGAATCTCAGAGTCATTTTTATTTGCCCTTCCTTGATGACCAAGGATGATTAACATTTCTTTAAGTGATTTTTGAATATTAGACACTCCTCTGTTGAGAAGTCTTTGTTTAAATCTATGTCTCATTTTTAATTGGGTTATTTGGTTTGTTGATGTCTAGTTTATTTAGTTCTTTATTATATATTGGATATCAGCTTTCTGTTTAGTATAGGGTTGGGGAAGATCTTTTTCCATTCTGAATTGTCCTTGAACAATTAGTCTACATATCAGAAGATGCACTTTATATTAATATGCTTTGATGTTCTTTTATGAGCCTTCAAATTAAACCCAGAGACTTGACAATGCTAGACTAGCAATCTAAAATTGAGGCATATCCCAGCCTCAATTCTGTTTATGATTCACATGAATAAAATATGTCAACAGTAGCTATTTTAACATCTTGTTTTCCTTTGTATAGGCTTATCGAAAATTACACAAAGCATGTCTTAATTGGAAAGATGAAATACTTTGACATAAATATTATGTAAAACATCCTTGAGGCTTTATATAATTATATCTGTTTAATTCACTTTCATAAAATGGGTCTATTAATTTTGAGCTAGAAAATATTATTAAAATGCAATTAACAATCTTTAGAAAAAACATTTACTGAGGCTCTTTTACCCAACTCAAACCATTGTTACTTCAAAACAAAATACTGTTTCTAAGCAAGAATTAAGTAACATATTTAAATTATAAAACAAAGTAATCACAAAAGATTCAGAAAGTGAAAAAATGAATAAAATAGACAAAAGGTCATCAGAAACATCTCAAAGCAGAGAAAACTTTGTAGGACATTACCTCAAATGAAATCAATCTTCAATTGATCCTTCCATTTGTGTGCAGTTGATACAAAACAACCAGGATTAACTCTCCTTTTAGATGGTAAATATGTCTCAAATATTCAGAGAAAATTATTTTCTAATCTACCACATAGTTTTGCATATAACTTCCACTATATATGTTCGTTATTTACCAGCTGTTATGTAAAATAAATCATGGTAGTAATAAAAGAGTATTAATTATAATATTTCATTTATTATAATAAATATATTGTCATATAATTTATCTACTTTTGTATTTTCTTGATGATGATAATGACACTTAAAACTTATTTAATGCTTACTATGAACCGTGACAATTGGGTGGAAGCTCCTGAGATCCATATTTAAGAAAAGAAGATTATAACATGATAATGAAGTGACGTAAAATAAATTTCATATGTGTTGATACACACCTAAAATCCTAGCGCCCACCAGGTCAAAGAAAGAAAGGAAAAAGACAATTATTAAAGACCTTATAACTCACAAATATACAAGAGATGCAACTTACATTTTATGTGTTCATTCAAATAACTACTCTTATTGAGCTTTTCTTCAGTTTTTATAACAACACATCATAAAACTAATATTTCCATTTTAAATTGTTATGTTAATTTATGAAATTATAAGGTTATGATAAGCCTGATTCTATACCAAGGCAATTTCTTCAATATTAAAAAGAAAAACAAAACTTTTGCTTGAGCTGATAGGACACCAATAGACATGCTAACCTTGGTGTTAGGGAAAGGCCAGAAGGACACAATCCTCATTAAATAACTTCAGGTACCTATAGAATGCTGAAAGTAGGACAGTCCTCACTGATAAAGAAAATACCAAATATTTAAATCTAAAATATTAAAATGTTATGGACTGAGAAGGTTCTATTTATGTATTTAAACACACACACACACACACACACACACACACACACACGATCAAGAATAAGTCATAAATTTGAAAGAAAACCAGAATGTATATTGGAGGGTTTAGAAAGAGAAAAGGAAAATGGGAAATGATGTAGTTATATTATAATCACAAATTATAAAAAATAATTTTAGAATATCCAACTCAGAGAACTGTAATCTAGAGTTTTGAGAAGAATTGTATTTTATGCCAATTGCAGATGAAATAGTACCTATTTATCTCTTTAATCCTTACCAAAACACACTTTTACAAGGCCATTCTGAAATTATAAGTTTTATGTATTACTCTTCTACAGACGTTTTAAATTAAAAAAAAAAAATTATTCAGAGAACTCGCGATGCAAAGGCAGACATATTACTGTGAGTTCGAGGCCAGCCTGGTCTACAAAGCAGGTCCAGGACAGCCAAGGCTACACAGAGAAACCCTGTCTCAAAAAACCAAAAAAAAAAAAAGATTCAGTACAAAACCCACAAAAAATACAAGAGATGCAACTTACATGTTATGTGTTTATTCAAATGACTACTCTTATGGAGCTTTTCTTCAGTTTGTATAACAACACATCATAAAATTAATATTTTCATTTTAAATTATGTTATCTAAAATAAAAAGCAAACATAATAAATGTAATTTTGTAAACTAACTCCTTGGCTTCTACACAGCTCTTAATGCCTTTCTGATGCTGAAAGTATCATTACTGTAAGTTTACTATGGGAACACTATAAACCTCTCCTGGTTACTGGATATACAGGGCCAAAGGCTGTACTATCACTTTTGTGACTTAATATGTATAAGCTTACCATAAATTAATTGCCTATTCTGTAGCTATGAATTTAATCAGTGATACCTCAGACACTGTTTGATTTTGATTTTCTGAGTCTTACTATGCAATATAAATGACTAAATCCGCAGGCACTCACAATACTTGGAAAAGTAGTGTGGGCGGCCAAAAGGATATAGCTACTATCTATTAGAGAGACCTTGTTCAGGTCTGTCTTAGGCAGAAGTCACCTGTGATTCTGTTACAACAGCAAACATACAGACTAAAGAGAATGAGATATAATGTCAATACAGACAACCAAGCTTACAGTTAGGCAAGGAAGATGAGATTTAATCTCATCACTTTTGAAGACAACATAGCTAACATCATTTGGTACATAAGCTTATATCCTAGGTTAGTTATCACATGCAACTCACTAATTGACATTATGTATAAAGTATATAAGGTATTGTTAGGGGGATATGAGATGTCTACTCCACTAGCATTATATAAAATAAAACAACATATAAGAGTTTAAAAGAGTTGAAACTACTAAAAAATTTCAAGTTATTGTTTGGGGTCACATTGTTAACTTAAACCTGAGAACTTGGTGATAGATTCTATAATATAACCAATAAATAAGTTTTTCTTTACACTGAAGAATGACTTTAGATAGCCACAAGAGCTGGTCTTTAATTTGAACATATTATTAAGAAACTAAAAGATAAAATGTTAATTTAAAATGACCCAAATATTACTGACAGATAAGTGTCTGTGGTCTTTAGAATAAATACCTAAAAACTTATTAGAAATGAATGGGAAAAAAATGAAATAGATTTTGGCACTGCATACCTTGCAAAAGAGTTTCAACTGTGCTGTGTGGTCCAGAGTACCATACACTGTAAAGATTATTTCAGGTGTTTCTTCATTTGAGCCTTTCAATCAGAAATCCAACAGTAAATGTCTTTATTCTTTGAAAGGAAACATATTTTCTTTATTTCTTTTTTCATTTTCTTTTCTTTTTTTTTTTTATTTTTGAGACACTTTTTCTCTATCTAGCCTTGGCTGTCCTGGACTAACTTTGTAGACGAGGCTAGCCTTGAATTCACAGTGATCCACCTGCCTCTGCTTCCTGAGTGCTGGGATTAAACGTGTGTGCCACCACTACCCAGTTAGAAAACATATTTTCACACACACAGGTGTACATCCATGCATTTGTGAAAAATCATATTGTCCTCAGAAATATTATACTCTTAGTCATCATGAAACCAGTAGTTTCTCTATAAATTGTTTACAACTTGCGAAGGTCACAATGAAGAAAATATTTCTTTCATACTATTATGTGTTCAATTTATGTCTGAGGTCCATGACCTCATATTCCATGTATAGTTTATCAAGATAGAGTGAGTATAGTCAATCACTAAAAATAAGATAAAATAATATAAGATGAAGAAGGGTAGTGAGCTAATGTCATCTTAAAGTTAGTTATGATCCAGTCACAGAAATGAGTAGTGTTTCTTTCCCAGATACTGAAAGAGAGGTCAGCATGACAGATGTTTTCAAATCCACTTGAAATAGAAACCAATGGAAATGAAGAAAGTAATATATAACAGGATGTTTTTAAAAGCCCAGAGACTTGTTTTTTTGCCTTCAGATTACATGGGCATTCTGCAGTGAGAACTAGAGGAGCTGTCCTATGTGATTTCTACCTACTGAATTAGTAAGCCAATGGATGAGCTACATGTACTAGCTGGAGCCACTCACAGTCACTACATGGATATTCCAGGCAACCAGAACTCCCATTTGATTGTACTGCTAAATGATTTTTGTTACTGAAATTATTCTACCAGTGTGTAGAAAAGTTTTGCCTGGAAATTTTAGCTCTATTCTGGCACACTGCAAATTCTACACAATCCACACCATTTTATTGCCATTTAAGGACACCTTTTACAAAGACATTTCCCTTTGAGACAAAACATGTCCCACTTGCCAATTTTAGGGTACAACTTCTTCTTGCACGCCTGAAAACACAATATATCTCCTCCCTTAAAAAATCCAAAATCTCTTTGTATTTCTCCAGTAATTTTTATTTAACCTAGCCTCTGAAGGAACCAAGATTTTAAAAATCCATTCCATGTCTCAGTCTAGATCTAGATCAATGAAAATACAAGAAGAGTTTAAAGCATCTTATAATATCAGAAAAATAAAAAGTGCAAAATTCAATGGGATAGCCACTACAGAAACACAGCATCAAGTTGAAAGAGTCCCCAGTGAACAGATCTGTGAGACACAGCAGCACAGTAAACAGTCAATGCTCAATTACAACCCAAAGAAAGAAATGAATATTCATGTTTATGCTATAAGTAAATAGCTGAATGCATCAATAAATGAGCAATGAGTTAAACTTCAGGCCCTAACAGAAGAATTCTAAATTTGAGACACTATCCAGATTCTTCACATTGTAGTATTTAGGTAGACTTAAATTGGATTATGGAAATTGGGTCATGCAGATATCACACATCATCCGACATGATGTAAGCCAGCTCGGGAATACTCCATATACACCTGCCTCCACTCTAGTCCTGTAAGGTAAAGCCAAATGAAAACAAAACCTCTCACTACCCCTAATGATGTCAAACATCAAGGTCATGAGAGAAGAAAAACTGAAAGTGTCACAGATGAAAGAAAAAAGAAACAGGATACATGGCAATTACTCCAACAATATTTCCTCCAATGTGTGCTGGGAAACAAAATAGACATCATTAGAAAAATCTCAGAAAATCAGAGAAAATTCAGTTGAGGTTATAAGGAGGTCTCTGTAATATCTTTTAAACTTTGCTGTATATGCAAAATTTAGACATAATGCTTTTACTATTCTAAAAAAAATAAATGTAAAAGCTTATTTAAATATATCCATTTTGTAGTTTTAGCATTCCAAATTCTCTATGATACAAAACTTGTAACCCTGACTTGATTTCCACAGCTCACTCACTGTAAAAGTGTGTTTTGTTCCCTGGTCAGAAGCAATATTTTATTCAAGACCATGATTATAATAAGCAAGACATTGTGCCTGCCCTGCAATGCTTTGTGCCAAAACTGTGTCAAGAAAGCAAATCCATATTATAGAACTTCCTTTTTGATCATAATGGAAATGGTTCCTTGGAGCTCACCTGCCACTTGCTTGCATCAAAATGGTGCCATATTGACTGGTCATTGGATGTCTCTGTTTTTATTGGTTTTCTAATCAACAATGGTTCGAATCAAAGAGCTTGTTATAAATGTAGTGTCCTGTTGATGGACTGTTTGTGGACTCAATACTTGTTGCTATGACAACATTATCCGTGAACTTTTTGAAAATGGACATGACCATTACGAAAGTAACTTGTCAATGTGTAAAGAATTTGTCCACAAAAACTTTGTCATGACACCCCTATACTGAAACGTCTATTTTCAACTCTAAAGAGTATTCAAACAAGACACAAATATTTGCATGATTTACAGCTATTTGCAACTCCAATTCCAAGGCATCTGACATGCTCTCCCTAGCTCTACTAGCACAAGGAAGTTAGATGTATGATATGTTGAAATTTATGACGGTTAACTCTTTAAAAAGTTTAAACAAGGTAGATCTCATCCTAAATGTTGTCCACCTGATTCTACCATAAGGACACAGGACATGTTAGCCACTGTCTTTCAGTGTAATGATATCTTGAAATATATGTGAATATAGTCAAACTCATAAGTTATTATATTAATTATAATTCTTTTATCAATTTTATCTCAACACAGAAATTTTGGGTTGCCATCATATCTCCTCTTCCATGGGACCTGAGCTGGGTTCCCAGATCTCATATCTGGTAGCTCACAACAGCCTGCGCATATTTATATTAGAGATACAATTTCTGTTGTTTGCTCAATTGCTTGGTTTTTTGTTTGTTTTTTTAAAAAGGATATTATTACATAGCCTAAATAGCTTGCTATTTGCTACATAGATCAGGCTGGCCAGGAATTCACAGATATATGCTTACTTCTGCTCCCTAGGTATTAAATAAGAGATGTGCACCATCCAATCTAGCAATAACTTGTAGGATTCCTATATGTCTTTGCTATAAATTCCAAATTAATTGTTATTATATAAATGTTTTCAAAGGTTAAAATGTCTCTATTTACTTTAACTATGTCCTATATCATAGACCTCTCACTAGGAAACAAAGAAACATTTGCAGTTTTAATCAATTCTATTGAAAATTTTATATTCAATTTTCACCAATTATAAGTGTAAAATTAGACACATTTTGATGAATATTTACATTTCATGCTCAGTAATCTAGAGTTGGAGAACATTAGGATCCCAAGGTGATGTTCTGCTTTGCCTTTGCAGAGTACTCTGTCTTTTATTTCTGGGTTTTGATTAAAATTGATGCACCAGAATTCTAGTATTAGTTTATCTAAATTGCCATAAATTGTAAAGAAAATACACTATATTTAAAGCAAAATTATTAATTTCTTATTCTGTAAAAGCTGCTTTAGCTTGTTTTCTGCATCAGGGTCATTTTTTCACTACCAATTGTTAGTCTCTTGAGTGGTAAACATGTTGATAACTTTACATATTTTGATCCACAAATATTTAATATATAATTTTACCATATTATAAAACATTGCCTTTTAGTTAATAGTATTCTTTTTCAATTTCTCCTTTTTACTTAACATAAACTATAATAAACTATATTAATGTAATTTAGAATATTTATACTTGAAATAATTCTTTAAGAAGTTCACATATTTTATTTGGGTCATATTTATCTCCTTCTCCAGTGCCTTCTCAGGCCCACTCTCTATTTTGCCATCAACTTTATGCCCTCATTTTTCTTTAACCCATTCAGTCTCATTAGAGCTATCTATGTACTCTTAGGCATATAATGTCCTCTAGAACATGTTTAACTTTCTGAGAGTCACAATTTTAAATCACTAGCTTCCCCTCTCATAGATGCTATAAATTAAAAATACTTACTACTCTGGTTGTGGGACCACATGCCCTTTCCTCATTACATGCTAGGATTTTATATGGCTTGAGCTTAACCAGTTGCTGTGCATGTTGCCCTGGTAGCTGTGGGATCATGTGTGCAACTACTCTAAATTATCCTGAAAACATTTTCCCATGTAGTTACTTACCACCTCTGGATCTTACAGTTTTTTCACTTCTTCTTCTTCTTCTGCAATGATCCATAAGATTTGAGAAGAGGGGATGAGATATATATGTTCCCTTCATAGCTGATTCCTTTGTAATCATTTATTCTCTGTACTTTGACCATTAGGGAGTCTCTAAGCTAATCTGCTACAGAAAATAAGCCTCCCTGATGACATTTGAAAAACGCACTAATGTATGGTATAGGCAAGAAACAATTAGCAGTCAGTTTCCCACTATGTCAATTAGCAGAGTAATTATGTTAAGTGCTCCTCTAGGGTCTGCAACAAATCTATCCACAGCCATGCCATTATGCCAGTGAGCAGACATTCCTGGGCAGGTCATTATTATGATTGCGGGATTTGCATATGGATTAAATTAAAGATTACTTTTTTCTTCCAGTTTACTAACGGTACCTTCCACTAATATAAATGCTAATATTCATGTCAATGTCATCTTGATTTTGCCATGTTCTATGACACAAGTGTACGGTGTTTTCAGAAACAGAATCTTACCATCAAGTTCTTTACAGTAGCCAAGAACATTGGCCATACCCTGTATTATTTGTGAGTCTCTAGGCCTTTATTGGCCAGCAACTGCAATAGACTTAACTCACTTATGGTCTTGAACTTTCTATTTCTTAGTCCATGTGGCCCAGTGGGGATCTATTAAGCATGATATAGTAATTTTATTTATGTTCTTGTTATATATGTATATATTAGGTTTTTTAAAACTTTAACTGTAGTAGTTTTCATATCACATTTTCGAAGAATCATTTCATGTTTTTAATCTCTCAATGCATTTCCTCCTTTACCCTGTCTTCTCTTCTCTCACCCCACTTAACACATTCTATTAAATAATTCCTCTTTCTCCATTTGTATTATTGGACTCTGTCTTCCTTCCATTAAAGGAACTCCACTTACCCTGGCACCTGACCAATTTTCAAATCTGTTGGTTTTCTGAATGAGACATTTATATCTAAAAATTCAATGCTAAAATTCACAAATGAGAGGAAAACTTGAGGTTGTGTTTCTACATCTGGTCTACATTTCTCAAAATGATATCAAATTTTATAATTAGAGATAAAGATGTAAAATGTTATATCAACACATTTCTTAATTTTATATTTATATGATTTTTGGTTGTTGTAGAAAAGTATTTTAGTAAGCTCCTAAATAAAATTTTCTATTTTATTCAAGTTTTTTAATATAATAAAATGTGGTCAACTATAATTTTCTAAATCTAATAATTCTAGCATCAGGAAGATCCTATATTTGCAAACTGTATTCAGAAATTCTTCATGATTCTGATTTTGAAAGTAACATACCATGAAATAACCTATAAACCTTGAAAATTTTAATAATTCACCATATTTTTTCCTTTATAAATTCAATTTTGGTAATAACTCTTTTACCCAGGTATCAATTTGGTCTCTGTAATTTTTCTTTTTTGCTTTGAATGGTGTATGTTGTTTCTTTGTGCTTGGAAAATTCAGTAAATAACTGTTAATTAACTTACATAATAAAACTTTTATGTATATATTTGATATGAATACAAAATATATAAATATAATTGCTTACTTTAATATGTTTGGAGCAGATTAATGTCATGTTGAAATTCCTAATATACATATTTTTTAATTTGTTCATTTCACTGTGGAAGAATATCTGAAGAAATAAATAGTATTACAACAATTGATCTTTGTCTCATAATAAATGGAATATTATTACCTTGTTTTTAATATTACTGCAGCATTAAATTTATATAGCTAAATATGTCTAATGATTACCTATCTATAATATTGTATCAACTTATCTTTTATGTAGTTTTCTCTTAGTATTCAAGAATAAATTTTACCAAATTGAAAGTCACTTATTTAATAAGATTATTAAATATTATAATTATATTATCCTTGCTTATATATTTATAATTCTGCCACATTTCTTTATATACTCTGTAATTTTAATGTTCTGTTATATTATTACTATTACTGGGATAAGTTATTTTTATCCCATATACTGACTCTAATGACTTGCTCATTTGTTCATGGAACATTATGTTGAAGGATTATATTATAATGAATAAAGAAACAAGTTGAGATGTTCTACCAAACAAACAACACAATCTCCCTGACATGCTATAGGGAAGGGCATAAATTTAAAAAGTGAATGTCAAAAAACATGGTTATTATTAAATATCACTTCAGATCACTTGTATTTTTCATTGATTTTCTAGTTGTGCTGTTTTAATTAGATTATCCTCCTTGATTTCTATCTAGCTATCTTCCAGTGGAGATGTAGGTGAAGAAATAGATGAGAAAGCTGGGCTGAGAAGAGCTCGGGGAGAAGATTAGTGTTCTAATTAGGTTTACCCTTGCTGTGATATAATACCACAACTAAAGCAATTTGGCGAGGGAAGGGTTTATTGGGCTTATGCTTCCAAATAACTGTTCATTATTGAAGAAAGTCAGGACAGGATCGTAAACAGGGCAGGAACCTGGAAACAGGAGCTGTTTCAGAGGCCATTGAGTGGTGCTGTTGATTGGCTTGCTCAACCTACTTTCTTATAGAAACCAGGACCATGAGTCCGGGTAGCACCGGTGATCCACCATGGGGCCGGACACTCTGGTCAGTCACTATTTAAGAAAATGTCCTACAGGCTTGCCTACATCCCAGTCTTATGGAGACATTTCCTTAAGTGATGTTCCCTTAGTTCAGATGACCGTAGCTTGTCAAGATGACATAAAACCCATCCAGCACAAACAGGTAAAATTTATGATTTTTTAAAAATCCATATTTAAGCCTACCTTTTATAAAGTGTTGTGCTGGTTTAAATGACAATGCCTCTCATCAGCTTAAATGATTAGTCGCCAGGGGTGGGATTGTTTGGATAGGTTTAGAAGTATGCTACAGTGGGCCAGAACTGAAGTTTCAAAACTCTTGTTTCATCCCAATGCACTCTCTGCCTCCTGTTTGATGTTCACTGTGCTTGCATGGAGCTTTTGCTGCAGCTGTCCCGTTTGCTCTTTGCTACCTCACTTTCCTACCTTGCCAGACTCTCAGTGCCCTCAAAGTCACATAATCCATTTCTTCTATTAGTTGCCTTGACCATGGTATTTATGACAGCAATAGAAAAGTAAGTATTTTCTGCACCTGTGTCCATACACTAATCTAGAGCTACATTACATATGGGATAGTAATCCCAGAAAACTTATAGTTAGCCCAAAATAATAATAGAAAATTGTGTCCCTCATGTGGGATTCCTCTCTTAAGCTGTCCAGAGGTTCCTCTGAGATCTCCAAAACAATATAGGCTATTGCTACAACTCTTGGTATTAAGACTTTATTGTTGAAGATACTACATACATTGGTCACAGGATAAACCAAGTTTGAATTAGCCAGGTAGATTAGCAACTGTTATCTGGCTTTCATGCTAGAGGGTGCTATATAGACTGCTAGAAGCAGAAAAAATGCTCATCTGTGAGTCCTATGAACTACAACATTGAACTGCCCTGCAAGATACACTTATTGGTACAATAATAGCATGAACACTATTAGATCAACCAACCACTTTCTTCTTAGATAAAAAGCTATTCTACAGGGATAAATGCCTATTATCTGTCCTATTATTTACTCATGCTTGTGAAGCTCACCAGAGAGGTGAACCTACTCCTGGTGTTCTGCTAAATGGACATAGTATCAAACTTCCTTCTACATTCACCTCTCCATACCCATAGACTAGTGTATCTCTCAGATCTAATCAGGTAAATTTATTTGTGTAGTAGAAAGTAGTTACTGATTAAACCTGCAAATGATAAAAGTACAGAGGGTATCAGTGGTGTACTCAGCTACAAATGGGATGTCTATAGCACTGTCCTCATCTTTCCAAGGAACAACTATTTTAAGAGTCAGAGGTCATGGGGGATGTGAGTAAAACAGTATCTACCGGAATGGTCTATGCCACAATACTTAAGATATAATTGCACTCATTTTTGAATGCAAAAGATTAAGCCACTTAACATTTTACTGTGAATAGAGAAGGAGCTAACTAAGGAGCTATGGACCATTGAAGACTTACATAAGTGAGTCAGTTTTCTTTTCTTTATATTTTATTATTTTTAATACATTTATTTTATTACACATGTATAAAACAGACTACATACAGCAGGGAGAACCATGTGACAATAATGAGTTCTATAAATGTTACAATCATAGTGGTTTGGCTATTTGTATTTGTCCAGCTTGAAGTAAATGTCTTTCCTGTCTTGTTCGGTCTAAATTTATCAATGAAATTCAATATCCATCCTATCTCAACTCTAATACCTTAACTTATTTATCTTAATCTAAAAAGATCTTATCCCCTAACCAGCTAAATTTGATTGTAAACTATATTATCAGGCATTCAATGCCCCTCGGAGACTTGAGAAGGAATAAAACTTAAATTCCTGAGTGAACCAGCAGTGCGGGTTAGAAACTTCCAAACTAAAAATTAACTTAGACGGTTTACTGCCTGAACAGTCACCCAACACTCTCTATAACACTGGAGTATCTTCTTCAGCTTTACAGGCTCAAGTGAGGGTAAATATAAAACCTCATTGGTCAAACTTCTCAAGTAATTAATCAAAATTAACCTAAAATAAATAAGCAGCATAATTATATTTTACTTTGCATTAATATCCACTTATAAATCATATTATGTTTTTTTTTCTGGGTCCAGGTTACTTCACTCGGGATGATTTTATTTTTCTAATTCTTCTTTTCACCTGCAAATTTCATGATTTCTTTGTTTTTAACAACTGAGTAATACACTATTGTATAAAATTACCACATTTTCTTTATCGATTATTTGGTTGAGAGACAACTAGGTTGCTTCCAGTTTCTAGATATTACAAAGAAGGGTCTTATGAACATAGTTGAAAAGTGTCTTTGTGGTAGCATGGAGTGTATTGTGGGAATGCCCAGGAGTGATATATCGGGGTCTTGAGGTAGATTTATTTCCAATTTTCTGAGAAATTGCCATATTCAGTTCCAAAATGTCAGGACAAATTTGAACTCCCACTAGCAATGAAAGAGTGTTTGCCTACCTCACATCCTCACCAACATGAGCTGTCACTTGTGTTTTTTGATCTTATCCATTCTGCCAGGTGAGGAGGGCTGGGGCAGGAGTTGTGGGGAAGCATGTACCCCCCAGGGAAGGAGAAATATAATAGATATTGTAAGCTGACTGTGGGCAGGTGGTGATTGGAGTAGAAAGGATGACTGAAGGAGGGTGTACTAAGAGAGGCAACTGCAATTGCGGGGCAACACAGAGCAAGGTAAAAAAACAAAAACAAAAAACAAAACCTAGTACAATGGAATCCACCATTAATCTATTAGGGGGAACCTAACTAAGACTGCTAGTAATACAGGACACAGAACCTCTTCCAGCCATCTCCTATAAACAGGCTTCATCCAGCAACTGAAAGAAACAGTTGCAGAGACTCAAAGCAAAGCATTAGGCAGGGCTCATGGATCCTGCTGAAGAGAGGAAGAAAGAATTGTAGGAACCAGAAGGCTCAAGAATACCACAAGAAAACCCAAAGAATCAACAAACCTGGACTTATAGAGGCTCTCAGAGACTAAACTGACAATCATAGAGCCTGCAAGTGTCTACCCTTCATCCTCAGTGTATCTGTTAGAGTTATGCCACTTGGTATTTTTATGGGACTCACAAGAGAGGGAGCAGGGGCTGTTTTGGTGCTTTTGCTTGCTTTTGTTAACCTTGTCCTTCTACTGGATTGCCTAGTCCAGCCTTAATAAGAGATGCTGTGCTTAATCTTACTGTTAGTGGATAAGTCATGTTTGATTGACATCCCTGGGAGGCCTACCTTTTTCTCATGAGAAAGCCATGGAAGAGTGGATGGGGCGGGAGGCGGTGGGGTCAGGAGATGGAGGTGGGAACTGAAGGAGGGAGGAGAATATATAAAAGAATAAATTAATTTTTTTAAAAAATATAAGCTTTTCTAATTAATTAATTAATTAATTAATTAACAAGTCACAGTTGTACTACCAGTGTAGGGAACATGCACACAAACATTTTCTCAGAATATGTTGCAGGCAGAATTAAAGAGTGAGAGGCCATCATTAACAACCACTCTCTGTCCTTATGAAGATTTGATTTTCTTTAAATTGTCTCTGGCACTGGCTATTTGCTACTTGCTAATGAAAACCTGTGCATTTCAAATTTTGGATACTTGGGCCAATACCTCCCAAGCTAACACCATTGTCTCTAACAGTAATTCATGACAAGAATCAGCCTTCACTGTGCTTGTCATTTCATACAAGTGAATTGGAATTTACAGATAACACGGAAACCAATGTATACCCATCTCCTAGAGATTAAATGTGCATCCTGGTGGTTGGAAGGCTTGGCTGACAGAATCCAGATACAATGCAGCAGTATGAACATTTCCCATTCCTGAGTTTGGAAGAATCCAGTAGATTATTTTCTTACTTATCTGTTTAACATTGAGGGTTGTGGGGTATCTCAGAGTGACAAATGCTAATAAGAAACTATTCAAGGTTCTTTTAAGGCTAAGATCAATTATTAGTATATCTCCTTGCAATCCCAGCTCTATAGTTTATTGCATTCCCCCTTTTTAATTACTCTTCAGTAGATTTATGCAATGAAAATGAAGAATGTAAACTTTGCCTCAGGCTGGTGTTAAGGCAATCTATGTTAAGGAGTATATCACTCATTGTAGTATGTTAACCACATAATATTTCACTATCAAATTCACTGCTATGTACTTTGTTGATGCTTTGCTGATACATGTTAAATTTTAGGGTATTCCACCCCTTGTCATGTTAAGTGTTTATAGGTTTTGGTTCTATGGGAATTTTTTTTTAATACTTGTTTTCAGTAACTGAATTTTGTCTTGCAATCAAGTTAAAGAGATATTTTAAAATCACTTAAAGCTGTGTACTCAATTTGATATCCCCCTGTGTATTCAACCTCTTTAATCGTCTTTTACAAAATAATGTAATAAGGTTACTATGTCTTACATGCCCCATAAAATTATCTTTAACCACTTAAGCCATATATATATATATATATATATATATATATATATATATATATATACATATCTTTAATCTGAAAAATATACTCCTCAATAAAATTAATGTGTGGAGTTTGGAGGATGTATGTGTGTGTGATGCAGTAATAGTATGGTGATAGCAGCCAATAGGTTGAAAGCAACCTTTTAAAAAAACACCAAATACCCATCATAAATGATGGAAGAAACATTAGTATATAAGTTGATAATATGTCTGAGGTTTTATGTGCATTTCTGGGTCTTTGGGGTCAATAAATTATCATCTTTCTTTGTAAATGCTTTAAAGATTTCTGTAGAAAACAATTCCCTTTTCTATACCATTATGTCTTGTGTTGCTCAATAAAGACAGTATATAAAATGTTATAATTCCTAATTCTAATACCTATTCATTTTAATTCAGCAGAAAATCAGATGGGTTCACAAAGACATGAAGTAAATATACTGTGAAAACAAAATGGATACCCTGCCGTGGGCCCTTACTGCCTTTAGGGTTTTACATGTTGCACTAAATTGAAATTTCATACACTAAAGAGTAACTCTGATAGCTTCCTAATCCCATGCTTTTCTGATATTGTCCTCTCTGAAACAGAAAAAAAAAATGAGAAGTTAATTGCTTACAGCCTGAAAAATGCTTTTCTTTGAATTCAGTGAAGCACAAAGATAAATAGTGTATTACTAAAGGGAATTTAGCTCTATTTATGACTGCTTGTAGTGTGAAATTGGTTGTTTGTGATCTCTAAAGGCTTGCTTTCTTTTCAAAACATAGCGTGCTATCTCTGAATACAGAAAAACATTGGAATGCAAAACTAAGTTTGAATTAAGAGACATTTCTTCATTTAAACAATTTTACGTAATTGTGTTTTTCCCTTTTCCTATATTTGTTTGGGTTTATTTAAAATTAATTAAATTTCGTTCTCAAATGATGTGGAATAGAATTTTTCATTCTGTATAGAATTTTTTCATTCTTTATTTTTAGCTGAAGGATTGGTTGATTCAATTTGCACTTAGGCAATGGAATTCTGGTTAAGCCATATCCTAAACTATACTTTTAAAACAGGTAGAGAAGAAATGATAGGTTTTTTTTGTTTTTGTTTTTGTTTTTGTTTTTGTTTTTTTTACTTTTTTCATTAAGATACATTAAAGGATCACAGTTTTTTTGTCCCAACTTCAGAAAAACTATCCTTAAGTGAGATATAGTTTATGCTACTGAGCCCCACTTACTTAATTCTTCTGGAATCTTATTATTTTAACTTCTTTCTCAAGACTGAGTTAATACATTGTTTACAGATAGGAATGGTGGAAAACGCTTTTAATCCCAGTACTAAGGAGGCAGAGGCAGGCAGATCTCTGTGAGTGTGAGGCCAGGCTGTTGTTTTCAATTATCAGTATTATTAGTATGCCCGGCTAGCAATCACTCAAGACAGAGACACCTGTTATATTTTAAAATAGCCTTAGTTAACCTGGGGCAGGGCAGATATTAATATTCTAATCTACTTCCCATAGTGGGAAGGGATCAGATACCTGCCCCAATCTCATGCCATCTGAATCTAATAACTTCTATCAAACTACCTCCCATCCATAATCCTAAATACTTTTTAATGTTCTTGATCTGGGCCAAATCTTCCATTCATGCCAGCCACATGCTTTTCTTCCACCTAACCCATGACCTTCTCTTTCTTTTCCAGTCTCTCCTCTTCCTTGCGTCTGTCTTCTTCTCTTTCCCAGGATTCCTCTGTCTGTCTAAGCCCTGGAATCTTAGCCACACCTATCTCTCTTTGCTCTGCCTAGGTGTGTGGCCTTTTATTAATTAGCATCAAAACACACCAGAGCATTCCCCCAACATTCTTTTTTATATACAGTAAGTACAATTTTGAAAAATTATAAAAAAACAGTATGTAAGCCTTACATACATAATGTCTAAGCAAAAGGTATTTGGCAACCTTGAAGAAACATCTCTTCTATCTTTGTGAGTCTAAAGTTCTGAATGTAAATCTATCTCTATTAAAGTCTATTAACCTAAAATATTTAACTAGACCTAAAACTATCTTAACACCTGGGCTACAAAGAGAGTCCAGTACAGCCCAGGTTCTGTTACACAGATAAACCCTGTCTTGAAAAGAAAAATTAAATAAATTATGTACAATAAGTTTGTTTCTAATTATGACTGACATATTGAAATCCAGTGTTTCATGAAGAGGACAAAATTAAGTGATCTAGTTGAATGCACTATTTATTAGTAAATAATATGAATAAAAAACATGAAATTACCAATTGGATACTGATGTTGCAACTATAACACTTTTGGTTGAAATTTTATAAATAAAGGCCTAAAGCCATAAGCTCTGATCCAACAAATATATCCTTTAATATTATACAAAACATACGATTTCTGGAAAAGAGAATTTAAGAAACTATTAAGGCCTACATAACAAATTTTGCAATTAAACTTAACTTTCAATATTATGTCCATGGCTTATTCAAACTGGCTCTAGCACTGGTATGAAGAAGGAATTGCGAGTTGTTGATAACGTGATTATCTCTGCTGCTGAAGGAAGAACTTAAAACTTTTTTAATACATTAGAACTCTAAAGTATTTTATTTTAAACTTTTTATTACATTTATGTATCTATTTTACTTATAAATTTACAATGTTATGTGATCAGGAGCATATGATGGCATACGAATGGAAGTCAGAGGACAACTTGGAGGAGTCAGTTTGCTCCTTCCACCGTACACTTCCATAAACTTGAATTCAGGTCATCTAGTTTTACAGCAATTGTTTTTTTTCCACCAGAGCCACATTGCAGGCATATATGATGTTTTTTTATGGAACTTTTAGTTTCAGAGCAGTATTAAGGAGGTACAGAATCATTGTTATATCCCGAAATATGTATAGTCAGCTTCACTATCAAGATCACCCATGAGAGCATCTTTTAACAGTAGACAATCCAATACTGATATCATTTCACTCCAGAGGCTTGTACTATAATGACAATAGCACTCATTTTCAATATGGTACATTTTGTGATGTTGCACAAATATCTACCACCATATCACAGAATTATTTTCTATCTAACTAGACAATCTGTGGCAACCCACCATTATTCTTTCTTCATAGTTTTACCATTTTCTAGATTTAATGTATGGAATTATGTATCTTGTAGTCTTAGCAGACTATTTTCACTATATTAATATTTGTTTTTTTTTTAGGTTTGTTCCAGTTTTAAAATAATCATAGCTCATTTATTTTTAATACGGGGTACTGTTTCATTGTCTGAATTTGGACAGTTTATCTTACTAAAGGACAAATCTGATACTTCTGTGTTCTGGAAGAAAATTTGAAGGAATATGGGGAGATGATCAGTAGTTAAGCCAGCTGCTCGTGATGATAACACAGGTTCAGTTACCAGCACTCAAGTGACATCTCACAACAACTTATAGACTAAAACAGTACAATACTGAACTGAATTCTAAAGACGTCTAAGCATAGCCACAGATACATGCACCTCTCACCAGTATCAAGTAAATTACTTTTGTAATAGATGGAAATTATGGAAAAGAATAGATGGTCAAAATTCAAAGAATGACTGATCCTGTTGTAATATATATATCCATTCAGGGAATATAATGGAAGATGGGGCTATTTTAAGATCCATAAGACCAGGTAATTGGCCATGAGATTATGTGTCCTAGAAATGACAAGGAATCTTCACCCATGAGCCCCAACAACTCACATATTCTTACCTAGACAAATAAAATAGGCATACTAACATGTGAGGAGAAAATATTATTCCCAGGGCCCTATTTGTTAACAAAGAACTGTAGGAAATTAAGGAACTCTTAGAATGAAAAAAAAAAAAACTTTGCCTAGGGATGAGTGCCCTAATTGGTTATCTAATATCAAGTGGTCAGCTCTGAAATCATATACATATAGTAATACAAGACAGGCTGAAAAATTATAGTTTCATATTTATGCATATATTTATTAAAGGCATAAATTTTAGAGGAACCAATGTGGATGGTCATGGGAGGAGTTGGAGGTATGAAAGGAAAGATAGAAATTACATAATCGTATTCTAATTTCTGAAAATAAAGCATTATCTATGTGAGGAAATCAGAATTTACCATTCATATTTTAAAACACCATCCATCAAAATTCAGAGAAATATGTTAAAAATGGGATAGTTCACATTAGCAAGAAGACATTTGGAAATCACATACAAGACCAAGTACTGAGTTATCACATCATATTAATATTTAAGAAAGTCACATTTATAATAAGTCATTGAAGGGTGCCTGTGATCTCTAAACTTGCTTCTGTTAAAACCTAAAAATATATAAAACATTTCAGCTTTCTTTATCAAATAATTTTTTCTAAGGTCAGAACTTAATTACATTTAATGTGATTTTTAAATTTATATATTTATTCCATCTGTTACAGGCATATAATTGCAATTACAACAAATAAGCTGTTATTTTCTTTTCTTATTTGCTAAAACATTAGGTTATGTTTAGTTACCAGCTGCTTTTCATTTACTATTTAAAATCTAATGTTTTTTGAAAGAAGTCCTGCCTTTAAGAACAAATAAAATCTGCATTGGAAAATGCAACACAGTAGTTAGTTGTCTTGGATTGCTGAAACTTCAGTCATTACTCTACTGGTAAATTATATCTGCCCCTCACTAACACACACGCACAGAGTTCATTACATAAATATATTTTCAATAGATTTCTCAAAAACATCAGGTTTGTATAGATTTCAGATAAATAGTAAAACTGATTAACTAATTTAATTAAAAAGTGTATGATAGTTACAAATTTCTTGAATGAACTTCAATTTTATAGACAATATTTCAATGTTTAATAAAATGATTGCTTTGTCTTTGGTTAATAAAGAACAAAAGAAATTTAAAGGTTATACATACATCCTTTGGAAGTTGAGGAAGTCTGGATTGTGGAAGAACTGAGGTTAACCTTGGTAAACAAACATGCATTTTAAAGTCACTCTACATACAAAGAAATAAAATTAGTTAGAATTTAAAGATAATGAAATAAAGAAAAGTCAAATTTAGTAACTAAGCTAATAGGATTTATTCTGTTTGAAAAAGTAAAGTAATTTAACTAAAGAAAATGTTAAATTAAAAAATTAGCTATAGAAAAAATATTTCTTTTCAATAGAGTGTTCTGCAGTCTGCATTCTAGAAATATCAGATACCTGTGTATGGAAATGCTTGTCTGTATTCGGGTCACATATCTAGAGCTAAATGAAAGGATGGATTACTGTATTACAGAGAAAGCAAGAATAATTGAAAACTGAGATGAGTCAAAAATCAAATGAATTTCTCTATCTCCATCTAAAGTTTCCTAGGCACACAGCCATCAGGGAATAACAGGTGAGAGCCCTCCCCCAACTCCTGGCCTACTAAAGCTGTGGTTTCCAGGCATAGTTTTTTCTGCAACACCCCCCTTCCACCCCAACACAGAGCTCCATGCTATAGCTCCATCTCCTGTTACCCCACCCCAAAGTGCAATCCAGGAAACCAGAAGAAACCACCAGGGAACAAGAGAGCCTGCTAGTAGAGGCTCTGTCTTTCCCCAGCCCATCTGCCCCAGATTCCACCCTCCCCCAGTGTGCTCCACTCTGCATCTCATGGGCATGCTCCAGTCCCAGGGCCCCATCTCCATCTGCAATCCCAGAGGCAGGCAGGCAGACATCTGGGAACAACAGTCCCAGAGAGCAGCAGCCATCAAGGAAGAACACCAACCATCAGGGAGCAGCAGGGACAGACAATCATTAGGCTCCAACAGCTCCCAGCTTACACCATTTCCTGGACGCTGTCTTCACCTGCAATACCAGAGACTAGCAGCCGTCAGAGACTACCAGTTCTCCCTGTATCCCTGGAAGCCTGCCATCACCCAGGTAAACAATGGTCCACTGCCACCCAGGACACCAGCTCTATGTACAATCTTAGGTGTCCACTACCATCAGGCACCAGCAGACTTACTAACACCAGGGTCAGATGGCTACAGGGTCAGCATAAGAACACAAGCAACAAAATCCAGGGGCATATGGCACCTCTAGGACCCTGCTATCCTACTTCAAAAGCCCAGTATACCCAAACACACCTGAAACACAAGAAAATGATCTTAAACCTGATGTTATAAAAATAATAGAGGCACTGAAAGAGAAAAATAGGCCCCTTAAAGAAATACAAGAAAATACAATCAAACAGATGAAGGAATTGAATAAATCCCTTAAAGAAACACAGGAAAATACAGTCAAACAGATGAAGGAATTACATAAATCACTTAAAGAAATACAGGAAAATACAATCAAACATGAGAAGGAACTGAACAATTCAAGATCTAAATGGCATAGAAGCAATTTAAAAACCACAATCTACTGCTTTCCTGGAGACTGAAACCCTAGGGAGGAGAACAGGAACTACATACACAGACATCATCAACAGGATACAAGAGATGGAAGAGAGAAGCTCAGGTGTAGAAGATACAGTTGAAGAAATCGACACATAACTCAAAGAAAATGTTAAATCTAAAAAGTTCCTGACACAAAACATCCAAGAAATCTGAGACCAAACCTGAGAATAATGGGAATAGAAGAAAGAGAGGACTCCAAGGTTCAATATCCAGAAAATATTTTCAACAAAATTATAGAAGAAAACTTCCCCAACCTAAAAAAAAAAAAAAAAAAAAAAAAAGCCTTTAAACATACATGAAGCCTACAGAACTCCAAATATATTGGACCAGAAAAGAAAGCTCTCCAGCCGCATAATAATCAAAACACTAAATGTACAGAAGAAATAAAGAATATTAAAAGCAGCAAAGAGAAAAGGCCAAGTCACATTAAAAGAAAAAATTATCAGAATGACAACTGATTTCTCAATACAGACTATAAAATCAAGAAGGTTCTGAGTAGCTGTCAGGTAGACACTAAGAAACCACAGATGTCAGTACAGCAAAACTTTCAATCACCATAGATGAAGAAAACCAGATATTCCATAACAAAACCAAGTTTAGACACTATCTATGCACAAATCCAGGCCTACAGAAGATACTAAATAGAAAACTCCAACACAAGGAGGCTAACTACACACAGTAAGACACATGGAAAAAACCCCATGTACCCAAAACCAAAAGAAAGGGAATAAAACCCATATACACAAAACCAAAAGAAAGGAAACACACACACATGCACACACACACACACACACACACACACACACACACACACATACACACAGACTACCACCATCAATATCAAAATGACAGGAATAATCAATCACTGGTCATTAGTATCTCTAAACATCAGTGGCCTCAACTCTCCAATAAAAATACACAGGCTACGAGAATGGATGTGAAAATAAGACCCATCATTCTGCTATAAACAAGAAACATACCTCAAAAATAAAGATGGACATTACCTCAGAGTAAAAAGCTGGAGAAAGGTTTTCAAGTAAACAAATCCAAGAAGCAATATGGAGCAGCCATTCTAGTATCTAATAAAATAGACTTTCAAGCAAAACTAATCAAAAAATGGGAAAGGATACATCATACTCGTCAAAGGAAAAGTACACCAAGATGATGTCTCAATTCTGAATATCTATGCCTCAAACACAAGGGCACCCACATTCATAAAAGAAACATTACTAAAGTTTAAATCACACATCAAACCCATAAATTAATAATGGGAGACTTTAGCACCCTACTCTCAATAATAGACAGATCATCAAGACAGAAATTAAACAGAGAAATAATGAAACTAATAGACATCATTAATCAATGGACCTAACAGATATCTACAGAACATTTCACGTAAACACAAATATACCTTCTTCTTAGTACCACACAGAACCTTTACCAAAATTGACCATATAGTCACAAAGAAAACACCAACAGATACAAGAAGATTTAAATAACCCCTTGCATATTATCAGACCACCATGGATTAAAATGTGAACTCTACAACAGCAGAAACAATAGAAGCCTACAAACTCATGGAAACTGAACAATTCCACACTCAATGACAACTAGGTCAGAGAAGAAATAAGGAAGAAACTAAAGACTTTCTAGAATTAAATGAAAATGAAGGCAAAACACACCCCAACTTATGGGACACAGTGAAAGCAGTGCTAATAGTTAAGTTCATAGTGCTAAGTGCATTCATAAAGAAATTGGAGAGATCCCATACTAGCAAATTAATACATGTGAAAACTCTAGAACAAAAAGAATCAGACAAACCCAAGAGGAGTAGATGGCAAGAAATTATCAAACTCAGTGTTGAAATAAATCAATTAGAAAGAAAGAGTCACTGAAACCAAGAACTGATTCTTTGAGAAAATCAACAAGATAGAAAAACCCTTAGCCAAACTAAGTAAAAGACAGAGGAAGATTATCCAAATTAACAAAATCAGAAATGAAAAGGTAGATATAATAACAGATACTGAGGAACTTCAAAAAAAATCATTAGGTCTTACTTCAAAGGCCTATATTCCACATAATTGGAAAATATAAAGGAAATGGATGATTTTTGATAGGTTTCACTTATCAACATTAAATCAAGATGACGTAAAGACGTTCAATGTTAAATCAAGATCAGGTAAAGAGTTTAAAAAGTCCTAAAACCCCTAAAAAATAATACAGGGCCAGATGGTTTCAGTGCAGATTCTAGCAGACTTTCAAAGAAGATTGAATGTCTATACTGCTCAAACTATTCCACAAAATAGAAATAAAATGAACATTGCCAATCTCATAATATTAATCTACAGTCACCATGAAATCTAAACCACAAAAGACTCAATGAAGAAAGAGAATTTCAGAGCAATTTAAGTCATCAACATTGATGCAAAAATGTTTTTTAAAAAACTCAAAACCTGAACCCAAGAACACATCAGTTGCATCATCCATCATTACCAAGTAGGCTTCATTCAAGGAATGCAGAGATGGTTCACCATATAGAAATCCATCAGTGAAATCCACTATATAAACAAGATGAAAGAAGAAAAAACACAGGATCACTAACTTAGAGGCATAAAAAAACCTTTGACAAAATAACACAGCCCATCATGATTAAAGTCTTGGAGAGATCAGAGATACAAGGCACATACATAAACTTAATAAAGGCTATATACAGCATTCCGGTAACCAATATCAACTTAAATGGGAAGACGCTCAAGGAAACTCTTTAAAATCAGGCATTAAACAAGGCTGCCCAATCTCAGCGTATATCTTCTATATAATCCTTGAAGTTCTAGTTAGAGCAATTAGACAACAGGGAGATCAAAGTCATACAAATTTGAAATGAAGAAGTCAAAGTATCACTCTTTGAAGACTATATGATAGTATACGTCAGTGACCCCAAAAAGTCTTCCATAATAATCCTATAGCTGATAAACACCTTCATCAAAGTGGCAGGATACAAGTTTAACTCAAAAAAATCAGTAGCCCTCCTATATAAAATTTAAAAATGGGTTGAGAAAAAGTTATGGAAACAACACCCTTCACTGTAACTACAGATAATATAAATTATCTTGTAACTCTAACCAGCAAGTCTAGACCTGTGTGACAAGAATTTCAAGTCTCTAAAGAAGATATCAGAAGATGGAAGATGTCCTATACTCAAGGATTGGTAGGCTTAACGCAGTAAAAATGGCCATCTTACCAAAAGCAATCTACAGAGTAAATGCTATCCCCATCAAAATGTCAACACAATTCTTTGCAGACCTTGAAAGATCAATTCTCAACTTCAAATGGAAAAACAAAAGAAACAGAGTAGCTAAGGTAATCCTATACAACAATAGAATTTCTGGAGATATATCCATTCCTGACTTCAAGCTATGCTACAGAGCAATTGTTATAAAAACTGCAAAGCTATTACAGGTAGGGCAGCTAAGAACATAGTTGAGCAAATGTCCTTGTTGTATCTGGAAACAAGCTAGATGTCCTTCAGTCAAAGAATGGATAAAGAAACTGTGGTACATTTACACAATGGAGTACTACTCAGCTAGTAAAAACAAGGAAATCTTAAAATTTGCAGGCAAACGTATTGAACTAGAAGCAATCATCTTAAGTGAGGAAACCCAGACACAGAAAGACTCACTTTTAAGAGGATATTAGTGCAACACAGATCTCTGAGAGACTCTACCCAGAGAGTGATCCAGAAAGATACTGGCATTCAAATATGGACTCTGGGCAGAGCATTGAGTATTGTAGGGAAGAATAGGAAAATGGAAGATCTGGGAGGGAGCAGGAGGTCCACGGGAGACCATCAAGGCTTAAGGATCTGGACACAAGGGAGCCTGCACAAACTAAAGCACCAAAAAGGACAATGCATGCAGAGAAGCAAGACCCCTGTTCTGATGTAGCCAATGGCCTGCTGAATATCCACATGCAGGGGGTGACTGCTGCCGAACCTCTGACATGCACTTGATGCCCATGAATTGGTCACTGCCCTTTGGCAAGACACTATAGTGGGCACACAGAGGGAGGGGATACAGGCTATCCTGATGAGACCTAATAGGCTGTCTCCAGAGAGTTGGGGTTAGGAGGGGCCCCCTATTAGAAGCCTAGAAGAGACTAGGCTAAAGAGGGAGGGTAGGAATTGGAAGATGAGAGTGAGGGGATAATAATTGGAATGCAATGTGAATAAATTATAATAAATAAAATATACATTTAAAAACCTGCATGGCACTGGCATAGAAATAGACTGTTTGAGTGATGGGGTTTAAATAGAAGACCCAGAAGCAAACCCACACAGCTATGAACACTTTATTTTTGACAAGGGAGATAAAACCATACAATGGAAAACAGAAAGCATCTTCAACAAATGGTACTGGTATAACTGGCTGTCTACATGTAGAAAAATGCAAATAGAACCATATTTATTGCACGGCACCAAACCCAAGTCCAAATGGATCAAAGACCTCAACATAACACTAGATACACTTAATCTATTAGAAGAGAAATTAAGGAAGAACCTTGAAATGGCACAGGAATCAACTTCCTGAACAGAATTCCAACAGCTCAGGTTATAAGATTAACAAATAAAAATAAGACCTTTTAATACTAGATAGCTTCTCTAAGGCAAAGGACATTGTCACTAGAACATACAGTTCACTGATTGGGAAAAGATCTTCACCAATCCTACATCTGACAGAGGACTAATATCCAAAATATATAAGAACTCAAAACCTTAAATACCAGCAAAGAAAATAACCCAATTAAAAAAATGAAGTACAGAAATGAACAGCAAATTCTTAACAGAGGAATGTTGAATGATAAAGAAACACTTTTTAAAAATGCTCAAAGTCTTTAGTCGTCAGTAAATGTAAATCAAAACAACTCTGAAATTCCATCTTCCATCCATCAGATTGGCTAAGATCAAAATCTCAAGTGACAGCACATTTTGCCAGGGATGTGGAGAAAGGGGAACACTCCTCCATTACTGGTGGGAGTACAAACATGTACAACCAATGTGGAAATCAATCTGGTGCTGTCTCAGAAAACTGGGAACAGATCTATCTCAGGACCCAACTATACCACTTCTGGTTATATATGCAAAAGATGCTCCACCGTACAACAAGGTTACTTGCTCAGCTCTGCTCATACCAAAACTGAAGAATGGAAATTTACACAATGGAATACTACTCAGCTATCAAAAACAAACAAATCATGTAACTTTCAGGCAAGTGGATGGAACTGGTAAAGCTCATTCTGAGTGAGTAATGCAGATCTGGAAAGACACACATGGCATGTACTCACTTATAAGTGGATTTTAGTCGTATAGTATAGTATAAACATACTACAATACACAGAGCCAAAAAAGATAAGTAGCAAGGAAGATCCAAGGGAGGAAGCTTAAACATCACTCAGAAGGGGAAAGTTAGCAGACAGAGGTAGTATTTGAAGAGAGAGAACAAGATAGGAATAGGAGCACAGAGAATTACAAAGAGATCAGACCTGGGGGAAATGTGGCAGAGGACAGAAGACCTAGAGAGAAAAGAGAAACTATGGACAGAAGCATCTGTGTGACAAGCTGCATGCCTAAGTGATAGAATGTTCCTGGGGTGATATGAGGGAGACTCTAGCAGAGACTCATAGTAGCAGGGGCCATGAAAACTGAAAGACACCTTCTAACTAGACACATCTCCCAGTAGAGGGATAGGAACACCAACACACCCACAAAAACTTCAACCCAAAGCATACTCTGCCTACAAGGCGTGCAGAAATAAAGATAGAACAGATAGAGCACAGATTGGTAGAATGCACAACTAATGCTTGGCCCATCCCCATGGGACAGAGCCAACCCAAGACACTATTAATGAAACTCTACTATGCTTGCAGACAAAAGCCTAGCAAAGTTGTTCTGTAATGGGCTCCACCCAGCAGCGCTTCAAAACAGATGCTGAGACTCACAACTAAACATTGAACGATGCATAGGGAGCCTTCATGGAAATTGGGCAGAAGGGAAAAAAGATCTAGAGCAGACAGCTTCACAAGAAGATCAAGAGAGTCAACCCACCAATGCCCAGGAGGGGCCTACTGAGATTGAAGCATCACCCACAGTCTAAGTGTGGACTGGACCGAGGGCCCCTCTAAAGATGTAGCCAATGGGCATCTCAGGATTCATGTGGATCCTCTAATAAGGAGAGCAGGGGCTTTCTCTGACATAGACTCTGTTGCATGTTTTTGATCATTTCCTTTTGATGAGACTGACTTGCCAGTCCACAGGGGAAGAGAAGGTGCTCAGTCCTCATACAACTTAATGAGTTAGGATGGATTGGAAGTGGGGCTACCCATATCTGAGGTGGGGGTAGAGGGAGGGAGAATGATATTGGGAGTTGAGGAGGAATTGGGTTATGACCAGAATGTAAAGTGAATAAATTAATTAATTAATTAACAATAAATAATTATTATGACTTTTATTTTGGCAAGTAAATAAGGAATTTAATGCTATTGAAATGTGATGGAGAATCAATTGTTACGCAGTTTTTAGAAAAACAAAAATATATCAGTTGAAGGTAAATGTCAAGTCCTAAGGAACCAAAAATATGTTAGGGTTGATCTCATTGCATTTGAGTTTATAACTGTCTATGGAGTCATAAATCAATGGCAGAACATGAAATGAGATTAAGAAGAGAGTCTCAACAATGTTGAATATATGAGAGTGAGGTTTGTTGTTCATTAAAAGAGGAAATCAAGGCCAACAATTACAGGGTATGTATTCAAATACAAATGACATCTCTTTACATTAACTCTGCCTTTCCTGTTTCACTATGATTGCTTCACTAATGATATTATTAGCAACAGTTCATTTATTCTGTGAGTAAAATGCACATAACAATAAATAGTAGTGGGCTTAGCTTTTACTTTACATTATCAAACTGTACAGCAAAATAGAAAAATCTTACCATATAGTGTCATCTTTTTGCTTCTTGTATTTTCTGATTTTCCAGTCAATGACTATTGGAACTGCATTTAAACAAATATAAACATATACATAAACAAATGCATATATTAATTTGCTGAATATTATAATTTCTACATATTTAATGTTTACTGCTTTTCTTGTTGGAGTATAAGTGCTGGTCTGGGTCCATTTCTTTCCTCGGGTTGTCCAGACCAACGTGCTCCAGGCTGGAATGAATAAAAGCTTAATCAGGAAAGTGGGTCAACAGGATCTCCATGCAGCTTTGAGTGGGAGTGTGGGAGAAATAGCCTTCCCTGAGACATTTTTCAGTGAAACAGCTTTCCTGTAAACCTTGGGAAAGTGGGTAGGAGTTTGGGGGAGGGGTAAGGAGACATCATTAGTTGGGGCTGAGGTATTGGGAATGCTTCATTTGCATGGAGGAAATTCCAGGTGCTTGCTGGACAAATCCTTATAAAGAAATAAGTTTTAACCTGAAACCTGACCACAGGGCCTCAAGGGTGACATAGGTGGGGGTTGCAAGGCTATATGCTATGTGTATATTATGCATATGTGCACATATCTGAAAATGCCAAGGGCTGATGTCAGATGACTGTCTCAAACATTCTCACCCAATTATTTATGAAAAACGTACTCATTAAACTTAGATATCAATGGTTATACTTGAATGTCTAGGAAGAAAGTCCCAAATATCTTCTTCTCTCCCTCCTAGTGTGGGGGTTACAGATGTTTGTTGCCACATCCAGCTTTGGGTGCTGGTTCCTGGATATTTTGCTCA
>OU015745.1:110935171-110950933 GCA_907169655.1 Acomys percivali | reverse complement strand
TCCCTCTCTTTATTGTGTGCGTGAACAATTTGGCTTGAAACAGCCAGCATGTTGAAAGAAACTTAAAGCAACAAATACTCCATAAATTGTGGAAGCAATGTGTGGACATAGGTTGATAACAGCTGTTTATAGGTTTGTTTACTATTTCATTTCAGTAAAAGAGTTAAAAAATGTTTTCTCTTCTAAAAACTCAGTTAAAAATCTCTGTAAATAATTCCTTGTTTATTTTCCAAATTTTCTTCTTTGTTGTTCAATAAGTATAGATCAAATACCTTCATTAGTAACACGTTTGAAAGATAACACCAGACCCACACAAATCATCACACACACACTCACACTCACAAACGCACACATACACACACACACACACACACACACACACACACACACACACACCAGTCAACAGGCCCAGATAGAGAACATACATATGACCACAGCACACAGACATACAACATAAACAGATAGGACACACAACAGCCAGGCCAGAAGCCACAGACTATAGTCAGAATAAAAATACAAGAATTCAAATTTGGGCTTCCTCTTAATCAAACTAATTCAAGAGGAAAGTTTTTCTTTTTACTTCCTTACTATACTGAAAAATTGACTTGTTTATTTTTAAAATAGTATTATTTAGTTAAAATATATAAGAAAGCTTTATCTTTTTATCTCCTTCATTATTTTTGTATTCCTAAAATTAACTATATTTTTTCTGTATAAAACTATGAGCTACTCCTACATTTTAACACATATTTCTCTGATAATATTAGCATAAAATTATAGCTGATTTGTCTTAATGTTCAAGGCTGAGTATATGTGTTTATGAGCAATATGGGCAATAATGTGTGGTTGAAGATGTCTGGAGTTGTTGGCATTCCATTGCATATCAGACTTGAAATTTTTCCACATTGTTTTATCCATTTAAAATCACCCATGGCATGTCTGCAGTTTTTGTTTAGCAGCTGGGTCCCAGGAATTAGAATGAACACAATAAATTTCATTGTATCAAAAGAATTTTAAACATGAAAGAATAAATTATGTGAAAATATTTTTTGCACATTCCGTAACTGCCAATGTAATATGCTAATTAAAGACAATAATCAAGAGAGAAAACTGAATGATGTCAGTTTTCCAATGTTTTGGAAAGGTTCAATTATCTCACATAAAACATAAAGAAGAATTTTTTCCAGCAGATACTATGAAATTAAATTGTCTATATATGATGCCTAGTGTAGAAATTTAAATAAGAAAAGTAAACAAGAGCTACTCATACAAGGAGAAATTTTCAATCTGTTAATAAGAATGAATTCTTCAGTCATCAGAGCTATATCCTGAGTTTTTTTATTGCTTTGTGTTTGGTTTGGTTTTGTTTTTTGGTAGAAAGCTATCCACAAGGACTATCTTATACCAATTAAGGATTGATTAATTTTAAATGAAGTATTATAAATTGGTATATAAATTATACATTTATATACCACATTCAAGAACTAGGTCATTGCATCTTCAATGGAAATGATTTGTAATTTCTCTGGCTCTAGGATTCTCTGTTTACCTTTTACATCACCAGTCAATTGAAAGACAAAACTTCTTTGAGGTCAAGAAGATCAAAATTTGTAATAATAAGAATTTATAAATTCTGATGTTTATATGTAAAATAGAAATGTGTACACCTCAGCAGGTATAGAGGTTAAGGTTTTACAACAGAACAAGAAACATTCTAATTTCAGGCTTTGGTGGAGAACTTAATCATTGCTCTGTGATCACTGAATGAAAGTTTGAGGTTATTCTGAAAACTCAGTGTTTTCCATAGAATCTGAATGACTAGGCCATAAATAACTATCAAAGCCTATAAATAACCTTCTTACTACCTCTCATAGATGGATTGCAATGATAATTCAATAAATATTTTTAACTTTTTTTCTAAGTAAACTTGTGCTTTTAAGTGGTAGATAGATGCACATTATTTATTAATTTGTCACTATAACTCAAACAACAAAACATAATTCTCTTTTCAAGAGTTTTAACTGCCTGGTTATTCTACTAAGGATACTCATATAGAAAACAGTCTTAAATTAAAGAGTTGTCTAGTGCTTATATTGGATTATTACATATTGCCTTTACATTAGAAAATTAATGTCTATATCATGTTTTTTCCTTAACCCTAATGATGTCTCATTTTTTACTGGCTTAGAATCCTTCTTATTTAATATTTTTAGTTTTATTTTTGAGATTAACATATAATTACAATTTTCTCCCCTTTCCTCTATCTACACCTTCCCGTATATCTATTGTGCTTTTATACACATGGCTTCTTTTTTCATTAATTACATATATGTATGTATGTATGCATGTATATAATGTGTGTATACTGTTCACTTCATAAAATGTTACATTATGTATGTTTCCAGAGTTGATCATTTGGCATAGGACTAATCAACTGGTATTCTTTTCCCTGGAGAAGACCTCTCCTCCCACTTCCAGCTTTCCACAATTATCTATATGTTTTTGTTTAGGATTGAAGCCTTCTGAGTTTTTCTAGAGACTTTGACAAATTCATTGATTTCATCCGTATTCAACAAATATTTGTGTGTTCCTATTATTGTAATTTTATTTCTGTAGCTTTTAATATGACCAGGTAAGTTAATACAATCTCCCAGCAAATGCCCTTGTCCTCTATTTCTTAAAATCTTTTCAACCTTCTTCTGTAGTGCTCCTCGAGCTTTAGTTGTGGGCTACCCACAAATCTTCAGGTGTAAGTATATAACCTATATAAATTCTGGAAACAGGGATCTAAAATGGAACTATTTCCAGGAGAGTGAGTTGGGGCGTAGGATACACTTGATATGGGAAAGAAGGGGAGTTCTGTTAGAAAGGGGTAAAAGTAAATAAAAAATATGGTTAGTGGATGTGATCTGATAGGTAAAGTGGAGAAAGGGGGTTTATGATGGGTTAATACGATCTGGACTTCTTTTCTCAACCACAAACCCTGACTCACATGTGGCCAACCCACGGCTTTGACAGAAGAAACTGAAGACAGGAGATAAAGCCTAGAAGGAATTACTTCTGGAGCAAAATAAGGCCAAAAATTCTGGGAAGTGAAAAAGGAAGAACTCAGGGAAAGGGTAAGAATGTATATAGGGAAGAAATCTCAAAAATGTGTTATCAATACTGTTTTCTCAGGCTCTATCTGCAGTGCTATCTCTAGTTGCTAAACAACATAAAACCAGTAACAGAGTGGGGGTTGGGTGGGGCAAAGAAGTCCATTCTTGAGTGAACCCAGTGTTTTCTTTGTCCACTATTACTCTCTTTTCTGTGTTCATTTGATGTCCATGGCAGTGCAGGCCATGACAATGGGGGAGGGAGGAAAATACAGAAGATTGATAGTGTGGGTATAATAACAATATGGATGCCTCTAAAAGCTACAGTGAGGCATTCTATTAACTATTAAGACCCTGTATATACAGACTTTTCTTATCTTGGCTGATGATGCACCCTCCAAAACAAAAGAATACCAACAAAAACCCAGTACCATACAAGGGAAGCCCTATTTTGAGTTTCTGGCAGTGCTGTCCAAGAGACTTCCAAAACAGTCATCCTACTGATGTTTCCCTTGGTTATCTCACAGCACAGGAAGGTAAGTCCCTATTGATGAAGACACCATGCACTTCAGAAACTTCACTGTAAACTTCCGTAAACTTCAACTGTCCTGAATGTCTCCTCCCTGAGGCCTAGCATTCTTGGTACCAGAAGATGCCATCCATGTAAACTTCAAAGGTAGAAAGATAATCAACAATCCTACCTTGCTATGACATCTATGAAATATATCAACAACCAACATAGCACAATCATCCTAAGAGTGCAATACTGGGATACATAACTGTTGAGTAACCAACAGTTCTCCAATTGTACTTAAGACTGAACCATCTAGAGGTAAATCATACCTGGTATCATGAATCTAACTAAATGCTCAGTGCTAGTAAAGTTATGGTTGTTGGAGGAGGCTCCTCAGCCACTATTCCCTAATAAAATTAGATTCCCTAATAATCTATACATAAGTATCCTTAAACACAGATAAGTACAGTTTCATATAATAAAACATACACTGCATGAAACTCTCAAAGATTTTTAAATACACTAATTCCACCAATAAAATTCACTTGTAATGCTTAGAATGCTTAAGCCTACATTTTGATCTAATGTTTAAATCAATTTGATATGCATATATATTAAAAACTTAGTTTAACCATGATATAGTGGTACATGCATTTATTTATCTAGCACTTGAGAGCCAGAGGCAAGAAAATTGCTTGTTCAAGGAGATCTTGAGCTACGTAGTGTTCTAGTCTAGCCTTGACCACCATTACAAACACTCTCTCTCAAAATAGTAACAATGTGTGTTGAAAGTATATATGATCAGAACTAAATAACATAATTCAAATTGAAGTGGCTTGTGTATGTGTGTGTGTGTGTGTGTGTGTGTGTAAAACGTCAAATATCAAAGGCTAGCTAACCTGAAACAATGTTCTAATTTCATTGGTTGTATTTTTCCAAGAGTCTTAAAGCCATAGAAAACATGAGTAATTAATTTTAAAAGGAAAAAAGGAACATTTAAATTTATTTCACTTGATATATATATACATATATATGTGTGTATTATGCATGCATATGTCTACATGAGATGGAAAAAGAAGTAACATAAGCAAGAACTAATTTATAAAAAGTAAGATGAAAACCCTTCAGAATCATAACATAAGAAGTAACAGCAAAGCCTTCAAGGAGAACTGCCTTAGCTCATACCTTTCTTCTTGTTCAGGGTCTGATCTCAAGCTGTAGTCCTTGACCTTTGTGACCCCAAATCACAATTTTCAAATTCTGTGAACAGAAATGCAGGACAACTCCCTTTAATAGCCCTGGAAGCTATTGCTTATCAGAGGGGAAAACTGAAGCTTTTCAAAGTCCAGCTTACCCTGCATTCAGCAAAGCTGTTGGAAAATGAATCTGGTTCTCCAAGTAGCTAGAAGAGATTAGAAATTTCTTATTCTTTTCTTCAGAACTGCAACAGATCACATCTTCTATCATTTTTCTTCCAACCTGATTTTCTACAAGATGAAGACTACAGTTATTTCCTTCTCATCTTCATTGTCCTTCTCCAACTAATGGGCCCAGTGACTTCCCAGAGATCCTTAGACTCTTTGGTGAACAAAAAAGATTAAGGATGCTCTGAATCTTCTAGGTAACTGGTGGTACAGGAGAAATCAGAGATTAATTCTTTCTCCCATCTCCTCCTATACCTTAGCTTCATTTCAATCCCACTGTCTAACCCCAGCCTCTAAGTTGCACACGCCAGCCCTACTTTCTCCTGCCTTGGGATATCCCCAATGTACAACCCTTTTGTTGGACTCCTGATTCAAATGTCAGTTTCTTTTAACAATGAGGAGGAATGCTGGCTCTGTTTCTTAACAGTTAAACTTTATTATACAACCCAACTAGCTTACACAAAAGGAAAAAGAGGTTAAAGGGAAAAAAGAGCGAACCTTCGGGTATCTGTTCCATGGGACGGGTCCCTAGGTGTCTCTGGCCTGCGCGCTGGTTCCACCTGTTCGCTGATCTTCTTCCCGATCCATGTGTGCTCAAGCCTGGTCTGAACCTGCTGCTCTTCTCTATACTCTCCGCCTGCCTGTCTCTCACGCAAGGGGTGGTCTCCCCATCCCATTGAGGGTCAATTAGAAACACAATAGTCCAGATGGAAGCCCCAGGTAGAGTCTATATCAAGGTTAATCTCAGGGAGTATCTGTAGTGTGTCCATGGGCAAAGCCCACCAAGACTGCTTTCACCTGTCACAAAGTTTACAATCCTCCCCACAGCGGAAGAAGATAGAGGTTGAAGTTGCCTCTGTCCTAGATAAGAAATTAAGAAATTCTCATCTGCCTTTGAATCTTACCAGAGTGCATTACCCTGGAGTGCATCTGTCTTCAGAATGGAAACCAGAACATGCCTAAAATATTGGTGCTAGGACTAAGTAAATTAGCGATACGTTAAATGAAGGCAACATTTTACAAACAGAGGAGTTTCCTGTTTGGGGATACACATCAGTGAAGGAGATTCAGCCTTTAAACAGTAGGGAAAGAAAAAATGTGTTAATAATAAATTTTTGTGTGATTTTTGACAATTCATGAATAATTCAAATAAATTTAATATTAGTACAGAAAATATTTTCTGTCTGTCTAGTTAATTATAAAAAATAAGTTTTCCAAAGCTGAAAACTATTTAAATAATGATATGTAATTGTAAATTTTATCCCTATTGAGATGAAGTTACTTATTTTTGTATATATTAAACTACTTAAGAGGAAAATTTCATCTCTCCCACTTAAGAAATACATTTCTACAATATACTTTTGGCTTGTACTAATTACTTATCAGTGATATTCTACATGTTCTAGTCAATTATATATTGTTGATCCTTACAATCAAAGTTCAATATTCCTATCTATAGTAACCAGAGTAATCTTTGTAAAATATAAAGCAGATCAGGGAACTTTCCAATCCTAATCACCTTTGACAGGAAAAACTAAGTACCAAGTATTTTATTATGTCCATCAAAATTCTTCCTGTCTTGGTCTCTGGTTATCCAAATGACCACAGGGACCTGGCCATTTTGGCCACATCCTTTTGTCTGTAAATGGCATTCTTTCTCATACCCTGCTTATCATTTAGCTAGTGAATTAGCATGCCCAGTCTCCTTTCTTTCTATTGTGCTTTCTCTAGTTATCCAAGAACAGATACTCTTTCAACAGGAGCACCTGGGTCCATTCTCAAGGTGCCTGTAGGGAAAATAACTATTCATTAGAGGACAAATATAAGAAAGAAATTTTAGAAGTGTGAGGATGGGAGCCTGAGATTAGCAAAAGCAGAAGCAGAAGTCAAACTTTTTTGCTCTGCTTAACATGGTTATTTGCCAACCTTGTGCACAATTTCTCCTTTTCTTGATGTTATTAGAATGCTAATTTCATCTAGCATAGTAGTAATGTTCCCTCCCAGGAAGCATAAATTATTATATAAACTAACCGTTCCTCTCTTTTCCTATTGCCCTATTTCCTAACTCTATGATTGGTGAAGACACATAAAGAACCAGGTCAGCATGGTCAAGCATAGATAGAACTCTTTGTGGGGATTCTGAGAAGGCACTTCATAAATGTAAAAAGTTAAATAAAAAAAGAACAAATAAAAACACACCAATCATTAGAATTATCCCTAATAGTTTAGGCCTCAGGTACCACATGGTGAAGAAAAGTGGCACACACACATGCACATGCACACACATTCATGCACACAAAGGGAATCATAGTGTTTTGAATATCATGGGAATTTTCTAAATACAAGTAATACACATCTGGGGAAAATGTAAGCACTGTCTAATCCCAGGTCTGTTCAGTGGGGCTCATTACTAAGGTCTAAGTCACCACCACTGTCCATCTCTTTGTTATATTTACTGCGAAGTCTCCTTTCCATTGGGTTTGGGTGGTTTTTCCTAAATTACTGATGGACCTAGAATTAGACCATATGCTACTGGCAAAGGGGAATCCCAGCAGCTGCATTAACCTGTGACTAGCTGTCAGTTAGGAGAGAACAATTCTTTAGGTCCAGAGAAAATAAATTGAAGAAAATGTAGCAGGCACTAAAGACAAATGGTGATTCATTGTGGGATCTATGAAACCAGAGCACTGTACGAGGCTTCTCCTGAAAAGCATGAGCTAAAATGGGGATATCAACAGGCAATGTTTTTTACTTCCATTACAATTTTACAAACACTCGGCTGTTGTTAAAATAAAAATCCCCAATCATTCCATTTCACCAATGAATACTTAGGAACCAGATGCTGGGGTGAAAATCTGTTAGCTCAGAGAGGCAGAGAAAACACCGAGCTGACCTTCCTACTTAGCTCATACCCTGAAGGAAAAAGCCAAAAGCCAAGAGCCAAAACTTTGCTAGCTCAGCTGACAGCCCAGAAAGAAAAGCTCTGCTAGCTCAGCTGATAGTCTAGGAGAACAAAGCCAAAATCTAAAAGCTAAACTCTTGCTAGCTGAGCTGATGGCCCAGGAAGAAAAGGCTGGCTAGCTCAGCTGACATGCCAGGAAGAAAAAGCCAAAAGCCCAAAGCCAAAAAGATAAGTAGCTCCCTCTTCTTCTCCATGCTGTCTTAAATATCTTTTCTCAAAGTCCTTTCTACTTAATCCCTGTCATCTGGTTTCTTGCTCTGCCTCTTGACTGAGGGTTAACTTTATTAAATCCCGTGTACAAAAAGCTCTTGGATTAAAAGTATGTTCTGGGGCTGATGCACTCCTTACCCATCTGTTTACAATAAATAGAATGTTTTTGGATTAACGTTATGCATTACGGCTTAACAACACCAAACAAGAAACAAGTTTTTACAGTCCCCAATCTTGGGGTTCACAGTGGGATCAAATATTCTGCCACATTCGGCTTCATTATAACATTTTGTACATGCACATAATATACTAAGATTATTTTCCATCCACTATTACATTCTCCTCCCCTGTCACTCCTCCCATGCTCTAAGCATTCCTTGTACATTCATGTATTATCTCTATTTTTTTTCTTGTTTCCTTTTAATTATTTTTCATGCACACATACATATAAATATATGAATACAATCTACTTACTTCATTTAGCACAGCTGGCTTGTATGTTTTTAAGTCATACCACTTTTACCCTGGATGACACTGGGAAAGTACGATCCTCACTCTTTCTGTAATCATTACTTGCCTATGCCTCTACATCGATGAGTTGGGCCTTGTGAGATTCCTCCTTCATTCTGGTTTCCCAAGTACTGTTGCCAGTGCTCTGGTCTTGGTTAGGCTTCCAGATTGTAGAGGTTTCATAGGTGCAGTTTGTGATCCTCTAGAGCTTATCCCTGAGGACCTCCAACTGCCCACAGAACGCTCTAATGGCCATAAATGGCCAGAACCAGCCTCTCCAGATGCAACCTTCCAAGCCTCACCCTACATATTAAAAAGCTCAACCTCAGGACTTTAAAACCCACCTGGAAATCTTCAGCCTGGATCTGCTCCTGTCCCATGAAACCCTATTCCTATAGAAGCCCTGGCTTCTTCGCTGTTCTCTGTTGCTCCTCACTAGAGCAGAGGCAGCAACCCTCCTGGGTGTTCCCCTACCAATAAATCTCTTGTGTGAGGTGTGTTGTACACTGTGACACTGTGGTTTTTCTTGCCCCTGGTTTTGAGGATACATTTCCCTTCAGATCTGTAATACTTAAATTGGGGACCCTCCCCCCATACACGCCCACACCAAGCAGAACTGTAACACTTACAATGGGAAACCATCCACCTCACACCTGTAAGTAATTAATTCACCTCAAAGCTGTAACAATTCCATAGCCACCCTGTCCTATACAGAAGAAACAGAGTCCCAATAGCTGCCCTGGTCTTCTGGCTTCTTTATTGTTTCTGTTTGTTATTCTGTGATGTTCCCTGAGCCTTAGGTGTACGGCTGTGTTGTACATGTATCAGCTGGCACTTCGCACTGCACGTCAGTTGTTCTCTACATTTTAAAGAGTTGTGGGTTTCTGTAGCAGTCTCCATATGTTGCTAAAATTAATTTCTTTGAAGCAAAATGAGAGCTACACTTATTAGGCTGGGTCTGCACATAGATCTGTGCCCCAAGCCAGGTTGTGGTCCAAATCACATGTGCCATAGTGTTTTCAGATCCCTAAAGTTCTGCAGGCTCTGGAATCTTTCACCTATTTCTGACTCTGAACATTGCATGCACCTGTGTCCAGTCCACGGGGTTTGCAATATTCTCATAAAGGAAAGGCATAAATCATCACTGTTACACTATACCATAGGCTATCATCTGTGATTAATGGATAATCTCTGTAAAATCCTTAAACACTTACAAATAAGAGGAAAGATCCATAGTCACTGGATGTGTGGGAGGAACACTTTTATAATAGTTACACATTTTTTTTCCAAGTGGAAGAGGGTAGCATCATCTTCCACTGGCAGTTTAAAGACTGAAAGCAAGAAATATCACGTCTTTCAGATTTTTATTTTAGTATGAGACTGGTATTCACACAGTAGCTTCAAGAGGACCAGATGGCGTGTTTTAGTCCTCTTCTGACTACTTCATATACTATGACTTGCTAACTACAATCCTTTTTCATTGACCACTCTTTGTATGTGACTTGTTAACTTTAAAAACTTAAGTGAAAAAAAGTGGCTAGGTACAAACCCCTAAATGTCCTTTATAATATTTATTATACAGTCGTGCAGCTTAATCAAAGCTATCTTCTATTCCGGATACTGTTTAATCCAGACCACGCTCCCTCTTCTGTTTCAATTTTTATTTTTGAGAAAAATGGCAGCAATATCCCATAAGGAATAAAGTAAATCCCAAAATTATAGGCTGACAGCTGCTTTATTTTTATGGCATAAATCCTTAAACTACCATGACTAGCATAAAACAAGGGAAATTTTTTCTAAAACCAATACATTATTCAGTGAATTTGCTAATTCATTATTCACAAAATGAGTTTGGGGAAATATACTTTACAAGAAAGAAAAGTGTTTATTTAGTTATCCTTAATTTTATTCAAATATAAGCCTAATGTATTGTCCTTTGGATTATTACCATAATATAACATGGATAATGTGTAGTATCTTAGTCTACTCCTTTTACAGAATAAAATAATGATTCTAAGGTATGAAATATCCAGAGAGATTTTGGCTTGCTTCATCTTGTAGGAGAAAGATGGTGAGCTAAGTGCTGGGAAATGCCCAGCAATGAACAGTAGAAGACTCATAACACACCACTTTTTCACATGAAACGACAATAGAAACAAGATATAAGAAATGCTTTGCGTCTTTTCCTCCAGCGCGCCACCGACGGTTCAGCTGCCCTGACCGGTGTTACTGGTATTGTAAGAACAAACCTTATCCAAAGTCTCGCTTCTGCCGGAGTGTCCCTGATGCTAAAATCCGCATCTTTGACTTGGGTCAAAAGAAGGCAAAATTTGATGAATTCCTACTTTGTGACCACATGGTATCAGATGAATATGAACAACTCTTTTCTGAAGCACTGGAGGCTACCCGTATCTGTGCCAACAAATACATGGTGAAGAGTTGTGGCAAGGATGACATTCATATTTGGTGAGGCTCCACCCTTTGCATGTCATCCGAATCAACAAGATGTTGTCCTGTGCTGGGGCTGACAGGCTCCAGACAGGTATGCGTGGTGCCTTTGGGAAACCGCAGGACACAGTGGCCAGGATTCACATTGGCCAGGTCATCATGCCCATCCGCACTAAGCTGCAGAATAAGGAGCACGCGATTGAGGCTCTGCATAGAGCCAAGTTCAAGTTCCCTGGGCGCCAGAAGAGCCACATCTCAAAGAAGTGGGGCTTTACCAAGTTTAATGCAGATGAGTTTGAGGACATGGTTGCTGAGAAGTGACTCATTCCTGACGGCTGTGGGCAGTCAAATATATTCTCAATCATGGTCCCCTGGACAAGTGGAGAGCCCTGCATTCTTGAGGAGGGCTTCCGCTGTGATGCTCTTCTGTACCCTACTAACTCTTGTTCCGTAATCATTCTCACGGCCAGTTTTAAAAAAGAAAGAAAGAAAGAAAGAAAGAAAGAAAGAAAGAAAGAAAGAAAGAAAGAAAGAAAGAAAGAAATGCTTTGCAGAACTGGAGAGATGTCTAGGAGGTTAAGGGTATTGACTGCTCCTCTAAAGGTCTTGAGTTCAATTCCCAGTAATTGCATGGTGGCTCACAACCATCTATAATGTGGTCTGATGTCTTCTTCTGGCCTGCAGGTGTACATGCAGACAGATCACTGTATACATAATAATAAATAAATAAAATTTTTTTAAAGATTAAAAAAAAAAAAGAAATGCTTTGCTAGAATGTGTGCTTAGATCATAGTTTAAATGGCCAGACTTCTGACCTCAAAGAAACACCAGAACAGCTAAAGGGAAAACCATACAAACATATATATCCCTATCTTAGCACTAGTGTTTGTAAAATGTTCAATGGTGACTGATGCTAACTGTCGCGCCCTCCCTGCCTGCAGGAAAGACGCTGACACCAGGATCCTTCTCGATCACGCTTTATTGGGAGCGCCCTTGAAGCTGAAGTGAAAGACCCCAAGCCCTCGGAGCGCGCTGCTTATATGCAGGCCTTAGCATGGTGTGTCTCTGGCTGATTGGTCCACCGGCCAATGCCTCATTAGCATTTCCCCGTGCAGGAGGGGGGATTGAGCCTCCGGCCAATACCTCATTAGCATACCCCATGCAGGAGGGGGAAAGAGAAACATTGTTGTCATCCGCGTATGCACAGGAGCTGAAGTAGGATCGGCACCACAACTGGGTGTGATCCGCGCCCAACAGCTAACATGTCACTTGGATATTACCAATTAGAAGCATATGTGTGGATCATTTTTAAAGCAATCAATGAGAAAATGTTTGAAAAATATTTTGAGTGACTGATTGCCATTTCTACAGACATCAGAAAACTGGTCTTATGCGATAGAATTCCATGTTCTATTGATCTTTGTGGCAAATGGTTCTACATTCTCAAGTGCTCTCCAGGCAGCAGGGGTCAGACGTTCAGTGAAATTGTGCAAGGGACATAGTAATGACCATGCGGGGGTCACTTATTATTATGTGTCATCATCAGGCCCTCAGTTTTAGCAGCAGATATACTATTTTGAGATGTTATGTGATGGTTGGGTTTTTTTTTTTTTCTTTTTTAGATAAATAGAGTAGAAATTTTAATTCTTCGTCTGGCCAACACATTAAGGAAAGTGTCAAAACACATGACCTATATGTGAGCTAATATGATAATACTAAGAATTGGATGCAAGCTTTTAGGCTGTGAACTGGATGAAGAAGAGAACTTAGGTGGAAACTCCTGTGATGTTCTAAATAAAATAAAGAAGCAATAAGAAAACATACGGGTCCACAATGCCACAGTGATTTGCCAAAGAAAGAAAAATTGTTTGACTGATAAGTGGTACATGCTGAGAGACTCTAACAAAATGCCTATTCTTTAATGTCCTTGCCTTTCTTCCTGTACAAGTTCTACAGGTAGGATAATTAGGAAATTTTCCATGATGAAAACTATGATACCTCTCACTCAATGCTCTAACTCAATGTACATATCTATCTAAATATTCTCATTCTGATCCTTTGCATTTTGTAATTTTCAGGAATATAGATCGAATTGACAAATATTATACTTAGTAGGGAATCAGGCCAAGAAGGTGGCTAAAATATATTTAGAATACGTATCATGACCAATTTCACAGTTCTCAGTTGGGTCGCCACTAGAACTCTGACTGAGAGTGGGTGTAGAGAGAGGAGTCGAGGAGAAACTGCTGTTCTCTTCTTGTTTATCTCCAGGGGACAGAGCTTCACACAGGAGGATGGAGAAAAACGATAGGATGTGAGGATGTGCTTGCAGTGGGTATGACGGGAGGGCTTAGAGAAGAAGTGCACGAAGGGTACAGGGCTTACATAGTACCTACGTGAAAACAGTAATCTCATGAGAGACTCAGAAGAGCCTTTCATCAAAATAAACTGTAACAAGTAACATGCAGGGGCCCCCATGATTCTGGAGAACCCATAAAAATAATTTTTGGGCTCTCATATGTTTGCCAAATTTTAGGACAACATAAGTTTCCTAAGGATCAACTCAGTTAGTAACTAATGACATGATTATTTTGTGTAAGAAGTACATCTGGAGGGTTTAAAGAAAATAAGATAAGCATGTGTGGCTATTTAAATTTTTTGGGTAAGAATTCACTGAGAGCCAGGCAAGCTGGTGCATGCCTGTGATCCAGCAAAAACGGAGGCAGAGAGAGGTGGATCTCTGAGAGTTTGAGACAGCTAGTCTACAGAGCCAGTCCAGGACAGCCACGGCTACACAGAAAAACCCTGTCTTGGAAAAAATTATTCAATGTTCTTGACTATAAAATTCAAAACTTTCAGAGAAAAAAAATACATGGCATGTGATATCTTCTAGATAGAATAATTAATGTTGAGAGCCAACATAAACCAATCACTCTAATTAATCATAGTACTAAATGTTTAATGTACAAAACACATACATACAGTTTAGAAAGATAATACAAAGATTTACTGATTGTATATATTTGTTAATTTTAAGGAATTTTGATCCTTATGTTTAAATTTATTTAATTTAAACTTACATAATAATTAATGACATATGAAAAAGCAAAATAAATATAAAAACAAATGGAAATAGTGAAATTCAAGGAAATGTGCAAAGCCATACTACTAGAAAATATCATTAACATTACTAACAAGAAGAGGAAATACATGAAAAGTAAATTAAGGCAGAAATTTTAACTGACCACAATCAGGAACTTAATATGCCCCACAAATGGTCAGATATTAATCCAATCCTCAGAGTATTTTGAGTCTTAAACATAATGGGAATACCATTTTTAAAGATTTAATTATAGTTATTTTACCCCTTTCAATAGGTACCTGCTCTCTATGACCCTCTCTTCTTTTTTTTCTCCCTCTCACTTTTATTTCACACAAATTATATATATATGCACATATATATTACTTATTATATTTACAAATAGGTAGAAATAGGGCAGCATGGTAGCTCAGGAGACAAAGGTAATTGCTGTATCATCATATCAGATGACCAGAATTGGAACCCCAGGAGTGAAATGGAGGATGGAAAAAACCAGCTTTCACACATCATCTTCCACCATCCATCTATCCATCATCCATCCATCCATTCACCCATCCTTGTATACACACACAGGTATACATACAAACACACACACACACATACACACACACACACACACACACACACACACACACACACACAAAGTAAAATATAACATTTAAGGCAAAAATTAAAATTAGCATATGAGAGAAATTCAGGCACTTTCTGAGCCTGAATTTCTTAATTTCATATTTTTCATTTCCATCCATTTCCTTGAAAATTACACAATTCTGCTTTTCTTTGTGGCTAAATAAAAACCTATGGTGTATGTGTCTGTTGCATGATATTTCTTGGAGAGATATGAAGAACTATCTACTCACCTAAGATTGGGAACCAGGAATGGATCAAAGTAGGCATACTCTAAAGTCAAACTTGAACCAACAGGTTTTTGTGGTTATTTATAGGACCATGGGTGAGAGGCTACTGTAGTATGGGTTAGAGAGTCTCAAGTAGTTCAGGTGGTCTAAGGCCCTACAAAAGAGCTGTGCTATTCTCTACCTCTTTTAAGCAGCTCAGCTTCTCAGAGAATCTCTCTATTTTTATATGTATTTTTACTTTATATATTCACTCTACATCCTGATCATCATTCCTTCTTTCCTTTCTTCCAGGTCCCTCCTTCCCACCCTCACTCCCCATCACATCTCCCACTCTCCTCAGAAAATGGGGGCATCCCCAACCCACCCCAGCTCATCAAATTGCATCAGAACTTAAGTCATCCTTATCCACTGATCCAGCCTTGGTGCATTAGAGGCAAGCAACAGAATCCATGTCATAGACAGCACTTGCTCAACTCACTAGGGTACCCACATAAACATCAAGCTGCGCACTGATTACAGACAGAGAATCAATCTCTCCCTCTCCCTCTCCCTCTCCCTCTCCCTCTCCCTCTCCCTCTCCCTCTCCCTCTCCCTCTCCCTCTCCCTCTCCCTCTCCCTCCCCCCCTCTCTCTCTCTCTCTCT
>OU015745.1:110886149-110935071 GCA_907169655.1 Acomys percivali | reverse complement strand
TCTCCCTCTCCCTCTCCCTCCCCCCCTCTCTCTCTCTCTCTCTGACTTTTTATTTCATGTGTATTTCTGTTTATTCTGCCTGTATGTCTGTATGAGGATGTTGGATCTTGGAGTTACAGAGAGTTTTGAAAGGCCATGTGGGTGCTGGAAATTGAACTGAGGTCCTTTAGAAAAGCAATCAGCATTCTTAGCCACTGAGCCACCTCTCCAGCCCCTGAGAGACTATCTCTTAGCAGTCCTTAGTTATTATATAGCAGTGGTTCTTAACCATGGAGATACTTGCTCAAACATGTTCATTGCTGCTATATTCATAATATCCAGAATTTGGAAACAGTCTAAATATCCATCAGTTAACGAATGGAGGGTGGCATGGGTACATTTACACAAGGGTATATTACTCAACTGTTAGTAAAAACGAAATAATAACATGTTCAGGGAAACAGATGAAGCAAGAAAAATCATCCTGAGTGAGGCAACCCAGACCCAGAAAGAAAAATATGCTACGTATTCATGCAGATGTGGCTGGATATTACTTGTTAAGTCTTTCATGAGTGAACTGCAATCTGTAGACCCACAGAGGTTACAGATAATGTGAGGTGATAGTAGGGAAGGGAATGATCTTCCTAGGAAGAGAATGTGGAGTGGATAGTTTTACTTTAAATCACCCAAGAATTCAATTAATAATGATGCTTATATGCTGAGGTATTTGTGAAGCCATTGAAATGTGAAGGGCCTCCCATAGCCATGTGCCTAAAGAACACTAACTCCTCTTTACCAGCACCCATCAATCAGCCAGGAGCACATACTGATCATCTTCCCCTGTCCATGCTGAAATATTGACTGTCTTGTTGTTTTTCTGGTCTGTGCAGGCAATCAGACATGCTGCAAGTTCATGTGTGCAACTGCCTCATCTTGCTCAGAAAACACCACTTCATAGCAGTCCTGAAGTTTACATTACATTTTTACTAGTCATTTTATCACCTCCTTTGAGAATCCTTTTTAATTGAAATATGATTTTTTCCTATATATTATATTCTGATTATGCTTTTCCCTCACCAACACTGAGTTTACTATTGGCTACCTCTGTGCAGGGGGCCTGAGACCTCTCCATGCCTGGTCCTTGGTTGGTGTGTCAGTCTCTGCAGGCCCCACAAATATAGCTCAGGCTGGGCCCAAACTCATGATTTTCCTGCCTCCAGCTCCCTCTGGAAATCTTACCAGTGTGTGCCACCACAACTGGCAATTCTTGATTCAGGTTCCCAGTCCATTTTTTTTTATTTTACTTGCTTTGTTTGTTTCCTTGTAGTTTAGGGGTTTCTTTTGCTTTGCCTGTTAAGTTGAAAATGATAGAATTGATTTACCTCATCATGAAATTATAGCACTCTTCAGCATCTATCTGAAGGACACTTCATCCTATTACAGAGACACTTGCTCAAACATGTTCATTGCTACTTATTAATAGTAGCCAGAATATTGGATCTATACATGCTTTTTAGCAATTGATTCTTCTGGTATAAGCGCTAAGAGTTATTTACATAGCATAACACTTTTCATGTCTAATTTGAGGGTTTTAATGTTTTCATTACAGTGATCATGTGTGGTCTTGGTTAGATAGATTCCATGTTACTTTATCTTACCTTAGTTTTTCCCAATTTCTTCTTTGGCATTCTTTTTATTGTTATATATGAAAACTACAGATTTTTATGTTAATTTATAGCTTGCTACTCTGTGATGGTGTTGATCAGCCCTAGGAGTATTATGTTCAAGTCTTTGGGGATTTTATTAAAGTGCGTCATCTCCAATTAAGGCTCATTCGACATCTTCTTTCTCCTTTGTATCCGTTTGATTTGCTTGTTTTGCCTTAGTTCTGCAGCTAACACATAAAACACTGTCTTGAGTAATGGAGAAAGTAAACTCCTTTGTTTCTGGTGAGTTTTTGAGGGTTTTGTTTTTGGTTGTTAAATATAACACTATTAGGTTTGTCATATATAACCTTTGTTATGTTTAAGTATGTTCATTCTTGATTCCCCATCTCATCAGGATTCTTGTCATGTGCAGTTGTTGGAATTTCATTGAAAGCCTTCCTTGAACATACTGTTCTGAACATGTGATTTCTTGGATCTATTTATGTGACATATTAAAATTTTTAATTTGTAAGTTTTGCTTTTTTAGAATAATTAATAATATTTAAGTAAAAATTGAGGCAAGTATGCCTTGAAATTTTTTACATATGTGTTCAAGGAGATTAGTTTGTGCATTTTAATTTTTCTGTTGTGTCTTTATCTTATTTTGCTATCAAATAATGCTGTGTTCAGAAGAAGAATTTGATTGCATTTAACCCTGTTTAGTTTTATGGCATTTTTCTTCTAAAGGTTAGCTATGAATAGTTTCCTCATTCATTGAATCAATGGAATTATTTCTCTCATTTTAGGTATGGAAACTGACTTATTTGAAAACCCACAGTGAAGGTAGTATTGAAAATTATATTTTCTATTTCTATCCCCTTACTTGACTCTGTTTTTAAGTCCCGAAATATCTATTATTTCATTCAAGTTTTTATTTGTTTTTAGATTCTAGTCAAAAGCTTATTCTTATGGTAAAGCTCAGTAAAGAAATTGTCCACATTGGCCTTATATTCATTGAGTTATTTGCTCATGTCTATGAGTGTTATTTTTAACTCTGTGTCCTGAGGTGCACATAACTAAACGTAATCAAATTTATAAAGTTTGGTATGGGTGGCATATTGTCTTAGTCTTACATAGTTTGTGGGTTTTGTGATATGACCTGAGCATGTGGTTCTGTCTTTGGTGGTGTGTCTGACATTACAGCTTACCTCTGTTGAGTAAAATTTTGGTGCTGTTTTTGTTGTTGCCCACACTTTGTTAATTTCATATCAAATCAGAATAACTGATAGGACCATTCTCTAGGTATTCTGTATTAATTCTTTATTAAAGGGACAGGGATGATTTTTCACTCAATGGGACTCAAAAAATTATGTAAATGTGACTACTAGTACTGTCTAAGTGGGCTAGTGTCCAAATTGTAATATCTAAAATAGGCTGGGAAATGTGCAAATGGCACAGGTGGGGAGGTATCCAGGACAATTACTGGCTGAGATGAAACAAGCCCTGTAACCCCAGATTGGTCTGTGGGTATGGGAATGGGTCAGTAAGATAAGGCTCTGGGGATATCATCAAGACAGAATGGTTCACAAGTGTTGTGACCTCAGGTTAGAGAACATGGGAAGTAAGTTCAAAAGTGTATCTTTAGTAAAGAAATATGAATTCTACTTTATAACATTATCAAGAATCTATGTGTCATTTTTCCCTTTGGAAATGTAAATATCAAACAAATACTATTTTCATATTGGGCCATTATACTTAGGAAATTGTTCCTACAATTGTATTAGTTATTCTATAATTGTAGAGTTATTGTCTCTTAGATGAAGCTTTCACCACCCTCATAATTTTCATTCTTATCATGAGGAGAACAGAAAACTAGGATTTCAAGCAGGTGTCAGAACATGGTCAAACGAATGAACTACACTAAACAATGCATTGGGGAAATCCTGAAAGAGGATCTATACACATAAATATATGTATACACATGTCCCAATAAATATGAAATCCTGTACCCGTGTAGATGTGCATGCCTTAACCTGTAATCCTAAATTTGCAGTTTATTTTAGACATCAACATAAACACTGTATACACCCCATCATATAATTTGTGAAATTAGAAATAGTCTTAGATCAGAAATTTTAAAACAATTTGATCTTAGGTAGGAAAATTTTTCTTTAGCAATTGTCTCTTATCAAGAGATAAGGAGAACAGCAGATAACAACAAGACGCACAGGGACTCTGAGTGCTGTCATATTTGCCATTCAAAAGCTATTAGGAGGCTTTTATATCCTGAGGGTATGTCTCACTTAAGGAAGTCATGGTGAGCAGACAGATCAAAATTAGAGTTCAGTTAATTAGATGGCAACAATTCGAATAACAAAAGACCATAATTTGAGAAAAATGGGAATGGAAATGGGAACAGAGGGAAAGTGTTTTTCCCTAATAAAGAAAAATATGTCATTTGAGGAAGATATATTCTGAGGAAAAATAAAATGCAAAAAATTGGAGTATGAGTGAATAAAAAATATCGAGAAAATTAAAAACCTTTTAAAATAACAATGTTGAACATTGGGTTGTCTTCCAATAAGAAGTAAATGTTACAAGAGGATAACATGAGAATAAAAGGTTTTTTTTTTTTTAAAGTGTTTCCTAAAATAGTGAGGTCATGATAATAGAAGAAAAATAGAATGAGTCTGAGAGTCAAAGAAAGCATGCTGTATTCCTATATCAGTGTCTTAATCAACTATTATCAGGGACTCTCAGCTTCAAAGTAGATACAAAACCAATGCTAAGACACACAACTATGCAGAAAGTGACAGACCTGGAACTCTCAGTCCTACACCGGACGTTTTCATCAAACTCCACCCCTTAGGGTTCAGGAAACCTTGAAGAAGAGGAGGCAGAGAGAGTGTGAGAACCAGAGAAAATGGACCACACCAAGAAAGCAAGCCCTTCTAAACAAAGAAGGATCGACACACATACTAAGTCATGGAGACCATAGCAGCATTTATAGGAAGAGCATGCATGATCCTAAGTCAGATGGGATCTCAGCACTGAGTGGGAAAGTGGATACAAGCCCCTTTCTCTAGCAAGAAGTTACAATCAATTTAGAACTACTGACAAAGAAAAAACTGCGTTCTCCAAAGGAGTCTAACTCGGTAAATAAACCACACTTAAGTGTAGCCCTTATTGCCTAGTAGATGGCCAACATGGAATAAAGTGAAGGGTGCTTGTGGAGGACTTTGTCTCATAACACTTTGTCACAGTATTCTTTTGTGTTTAGCTTTGCTGTTGTTGTTCATCTTCCTTTTCTTTGTTTTCCATAGCTTACAAGTCATTTGCCTATGTTATGGTTGCTGGTTTTTTGTTTTAATGAGATCCCTGTGTGTGTGCGCAAGTCTCTGCCTTTGAGTCTATATTTACATGCTTCTTTGTTTTTTTTTCCCTGTTTAATTTGTCCTGTTTTTTATCTTATTTTATTACGATTTTATAATCCTTTTTGTTTCCAATAAGAGAGAGAAAGAAAGGGGGTAGATTTGGGTGGGAGAGGAGATAGGGAGGACCTTAGATGAGTTGGGGGAAGGGATCTGTAATCAGAATATACTGTATCGAGGGGGGAAAAGTCCATTTTCAACAAAGGGGGAAAAAGGGAAAACTTTGCTAGAATCTAAAAAGGATTGCAAATTTCATGAAATTCAAATTTTTTTAAAAGTGGGCCATTAGTCAAACTGTGCCAGTGACTCCTTTTGTGACATTAACTGGGATGTTGCATATTAGAGTGTGAGAACCCTGCTATGGAGCTTGATCATGCAAATCCATAATAACTCACTTGACCACTGACGAAGCTTTCTTATAGATAAGCTGTTTTGTCATTTAGATTATCATTCTTTTCATTCAGCTGACACTAAGTAATGTCAACTTAAAACTCTAAAGTCTCCTTTATTTTTATTTTAAAGAATAATTGTAAGACACAGCCAACAGTGTATGCCACTGATAATTAAGGTTCATAGTTCATAAGTACACCATAAGGTGATAATGAGAATTATAGAAGCCTTACCTGAACAAATGTAAATTTTGTATGTCACAAAAATCAAATCCATATTAGGTCTTATATATTTTACTGATTGAAAAATACAGGTCTGTGTTTAAACATGTAATAAACATTGAAATTGAAAGGATAGATTACAAAATACATTTATTGGCACTTCAGAAAACAATATGTTAGAGAATACTAAGGAAATTGTATTAAGAATTTAAAAGATAAACAATGATGTTTATTTCAGTGTTCTCATTGAAAATTAATTCTTCTTCATACAATATATTCTAACCACATTTTTCTCCCTCTGTTCCTCTCAATTTTTTTCTGTAAATATTTTTATTTCCTCAAATGAGCGCACAAGAGACATATCCAAACTGTGCAAATACATGACTTGGGCCAAGCCCAGAACATTTCTAACTACCCCTTGGCCTAGACCTGGAAGCTTCTATCTTTTATACAATCTAATCCTCTGTAAACATGAAATGTGAAGTCTCCAGCTTCTAGCCTCAGTCTGCTACCCTAGGCCTGGAATGTTTTCAACCACTGAAACTTAGTGCTGTGTAAGTGTTTCTCATTTTCTCATCACACTTTCTCCTTCTTTCTGAACCTTGCTAGCTGATTCAACTCAGCTGTTCTGACTTAAAACTCCTTGACAAGCTGACTGATTCAAACTGGCTTCTTTTGGCTCCTCATTGAATTGCTGTGCTTGAACAAACTGCATCTTAACTCCACGAACTAGACAGGACTGACTATAGGAACTGAATGGAAACTGGACTGATCTGCAGGAACTCAACTAAACCCAACTGCATCCAACTGAACTGCACTGAACTCAACTCAACTTTCTCTCCCTGCATTGCTTTTAAGTAGTCTCTCTTTCCTGTCTGTTCTCATGAGAGTTGGGTGTATCCTATCTCTGATTCATTCTGTCAAATCTTTCTCTGATTAGTAATTTTGTATGCACCTCAATTTTGTCAGTTTTTGTCTGGCATTAAAGGTGTATACTAAAGGTATGTTTGTACTCTAGCCAGAGAGACTAAAGGTGTATACTAAAGACATATGTATATTCCAGCTGAGTCATACAGACCTAGGACTTCGGATGTGATCCCTTGCCAGAGTAGCCGTGTTGCTGGATTAAAATTCCTCTATACTTTCCCATATCACCACCCATCTAAAAAATAATAACAAGTAAAAATTAAAAAAATCTTTAAAAATACATTCAACTAAGGATATTTGTGAGCAGACCTGCTATCAATCCCTGGGTAATACAAGGTGGTAAGAAAGGAACCAACTCTAAAAAAATGTGTTTCTAACCTGATGCATTCTGTAGCACGTATGCTCCCTCTCATGGATTAATAAACAAAACTGATATTGCATTAATAACTTATGAACCTTAACACTCACTGATTCTAAAGAAATAAGTTTAGTGTTAGAAATCATTTGTTAAAGTCATAGAAATTCCTATAATAGCCTTGATTCCTATAAAAGTGAGAAAAGAAAAAAATAGATGCAAAGTACACAAGGGTCAGAATAAGAGAAATGATATTTATAAATGAAAAAAATGAGAAAAAATAACAGAGAAAACTCATCTGATTCTTCATACAGCTAAAAGACAAATATAGATAATACGTAGATAGATAGATAGGTAGGTAGATAGATAGATAGATAGACAGACAGACAGACATCAAGATCAGGTAATAGCTGAGACAAAGAAAAGCAAGTCCAGGCTTTGTACTTGAGAGAGAGAGAGAGAGAGAAAGAGAGAGAGAGAGAGAGAGAGAAAGAGAGAGAGAGAGTTCAATTACATAAAACAAAACAAGAAAACATGAAGACATTCTTAAGGATATCATTTATGTTAATTCAGATTGTGGAATCAATGAACTTGATTTTATTTTCCCTTTTCTTCTTTGGGCTTTTGTTATGACTAGTGTAAAATTACAATACACTTACTATTTGGTTTTCTCTATTTTCCCTGGTGATACGGAGGAACAAAAAACCATAGTTAGCAGATCAAGCAGTAATTATTTATTGAATGAAATTAACCACTTTCATTAATAAGTCTTGGTCTCGGGGACCTTCAATTACTTGGTCTGTTTTTGGAAAGAAATGCTTTTGACATAGAAAAGCCACTGCCAACAATCAAAACTTTACTCCCAAATGCAAACTTTTCTCTCCATCCCTCTGCCTCTTCAAAGCCCTGCAGCCAGCCTCTATTTCTTGCAACTCACATGACCTATTCACATTTTTTTTGATGAATTTCCCACAATGTGGTACTCTGTGATTGCCAAGTCAAGCATTTTCCTTGTTATCTTGACAACTTCAGCAGATCAGTACTCAGTGCATCAAACCCTAATGCTCAATTAGGGTTGAACATATATGACTGGGAATTTTGTCCTCCTAAACATGAACAATCATGTTGGAGTCAAGGTATCCATTTTGTTTGATTTTTTTTTTATCATCTCAAATGGCTCTGTTAATTTAAATATTTGAGTCTTGAAGTAATTTCTTCCATCTCTGCCAATGCTCTGCTCTGCTTCTTCTGGCCAGACTATTCTATTTGAATGTTAAACTTTCAATATCCTTCTCCCACTCTGTCTGCTCTGTCTCTCTGTCTCTCTGTCTCTTTCTCCCTCCCCATCTCTTTCTCTATCCATTACATTTCAATTTTAAATATTTCATATTTTAAATGTTTTATATGTTGGCCACTAAATGACAATGAGTGTTTTCTGCAGCTCTAGGACATATTTTGGTCCCCTCACACTCCATTCCTTAATGCTGTCTGTGCTCTCTATTGGAGAGTGTTAGCTGCATTCTCCAAATGGAGTTCTTTTATTCTCCTGAGATGCTATTGCATGTAATGTAAGTATTGACCTCTTTTTTATATCTTATTTTGACCCATGTTCTATGACTAAAAATTGAACTGTATGGGAAATTGATTGACATGAGCTTCCAAGATTCATCTAACCTGTTGTTCTTAGGAGAAACACTGTCAGAAATCACTTAAAATGGGCCTGTGTTCTGGAAATGCACAATGAGGTCATCCCATGGCTCTTTTCTCTATCACTGAGTATATCTGCACAAACCTAGATCTTATAGTCCACTACATACCCAAGATACATGGCTTAACTTGCTGCTTTGAGAAGAGGAAATTTATATCATACTTCCCATATCAGCTCCCACTACAGAGTACCTCTACAGTTTTAATATTTTTATTTCTATCAATATAATCACATCTATAATTATAATCCTGATAGTCATAAGTTTACAACAATATTTTCTTTCCATGCAACAAATATAAAGGCAGTTAATTGTAGAAATGTATGTTAAAATAACCACCAAATTTTCTTGTAATACATAAATATTTCTCAAAGGTGATCATGGATTCTTCAATACCGTGATGAAAAAAACAAAAACAAAGACAAAAAAGCACACCCACAAACGAGACTGAAAAAAATATTTACCACTTCACTTTCAAATTTATTCTCATAATTGAATTTTCCTCTCTAAAATGAACATCTCAAATATGTTAACTCACATGATGGCATCTTGTGAAGAATATGAATGTCAAAAAGAAGAATTTCAGGTTCAGAATTGACTTTAGCAGTAGAAATTAAAGCGAGATTTTTTTTAAAGATGTATAAAAATATAATTAACATTTGATTCAATTGCTTACAAAAGAATATGCATCAAAAAGTAATTAGAACAGAAGATATAGTAAAGATATATAACAAATTATGGTTGACATAGGAACAGAATTTTGTAGCACTAATTAACACTAGCATAGGAAATACATTGAAGAATATATCATGTGTCAGCAAAGAAAGAATTGTGTTCAAATGTTTGACTTCCAAATACTCTTTTCAAATTTTCGAGAAACAGAAAGAAAGATGGGGATCTGTAATCAGCCTACCTGGTTACCTGGCAGGAGTAGCATATAATTATTTCTTTAAAGATTGTGTGGTATAGACTGTATTCAGCCAAAGATTCAACTTTACTAAGTGAAAACATAGCATTCATAGTTTCTGTCCTTCCTTCTAACATCTATGACTTAGTTGAGAGGAGAAAAGCATTTCTGTTGTCAGGGACAATTTTAATTTCTGAGGTAAATCATTTAACTTCTGATCCAGAGGTATCTAGGTTTATAAAATGCAGAGGTTGCCTATTTGAACTCTGAGCTGTTTCAATTGCTAACCACTCAGCAAAATGAATTCTATCTTGTTCCTATGGATGACCAGTGGCAGAGGTATAAGACAAAAACTGTTAACCAGGGTAGGGCCTGTACTAAAAACATCATCAACATGAAGAACAAAATGAACAGAGGAAATACTTTATTTCAACAATTTTTATAAGAATGAATAAAATGGAGATTAAGGACATGTTTTTCATGAAAGAAGTTGCTAGTATATTACACTTCTAAAGAGGTATTTAACTTAACTATGTGTTATAAAACCTATGAGATGAAAATTTGAAATAATTTGCCATCCCTGCATCATTTAAGTATATTATAGAAATGACTATTAACTTGGTTGGACTGTATTATAAAATAGCAATATCTAGTAAATATTTAGCAAGTCCTACTTTACTAAATAGTTAATAGGTAAAACCCTCTTTATCTGAATTTTCCAAAATATTCCTTTATGTATTAAAATTTTACATCTTAGTTTTGTCAAACATGGTAAGATAAGAGAATCTTCATATAAATAAATAAATAAGTTGTCATTAACACAGTACACATATTAAAGTTGTAATCTATATTTATATTTAACAGAGACACAAAAATATAAACTAAATATTGTATTTCAGGGGCTTAATGACATAACAACTTCCATTATATGGTTTAAGTACACCATATTAATATCACTAATTTCAAAAACATGAATAGACAAAAACAATATCACAACATATTTAAGTATGCTACATTCATGTTCAGAAGAAGGTACATATTGAATGCTAGAACCTGAGGAAGATAATTAAATGTCATTAACATAACCAGTTTGAAAATAATGATATGCCATCACACTAAGTATTACGCTCTTGATCTGATAGGTGGTCTAGGAAATATGTCTTTCTTTTAATGGAAAAATGTTATAGTCATATTGAGGACCTAAGAATCCTTATTGGAAATACATTCTCTTTTTTTCCTTGCATGTAGTATTAATTTACTGAACTAAGCTAAGCATAGGGTGCCCAAGGAAGGGTAGATAATGAAGATATAAAAGAGATATTATCTGCACTCAAGTCTCCAGGCTGACTCTGTGGGGACTGCATGATGATTCCTGTTTTACAGGGAAAGAGACACATGGTGTAAAAAGGTTGTGTTATTCTAGGACACAACTGGTGAGTGGCTGACCTAGAATTTATATTTAGACTCCTGGGTCCATCTTCTTCCTCAACCCATCTATTTCCTATGGAAGTGGGGCAGGAAAAAAAATAGGTGTTGGGAGTACAATTACTGAATAGATATTTCAAATTCTGCTTGCCTCAAATAACCTCGGAATATGAACCTACAGGCAATGCATGCATAAGTGTGTGCCATCTCTTCACATGCTCCCATGTCTACAACTGCTCAGAGGTGCTCAAGTACTGACTAGGTTGGGCTCATATGGATTTCTATAACAACTAACTCATCTGAAGAGTTCAGAAGCTTTTATTTATTTATTTATTTATTTATTTATTTATTTATTTATTGGTTTCTTTGATTTTTAAGTGTTTCTATCTATCTGTCTACTGAATAGTCTCTCCTGTTCTTTTTCTAGCTGGAATCTTCTGGCTCCACTGTGTCTCAGGACTAGGTTAGTTTGGTTATATTTCTGCTGTTTATTTTCTTCCTTCCTTCCAGTTGGAAGGTTCTGCTTTCTCATGGTCAGACACATTTTTCTCTTCTCAGCCCTTGGGTATTAATTGTGTTCTGCATTTCTATGGATTTTATGTATGATGCAGCATTGATGGATCATTCTTTTAAAATTGCACACACACAATGCACATACATTTTCTACACACATATTTAATTAAAGGTGGATTTTTGGCTCAAAAATAAACTCTGTAAATTTTATCTCAAGTATCAAATACCTTTTGATTGTTTTCCCTTTTGCAATTACTTTAACCAATTGTGCTCAAATGCTTCTTCTAAGTCTCTAATGATATTTGCTTTTAGTTGAACCTGTAACCAAAATTGTTTTCCTCCGGTAGATATGGTTCTTACAAACCTCAAGGGACCTAGTTCAGCTCAAGAGTTTCATGTGTCCCCTTATTTGATCGTGGCAAACAAACAGAATCTAAATAAGATCCTCAGTAGAGGCCCTGTGATGGGATAAGGAGTTTGCTTATGAATGATATGGATAATCAGCAAAGGCAATTACCTTAATTTGAAGATGGAGAGAATCATCATTCTACCTTCACAATTATTTCAGTCTTTTAGACAAAAAAGATGCCTGTTGATTAGAGTGAATATTTCTCTCCCATCACATCTTCTTTTGCAGTGATCTAACTGATGCTCATCTTTTATTCTATTTTATGTTTTTTTTTTTTTAATTTAAGCTTAGGTATTCCTCTACTTACTGTCAAGAGAGTTAGATGAAGAATCTGTTCTTCTTGAAAGAACAAACCTGTGAGTGTATTTTTCTCAGTTTGTTGCACAGTATTTAATAATTCTCCCCTTGAATTTGGAGTTTCTTGAAATGGGCTGAAATCTAAAAATATTTCTGGCAGAAGCAGTTATACCAGACATCTTAATTATTATGTTTCCAAGGAAATGACAGGCTGTGTAAGGGAATCTGACATGTCTCCCTGCAGCTATGTACTTTTTATATTGGAACTTTAGGCTATTATAAATTACCTAGGCCCAAGACTGGCACAAACACAATGCCTCTGATTCAAACCAGCTGCCACACAATGAAGCTGGAGATTAACCCCTTCAAATTTCCTTTTTTTGCCTTGGGGTGCGCTTCCCAGATATAACATTGCTAGGAGCACAGTGATTTCTAGATGGGCAGTAAAAATACCCACGTGTCTCCCTCTCCTTATTCTCTTGAAGCCTTGTTGTTTATTTCCAACTATTGGAACTACACAAAAGATCACAGTGAACAAGCGAGGGCATCACTGGAGGTGAAAAAGTGGTCATCTCCAGAGTGTAGGGGTTGGCAGGTTTTCCGTGGCGCTAAAGCTCCTGACCACCATTGTTTGATCTGATTCCCTGCTTGCTCTGTCAAATGCCATGTTCCCACATCAGGAGAAGAGTACGTCTGTGCACCTGCTGCCTCTCCCTTGTGGCAGAGGAGCTGAGTGATCTTTGAGTTAAGCAGCTGATATAACAGTGCTGCGCAGCCGATTGAGCAGAGTGAACTTGTTAAAGGGTTTCCTGCCAGGAACACAGTCCGCATTGTGCTGCCATATTCTTTCAGTCCTTTCCTGAGTCAGAGCCGCTGTTCTGAGAATTACTCTATTGCTAAAATTTGCAGCCAAGCTTATTTCCACAGCTGACAAGTAAAAAGGCAATAATTAGTAAAACCACGATTCTTTTTAAAGCCAGGAAGTATTAAAGGGGGACTATTTAAATGTAAAATGATTAAGCCTGTAGCATTATTTGACTGTGGCATTTGATTTTCACACTGAACAAAATGTGTTATATTTTATAAACACATACTAGAAAAATGTACTGCTATATGGTATAGCTAGAATGGAATCAAGTTGGGCTTTGTATGGGGGCATTTCTTTTCTATAAGACATTGGAAATGTCAGAATGTTCAAACAAAAACAGAGCCTGACAAACCAAAAAAAAAAAAAGCCTATCATGATATTCCCTGCCCTATGCACAATGCAGTTGTAAAAAGAGATGAAACAGAAACCATGGCAGTGCTTAAGAGACTATACAGGCCTATGAAAATATAGTTAGGATTTCCTTTAGTAGAATAGTTATAATTTCTGGAACCACAAACAACAAATGATGTAAAGAAGAAATAATGCCTGGTATGAATTTGCTAAGAAAAGTCTTCTTAAAGATGACCTTTACTCACAAGGGAATGTCTTGTCAATCTCTGTCTCACCACCAGGATCCTGTGAGCTCTATCACCACACTGACAGGGATAACACTGCCTGCTGAGTTTATAAAAGTCCAACTTTTACACATCTTTTTACTAGCTATTTAAGAAGATTTTCCAAAGAATTTGCCATAAATTTTATTTATATGGTGTATATAATACTTGTTATGTATCAAGCATATGGAAACACAGTTTTCAAGAAGAAGGTTAATTTTTAGAACCATGTAAATATGGAATTATAATAAAAATATTCCTCTCTATTTCAATATCAATGTTTTAAATTTATAAAGAGCATTCAGTTTTGTTCCTAAAAGATTTTTCACGTGTTGATGTTCTCAATAATTTAGCTACACATTATAATTAAATATTTCCATTGACAATTAGAAAACAGGTAATGTGTTCTTATATACAAAAATAAAATACCATGCAATAAGATTGTAAAACATTTTTTTAAAATTGGAGACAGGTTCTCTCTATGATGCCCATATTAGTTTCAATCTCCTAGAGTCTCATGATCTTGCTGACTTAGATTCATGAGTCTCTACAATACATACCAACTAAATCAGCTGGAGTATGTATATTTTATTAATTTGGTAATCAAATAAACCCAATATACACTTTTATCATTTTGATTATTTAGGGTTTTGTTTGTTTGTTCATGTTATCATCTTCTTTCACACCCCAAGTTCACCTAGAGCTCACTATTTAATCCAGAATAACCGTGAATTCCTGCTAGCTGTGTACCTGCTTTGGCCTCCCAATTGCCCGTATTAGGATAATCAGTGTTCACTCCTTCTTTTATCTTAATTTATTTTTTTCTTTATCTTAATTTCATATACTGAAATACTTACTACAAAGCAAGCTGCCTAGATACAAATGTCCATTTGAATTCTTAGATCCTGCTCTCACAATGAGTGTTAAGCCACAAGCCTCCTTCCCTGGGCTGTCCATGCCCTCTCCTGTCGCTGTGTTGCCTGATCATCACTGATACACTCTTCTTCCTTTAGATAATTAGCCTTAGAAAAGACACACTGACTCTCATGAGAAGTTCTGCACACCTAAGGAGAGCTCAAAGGCACCTATTAATTTGCATTAAGTATTTTCTGACTCTTGCCCTTAAATTGGGACCAACTAATAGAGCTCATACTCCAGCTACGCTTGGAAATCTTCTTTACATGGCTCCTGCATGTCTTTTACCCTGCCTTGGTTTTGCTTTCTGTAAACTGCTTCACCTAACATTGGAAAATGTAACATTACCTTCATATAAAGAGCACACTTTTCTAATAATGAAGATTTTGACCATTTCTCCTTCCAAGATACTTTAAGATAGTATTTATAAAAATTGGCCAAGATATCACATTCAAAGATTGTAAGCCAGATAATTAGTTCTACTTAGGCTCTAAGAAACCTGACCTTATGGAATTGATGTTCATAATTGCTCCAAGAGGCAGATTGTAAGAATGTATTCATGCCTCATTGTCTTAAAGTAACTGACATACAATCTCTATAATGGGGCATTAGTGGCTTTTGTACTGGAAAAAGAAATAACTAAGTTTATAAGTGGTAAACTGGGTGAGTGAAGACAGATGGGCACTCCTATGACATTTGACAGGAAAGCTCAAATCACTGCAAGGATTGCAGATGACATTATATCCCAGCAATAGAAAACAAGCATCGACAGTGTAAACATTGAAATCAAACATAACATACTACTTTAGATTAGGCTAGTATGGCTGTAATAAAACAACAAGACCACAGAAACTTGGGAATGGAACAGTTCATTTCCACTCCCCTCTCTGGTCACACTCTGTCACCGAGGACATTCAGGACAGGTACTTGTGGCAGAAGCCTGGACAGAGGAACTGAAAAGAACAATAGAGGAATGTTGTTTATTCCTCCTGGCTTGCCCCGAACTACTCTCTTACATAACCAGGACCACATGATTGGGATAAAACCATCCACAGTGGGCAGGGTAGTCCCACATCAATCTTTAACCAGGAAGATGTTCAATAGAAATGCCTTCAAGCCAATCAAACGAAAACATTTCACAAGTAAGAGTCTCTCTTCCCAGGTATGTCTAAACATGTGTCATGTTGACAAAAACAAGCCAGAACTCATAATGTAGTATGCATTCACCCAAAATGTAAACCAGACTAAAGACTCAATTCTAAGAAAAGCAGAAATTCAAAAAACTCTGACAGCACAATTTTGTCAGGAGTCTGAATAACAACACTGAAATAGAGAAAAGAAATACTTGGATTGTGACATCCTACATTTTCTTAATATTATCTTGAAGCTTCTGCCCCTACATTCATATTTATGGAAAGTTCAAATTTCAATTTTTAAAGCACATTTATTTATTTATTAAAATTTATTCATCTTATATCCTGATTTTCTCCATTCAGTTGAATCTTTCCATTCCCTCCCTCTCTGCCTTTTCTGGCATTTTACAGCCCCTACCCCTTTGACAGAGGAGCCCTCCTCCTACATTTTCTGGATATAGCCTATCAGATCTCATCTGTATAGCCTATATTCTCTTCCTCTGTGTGCCCTCAGGGCCTCGTCAACAAAAAGAAGTGATCAAATCATGCACAGGCAACAGATGTTAAAGGCAGTCGCAGCTGTCCATTGGCTATATCTGAATCTCTGTACACATTGTCCTTGATTGGAGCAACCGTTTGTGCAGCCCCTCCTGGGTCCAGATACACAAGTCTTAATGGTCTCCCTGTGGAGCTCCTTAACCCTCTAGAGCCTTCCATCCTCCCTCCCACTCTTCCATACTACTCTCAGCTCTCCACCTGAGTATAGCTGCAAGTCCCAGCATCTCCCGGCTCTCCCACTAAGTGGAGAGTCTAGAGGACACCTACGTTTGGCTAATATCTACTTATAAGTGAGTATAAACCATACGTATCTCTCTGGGTCTGGGTCATCTTACCCAGGATGATCATTTCCAGATCTATCCACTTGCCAGCAAATTTCAAGGTTTCCTTGTTTTTAGTAGCTGAGTAGTACTCCATTGTGTAAATGTACCATAGTTTCTTTATCCATTCTTTCATTGAAGGACATTTAGGTTGTTTCCTGATTATAGCTATTATGAATAAAGCTGCTATGAACATAGTTGAGCAAATGTCCTTGCTGTATGTGGAGCATCTTTTGTATGCCCAGAAGTAGTATATCTGGATCCTGAGGTAGCACTATTCCCAATTTTCTGAGAAAGTGCCAGATTGATATCCAAAGTGGTTGTACAAGTTTGCCCTCCCACCAGCAATGGAGGAGTGTTCCTCTTTCTCCAAATCCTTGCCAGCATGTGCTGTCACTTGAGATTTTGATCTTAATTATTCTGGTAAGTGTAAGATGGAATCTCAGCATCAGTTTGATTTGCATTTCCCTGATGACTAAGGACCCTGAGCATTTCTTTGTTTCTCGGCCATTTATTAGTTATCTACAGTTTGAGTTAATTCTTCCTTTGACTTGAAGTTTATCCAAAATTGATTCCTACACCTTAAAACAAATAGAGTTATAGTAAGAGATGGGACTTTTAGAACGCAACTAAATCACAAAGGGGGAGCCATTATGAATAGTATTTGTTACTTATTGCTTGTCCTAAAAACAACTAATTGGGAATTTTTGTCTTTTTGTTTATTATACCATATAAAACTGCAGAGTTGATCTCTTCTTGGAAACAGATACTAAGAACTAAACATATGCCAAATTTGATAAGGCCTCAGGCTTGGACTTCCCACCTTTAAATAAGTAGAGTGATGAATAAATTCAATTTTAAATTAAATTGGAAAGTTGCAAATATTTGTTACAGCAGCATATATTAAGTAAGGCAGGGATTCATTGAACCGCATCACACTCTGCTGATCACTTTAAAATTTATGTATGCGTTCTTTGGCCTACGACTATTGGGAAGGTCTTAGGATTCTTACATAAATATACTGCATGCATAAAGATAATCTTATAATATTTTGTGTTGCAAAATATTGTAAACCCTGAGATTGTGAACTGTAAAAACTTGTCTGCTGTTTGGTGTGGTACAGCCCTAACTCTAAGAAGGCGGGTGATTGTGATGGTGCTCAGTCCTAGCATATACCTTTAACCCAAGCACTTTCGTACACAAGGTTTTAAAAAGTTAACCGTAGGTCATGAGGTGGAGCAGGAAACAAGCCGACACAGATAAAGAAGAAAGGAAGGGGCTTTGAGTTGATGGGAATGTAAGACAACATGGGTCAGGGTTTGGAGCTGTGAGCTAGTAAGCTCTTTGGCTTTTAGGTTTTTTGCTATTTCTCCTACGCTGTCAGCTAAGCTAGAAAGCTTTTGGCTTTGGGTTTAGTTAGGGCTTTTAGGTTTCCTTCTCTTGGACGCGAGCTGAATAGGAAGATCATCTGGGCGCCTTTCTCTGCATCTCTGATCAGGCAGGTTTTCACCTCGACATCTGGCTCCTGAGTCTTTATTGGGAAAATAAAATGGTTGGGATTTTCAATTTTTATAACAACAATTTTGGTAGACATTTATAGGCATCATTGCCAAACCTATACAGAGTAGTAGCTTTGGAAAACAGTAATAGAATGTTAACACACCAAACCCTACTTCATTCTTCTGTGCTTGGAGTGATACAATGTGTGATGAACATTTTAAAAGGATCACGTACGTTAGTATCAAATGAAATAATTAAAAATTATTTTTAAATACCTGCAGTATTTCTATGCTATGAAATGGTGCTACAAAAGGAAATGAAAGATGGCAGTGATATGACATAGTACAATTTAGACAAAGTCCATATTTCCAAGGATCATAAAATGTGGCATTAACACCTAAAATATTTTAATGAAATATGAGGAAGAGCAATTATTTGCAAGGATGATCACCAAGTGTAGTCCAGCATATAGGCCAGCAGCTGAGGATCTCAGCATTGCCATTTCACATACAGCTAAATAGTCACTTATCTAACTATCCGACAATTACATGTCTAGGCTTGCTTATCAAATACCAATAAAGCATATGTTCAAAAACTTCTATAAAAGATCTCAGAGCAGATATATTTACTAGAGCTATATAATAAAAATAATGAAATATGATTTAATACTATTAATGAATAAAGAGCGCTAGTGGCCATGCTTTATATGAAGTAATATATAATATTTATATATATTATATAATATATAATGTTCAATTATATAATATAATACATAATTAATATAATATATACTAACATATAATATATTATGTGTAATATATAAATAAAATGTTGCATAACTTATGCATATATATATATATATAAACTGAAGCAATACTAATCAAAAACCTAAGAAATAAAAATAATCTTGAAATGGTTTCAAAATAATTCTGTTTGAGAACAATCATAGTAGCCAAGAATAGAAACTTAATAATAACAAAAGAAATTAAACTCAATTCAAAAGGATATTCAATATCCATGTGTGGGGAAAATATTTACATAGATAGAATTATTCATGCAACATTTGTTTCTTTATTACAAGCATTTATGTAGTCTACAATTGATTAATATCAGAGTGAACTAATGAAATTTACTATGAACTCTGATTTATAATCCAAACTCTAACATTACGTTATTTATGTGTGTGCAGGTGTGCATGTATATATGTGTATATGTGTGTATGTGTGCACGTGTGTGTGTTCTTATTTTTGTTCTATGTCTGCTCTTCCTTCTCCTTGTCTTAGACCTTTCTTTCTTCCATGCCATTTGCATTCGTTGTTTTCTGGCAACAAGAGATATTCTAATCTTGTTTTATCCATACTCCAGTCCATTTGTAAAATTATTTCTATAAGAATTCTTGATTTATTTTATGGCATTAATGGTCTTAGAAATTAGGAAACTGTGGTAGCCGCTCTTATAGTTACAGTGAAACATCTGTTCCCAAATTCCTAGAAACAAAATTTCTTCTCTGATTTAAAAGAAATGCAAACTTTATTGTGTTCTAGGATTAGCTTGGCCTCTTCTCATTTGACTTGGAAAATCCCTTTTTGTTGTTGTCTTTTTACCAAGCCACACAAAAATCCTTTGAATCAGAATTTACTTATAATTTATTTTATGTCTTGGTACACAAAAAGCATATAGTAAATAAAGCAAAAGAAAAAGGTTTATAGCCAGAAAACCTGTTCCTTCATTTAACATGCACTGGTAATTTCTTATTATCCTCAACTATTTGATCTTAGCTTTCTCTGTAGATTCATCATTCTCCCCCTAGAGTTTTAGTTATTTCTTGTCTTCATCATTAACATTCCTTAAGAACAGAATCACAATGAATAGAATGCATTCATCTTCCAAGTAAATAGTTTAGTAGCTTTGTATTCTTCTCTTGCCTCTTTGTCCCTCTTTTGTGATCTTTATAGTACCCAAACTTTTCATTGACTGGAATAGCAAAACCAAGCGTATGTGTTACACTTGCCTCAAAGCAAAATCTCAACAAGAAGAGAAGTGCAGAAATAACTATGCAATAAGGAAGTTTTGGGGAATTTTAACTTCTTTATTTTTAATATATCATAATAATATGTGATAGGATGAGTATCAATTTTTAGCATTGAAAACTTTGCACAAAGTACGTGGCTATTTAAGACTTCTGTGTATGTCTATAGCTGTAATAAAGTACACTGCACTAGTGTAACACTAAGAGATAATTATAAACAGCACTAAGTATAATTTTAAAATTGTTTAAAATTCTATTGAAGAATATTTAGTTTCTGAAATAATGCTTTTATTTTAAAACATGTATATTTTATTAGTGAAGTAATCAAAATGGAGTATATGTTTAATATGTGTAAACATAAAACAAAATGTGGAATACTGCATACCTTTTTATTTTGAATAACTCAGTGATATTGTGCTAGTTCAATTAAGTTTATATGGGAGGGATTCCATAATACTTTTAATGTAAATATCCCGCATTTCCTAATTTTAGTTATATTTAGATTATGAAATGCTCCTAGCCAGACCTGGTACTAGTCAATAGCACTCTTGGGAGATGAGCATCATTAAGGTAGTTAAGTGATGGAGAACTCTGCTCAGGAATCATAGCTGAATGTGCTGTGAGGAGCGGAGACATCGTTGACATAAAAGAGTAACTGAGGGTTGTTTTCCGATAACTATCAAGGTGCTCTCAATGCCTTTCTCTTTCGTTTTCTTTGCGTCCTTATCCTCGTGTAGTGGATATCCGTACTTCACTGCACATAACTTCTTCCTCAGGGCTCTGCCATATTACTGCACAGAAGTAGACCTAAATGGCTATGAGCTGAAAGCTCTGAAACCTGATATAAACCAGATTTTTTCTTCTTTATGTTTTCTTGTTCAGTATTTTGTTACAGTAATAAAACTGACCAACACATGTGCCTTCTTCAAATATGACATAGATTTTACTTTTTCTCTCAAGAAAACTTAAAAGACAATATTGCTATCATTAATATCACCTTTATTCATCATTTCCTTACCTCTCACCTGTAGTTTCTGATAGAAATATGTCCCACATAACAAAATAGCTATAAGAAATATTAGATATTTAAACATGTACTTTTTAAGATTCATTAACAATAATTAGATAGCAGCACACTTTGAAAAGCTATTATTTATATGAAAAGTAAATTATATCAATATATGAATAAATATAAAACTAATAGTCAAAATGCAATCTTTGACTTCCTGAAAACTTGACTGGATGTATTTGTGATTTGTATTTTTCTTAACATATTATTTTTCAAAGATAATAGGTTTCTTATAACATGTTTATATGACTATAATGCATTGTGGAACTGTTCTAAATAAAGCATAGCTATGACTGGGCCACAATGATACTCCTTACACGTAATTTGCGAGGCTCTTTCCTTTCTCAAGATTAAGTTTTTAATTACAGAGTAAATACTGTTGCAAAGTGTTTTTATTAGCCCAGTGCCTTTGGTTCTATTATTCAAGAAATGAACTAATATTCATTTTTAAATACACATAGGATCTTTGTGATATTTTATTAACTTACATGGCTTAAAATCTAAAGCCAAGAAAAAGTTTCTTAGAATTATTCCAGAATATTATATTAATATCCAACATATTATCACAAAGAACCAGAGTCACATATTTTTATAAATTATGAGTTTGTAAGTCTAACCATTTGTAGAAAATATAAATAAATCAATTAAAATTTATATAGCATTTCAAAATTTCCCATTAGAGTAATAATATTTAATATAGCTATATTATTTGTTCTTGTCATCCAAGTACTTACAACACACTGCATACATGAACTACAGATGGTGCAATAAAATGTAAAGATAAATATCTAATTTGTTACTGTCACATATAATTTAATTTGCCTTATAATTCATCTTTATTTAGAAGTAATTAGAAATTCCTCTTGTTTTAGCAATCTCAATATTTCAAGAAGACTTTTAAGTGCTTTACCCCATTTCCACTTTGTACACTAACAAATTAAATAAGATTAAAACTACATACCTTGCTTTTTATATTTTGTACTTTTTCTTACTTATATCAAATATTTTCCTTCCCTCTACTCCTTCAACTTGCTTCCTAACTCCTCTTCCCATCATGATCTACTTCATATATGTCATTCATTAGAATAGATCAGGCTCTTAGGAGATAACAACAAAACAACAAAATAAAAGAAATCAGAGAAATTGAAAAACATCATATCAAAGTTGGGCAAGACAAGCCAGAAAAACAAAAAAAGACCTAGGAGGAGGAAGAAACTGAGACTCTTGATTTCTTTTCTAATCTTGGGACTTTCAACCAAAATTAATCAAAAGAGATCAGGATGGACAATTCATACTCATCAAAGGAAAAATAAATCAAGAGGGCATCTCAGTCCTGTACATCTGTTCCTCAAATACAAGGGCACCCACACCTGTAAAAGAAATGCCATTAAAGCTTAAATCATACATCTATCCCCACATATTAACAGTAGGAATTTTCAATACCCCTCTCTCACCAATAGACAGATCATTGAGACAGAAACAAAATAGAGAAATAATTAAATTAACAGGTGTCATGAATCAAATAGACCTAATAGATATCTACAGAACATTTCACCCAAACACAGAAGAATATACTTTCTTCTCAGTACCACATGGAACCTTCTCCAAAATTGACCATATAGTCAGTTACATGCAAACTTCAACTGATACAAGAATATTGAATTAGCCCATGTAACTTTATCAATTACTATGGAATAAAGCTGGACTTGAACAACAACAGAAAAAAAAAGCCTATACACTCATGGACACTGAACAACTCCCTGCTCAATGACCACTAGGTCAGAGAAGAAATACAGAAAAACTTAAAGACGTCCTAAAATTCAATGAAAATGCAAGCATAGCATACCCAAACTTATAGGACCCAATGAAAGCAGTATTAAGAATGTTTCTTGCACTAAATGTTTCTATAAAGTAATGGGAGACATCTCATGCTAGCATATCAACAGCTCACCTGAAAGCTTTAGGGGAAAAAAAAGAAAGGAAAGAAACAAAAACACTCAAGAGTAGTAGATGGCAGAAAATAATAAAACTCAGGGCTGAAATCAATAAATGAGAAACAAAGAGAACAATAAAAAGAATCAATGAAACCAACAGCTGGCTGTTTGAGAAAATAAACTAGATAGACAAAGCCTTAGCCAAACTAACTAAAAGGCAGAAAGACACAATCCAAATTAACAAAATTAGAAATGAAAAGGGGGAAATAGCAGACACTGAGGAAATCCAAAGATTCATTATGACTTACTTCAAAAGCCCATATGCCACAGAATTTGAAAATCTAAATGAAATGTGCAAATTTCTTGATAGATTCCACTTACCAAAGTTGTATAAAGATTGGTTAAACAAAATATTTTTTCTTATAAATCCTAAGAAAGTAGAAGCAGTCATTAAAAGTCCCCCACCAAAAAAAAAAAAAAAAAAAAAAAAAAAGCCTCAGGGACAGATGGATTAAGTACAGAATTCCTACACACTTTCAAAGATAATTTAATGTAAATACCACTGAAACCATTCCATAAGATAGGAACAGAAGAAACATTGCCAAACTCATTCTATGAGGCCACAATCACCCTGATAATCTAAACCACCCACAAAGACCCAACAAAGAAAGAGAATGTCAGACCAATTTCTCTTATGAACATTGAGGCAAAAATACTTAATAAAAGACTAGCAAACCGAATCTAAAAACACATAAAAGTATCATCCACCATGATAAATATAGGATTCAGTCCAGGCACTCAGGGATTGTTCAATATATGAAAATCCATCAATGCAATCCATTATATAAACAAACTGAAAATAGAACACATGATCATCTCATTAGATGCTGAAAAAGCATTTGAGATAATCCAACGTGCCTTCATATTAAACATCTTGGAAAGATTAGGCATACAAGGCTCATACCTAACCACTGTAAAGGCTATATGCAGCAAGCCTATAGCCAACATCAAATTAAATAAAGAGAAATTCAAAGCAATTCCCTTAAAATCCGTGACAAGACTATACACTCTCCATATATATCTCCAATATAGTACTTGAATTCTAGCCAGAGCAATAGAACCTCTAATAGAGATCAAGGGGATACAAATTGTAAAGGAAGAAATCAAAGTATCACTATTCACATATAGATGTAGATATATAGATATATAGGTGTGTGTGTGTGTGTGTGTGTGTGTGTGTGTGTGTGTGTGTCTCCAAAAATGCCACCACCAAGGAAATACTACAGCTGATAAACACCTTAAGCAAAGTGGCTGGATACAAGATAAATTTTAAAAAATCAGTAGCCCTCCTGTATACAAATGACAAAGGTGCCAAGAAAGGAATTAGGGAAACTACACCCTCCAAAATAACTACAAATAATATAAAGTATCTTTATTGTGACTCTAACCTAGCAAGTCAAAGACCTGTATGACAAAAAGTTCATGACTCTGAAGAAAGAAATTGAAGAAGATATCAGAAGATAGAAAAATGTCCCACGATCATGGATCAGTGGGATTAACACAGGAACATCAACATCTTACCAAAAACAATCTAAAGATTCAATGTAATCCCTATCAAAATACCAACACAGTCATTTACAGATCTTGAAAGAACAATTTTCAACTTGATAATGGAAAACCAAAAATACCAAGAATAGCTAAAACAATCATTTACAAAAACAAAACAAAACAAAAAAAACAAACAAAAAAAACTTCCAAAGGTATCTCATCCCTGACTTTAAGCTATACAATAGAGCAATAAGAGTACAATCTACATGATACTGGCATCATCATGGTAGGAACGTGTCATACATAAACTGACACAGAGCAAAATAAATATTTTGAGAGGATGGAATGTGATTCATTTGGGAGAGTGCTTGCCTTGCATGCACAAACCTTTGAGTTTGGTCACTAACTCCATATAAGCTGTTAATAGAGGCATATGTCTATAATATCAACAAACCAAAAAGAGACAGAACCAGGAAGATCAGAATTTCAAAGATATTTCTCTACCACATGATGTGTTCAATATCAAATTGAGTTATATGTACTAATTTGAAAAATAAAAATAATCACACACACAGTTTTGAAATTTATTCATGGATCACATATCATTTATATTTATGAGATCCCATTTGCATGATCTCTTCCTGGCTGAAGATTCATCACTATTTTGTAAGATATTCTCACTTTAACATGAACTACCATATTAAGGAACTAGCAGTACTTGCCTGAACATGTACTTTTATGTATTTAAACACTTTGGAAAGGTTACATTCAAGGAATGCAGTAGCCTTGAGGTAATTGGTATTTTCCTACATTTCTGCCCTTTATTGAAAATAAATCCTTTTCTCATATCAGGCATACAGTTTCCCTCTCTCTACACCACCCAGTTCCTCCTGATCTTTACTCCCAACCAGATATACTTTCTTTCTGTCTCTCCTTTGAAAAGAATAAGTTTCTTAGACATAACACACACACACATACACACACACACACACACACACACACACACACACACACACACACACAAATAAAAGGTAAAAGAAAAACTTTTGAACTGAAATTGGCCAAAGCAACCCAACAGGAGAAGAGCCTTAGAGAAGGCGTAAGATTCACAGACCCATTCCTTCACACACTAAGGAGTCCTATAAAAACACTACAATTAAAGCCATAATATATACACACAGGACATGGTGCAGACCCCTGCAAGCCCTGTGCTTGATGTATCTCTCTCATGAGTTCATATGAGATTTGCTAAGTTGATTTAAAGGGTCTTGTTTTCCAGCAGTCCTCCATTCCCTTTGGCTCTTAGACACTTTCTGCCTCCTCTTCCTTGGGGGTTCCCTGAACTCTGAGGGGAAAGACTTGACGGAGACATCCCATTTAGAGCTGAGTGTTCTAAGTCTCTTTCTCTCAGAGTATTGTTGGGCTGAGTCCCTTTATTCATTCCCATGTGAGGAAGCTTCTCAATGGCCGATTAAGGCACCAATATATAGGTATAACAGAATATCATTAAGAACCATTTCATCACTACTTCTGTTTTTTTAAGATGAATAGTATTACCACCACTTAAAACTAGTGGCAATATAGTCTGTGTTTTTAAAACTATCGTGACTTTTAGGCACAACTTTTAAAAACTATATTAATTATGCTATGGCATTCTTTGATAAGATTGATAATCCTGATGAAATATGATAGTGCTAATTTTTGCCATTTTGTTTTGAGCATATGTGCCAAATCAGATAATACATTCTCATTACATATTTGTACATTTTCCCTTACTCATATTAAAATTCTCTTTCAGATTTATGTTCAATTTTTTCCTGAATCAGGTCTGCTTTTCCATGTGTCTTTGAGCTTCCACATATGTGAGGAGTAAAGATAAATTACATCCAAGTTTATGGATGAGTTAACAAAATGGCAAATGTGGTTTGTACACTGAAGAAGTCATGAGACAGAGCCAGGTTGGATGCAAGAGGTCAAAAAGTATTACAAGCAAGATTATGGAGGACATATGGTGTGTTGTGCACACTGATGCCAGGTTCAAAGGTGCAATAAGGGCATCTCTGATAAAACTCCATGTAATTAATGCAGTAGTTCCTTTTAGAAGTCAAAATGCCAAAATGCCAGTATGGTGAAAGCAAGCAGGCCAGAGCTGACATATAATTCCTTCTGGTGAAGAACTAATGCATTTTCCATTTTCCATTTTTTTATTTTACCTAGCAGTTTTAAGGTAATTAACTTATACTAGTTTTCTAACGTAGAACAGACATCTTTATATTTAATTAGTTAAATCTTCACAATGTTCCAGCAAAACTGCACTAATAACCTCGCTTTGCAGATCAGAAAGAGCTAACGTATTTTGTCTAAAGTAATTCATTTTAAAAAGTGACTGAACCAAGACTGATTGCTCAAAATCCAATATTTTCTTACAATCTCCAGCTGTGAAGACATTTTAACTGCTATTGAAAACAATCCTGCTAATTTACATACAGATCTGATGTCATAGGGCTAGTGCTGAACCGAGATGTGCCCTACAACTCTTTTGTTGTTACGTGTCCTTGCTACACCTGTTGACAATGCCAGCTTTAAGATACCTTGCATACGTGTTGCTGGCTTAAATCATAAAAACTACGCAAAAGTATCCTAGTAGCCTAAATTCTATCATCTTTCAACTAAAAATTACAAGTCCATTTGGGTAATGCATTTATTAGCTGCTTTTGAAATGCCTACCTCACACATTTTCTGTCCCAAGATTAGATCTCTGGCTGGCTTCAGTAACAGTTTTTCTTCTGGAGACTTTAGTGTGCAGTGCTAAAAATCTCACCATAACATTAAGCTCATTATTTATCTACTGACCTTTCTTTTATTGAATGTGACCCAAAGCAAGTTCTATGGCAAACATGGTCATAAATTGAAAATAAATCATGCCCAAGACATAAGCTAGTACAGAAACTAAAATAACATTAATTCATAGACCCTTAGAGAGAAAGGGAAATGGAACACTATGTATTTGAAAACAAAAGTCCTCTACATGACCCCCTTGAAAAGGAAACATTGTTAGTTTTCTCTTTGACCTATATCTTTCATTCCACTGTAGGGTGTAGCAATTTATTTAAAGTAACAAACTGTCCTGGAGAGCCTGACATCTGAGAGACCAATTCCAGATCTGTAAATTTCATGCCTTGTCTGGCAGAAATGAGGCAATTGTTTTTCTTTTCTTATTTCTTTTTTATATATAAGGATAGAGTCTATTGAGATTTAACCATTGTTCAATCCTGACTCAATACCCTCTGAACGTGAGCACTTCCCTCTAAGTTGACCCTCACTCAGTCGACAGGAAGTCATAGACTTTTATACTTTCCCAACAACGTGAGATCTTCCCACAGTGACTGTCAGCACAACATAATAATTTTTTGCTATTCTGGGCTATACATTCACCACAGATGACTTTGATGCATACAGTAACTAAATAAGCTTATTCTCATCATCATCCCAATCCTTTCCAACTTCAAGAATTTAACATAGATTTAAATGCATTTACACACATATATAAATTATTATATTATACAAATATTATAGTTTCATATTAAAATAAATATAATTTTAACATATTATGCTCTTTAAGTAGTAGTAAAAATTATAAAGAACTTTATTTGCTATGGAGAATACAGATGTATTCTGGGATGAAAATACAGCTATGATTCAGAATATAGATTTTTTTGTTTAATTTATTTATTTTTTGGAGATTGACCATATTGCATAAGCGGTAAAATTATGACCCTCCCACCTTAGTCTCCAGGTACTTGAGATATTTATGTCTCTGTGCCACTGTACCACTTCTAAGGATCCTTGTCAAGTAGAGTCAAGGGCATAGAAGCTGAGCCTTGGCATCTTTGGCACTAACAAGGCATGTTGGCAGAGTTCAGCCTCCCACACTTGCTTCAAGTTCAGACTCTTAAGCACTGAGATGTTTTATAAATAGACAAGTGTCTGAATAAAACTTACAAATGTATATTTTCTAATTATATACTAAAATACAATTAGAAATGTAATACTACACTTTCTATACAATAAGACATAAGCAGGAAATATGTTGCTTTTCTACATAGTGTCATATTTTGTGAAATATTTAGGTCTTCAAAACATCAACAACAACTGCTGGAGATGCTGTATCCTGTAAATGCTGACCATTGGATTTCATTAACTTACTGGAATTGTTCTTTACAAATGCTCAGAATATAAAAGAAAGTTTTGCAGAATGATATGCAATTAAGATACTAAATAACCCAGTATGGTGGCACAGTCCTTTATTCCCTGCATTTGGGAGGCAGTGGCAGGTGGAACTTTTGTGAGTCTGAGATCATCTATTACCATAAAGCAAGTTAAAGGCCTGCAAAAGATACATAGGGGGTAAAGTGACTAATTTTTTAAGTACTAATGAAATAGACATAGACAATAAACAGAAATATATTAGTTACTACTACTACTATACTACTAATAATACTATGGCTTGTTGCAGAAATGTCATTCAGATCTGTATTTCTTATAATTGTGTCCTCTAAACATGGATCTCCTATTCTAATTTACATGCTTTCTTATAGTATTAGTAATATCAAAGATGTTTAAATGGATTTCTTTGGTGATACACAGTTCATAATGGCAGCTATTAAGGTAGAATTATAGAAGTTTGCATATCCTTTTAAGAATTTAAGCAGGTAAGTAATGATATATTTGAGCATTTAACAGGAACACCATACAAAAATGAGCAATTTGGATATGACAATCGATAGGTGATTCAGTTTGCAGGTATAGTAGACAACTTGAAAAAAAAATAATGAAGGAAATCTTTGAAAGTAAACCTGAAAGCCTTGAAACTATAGCTAAGAACTTTGTGGCAATTTGGCAGACTGATCACACCATGGCCTTCTTATGCTTTTGGTTGATTGCATCACAGTTCAAATGACGTCTTTTGAGCCTTGGGAGCTGTCTTAGTCAGTGTTCTATTGTTGTGAGGAGACATCATGACTCTTCACCCCACTCCACCCTCACCACACCCTTATGAAAGAAAATACTTAATTGGTCCTTAATTACCGTTTCTGAGGTTTAGTCCGTTATATCCTTGGCAGGGAACATAGTGGCATGCTGTCACAAACGGTGCTGGACAAGTAGCTCTGTGATCTACAACAACAGGAAGAGAGAGCCACTGGGGTTCGTTTGAGCTTTTGAAACTTCAAAGTCCAACCCCGCACTGACACACTTCCTCCAAGAAGACCACACCTACTAATCCCACTCAACTCATTCCACTGCTTGATGACTAAGCATTCAAACAAATGTGCCTATGGAGGCCATTTATTGCCTTGGGAGCTTATCTTACTCCCTACTGTAGGTTCAAGGGATACATCAGAAATTTATACATACTTCCTAGAAGAAACCCTTCTTTTATGTACATCAGCTTGTCTTGGCTGATCATGGCCCCGTTCTCTATGTTCTGGTTGTACCTTCATGATGCTCGATCCATTCGCAATGTAACGTTTCAATGTTATTCTACTTGTTCCACACAATGACAAAAGCTCATGAAATGCTCTTGTTTGTATTTCACTCTCCCTACTAACGCACTGGAATTTCCCAGTATTTCCTCTCCAATTGAGATGTTGCACATAGATCAGTAAAACCCCCTCATGAAAGATTACCACACTGCATGAAATAATGGCAGTAGAGTTCCTCTCTGTTAGAGTCGTTTTAATTATGTACTCATTTTCCAAAGCAATAGCTTATGGACAAAATATGGTTTTATAAAACATTAAGTTGTGTACATTAAAATCAATTTGTAGGACCTAGGAAGTGGGGTTTTATTTTTATTTTCTCACTTACATTCAACATTTTGTAGTCCACTTAAGCGAATTTAATATGTAAGTATGCTTTTTGAAGTTGCTGTTATATGGAAAATCTCTTACCATAAAAATAGTCATTGGGACTTTTGTGCAAGTCTTGACTATATTCACACTCTCCTCCAGTGTCTCCCAGATTCACTCCCACCTCTTCCCCACCTTCTGAATTTTATGTCTTCTTCTGATTTTAGTCTTGATCAAGTTCCATTTGTGCTGCCTATACATTTACGGAGTTTTGACTCCACTAGAGCACCTACCCATGGCAACATTCTTAAAGGAAACTGACCACATTTCTACCAAGAGCTGTCAACACAAGTAGCTATTTAGCTAAGGGTAGGTCTTCATGTACATGTACCGGTTTTTTTGCTGGGATTTGGTCTGGCTTGACAGTTTGCTCAGTTGTATGTATTGTGAGTCCACACAGGAAGCTTCCCTGTTGATTTCAGAAAACACTATTTTCTTTTATTCATATACCAACTCTGATTTTTATAGGCTCCCACCCATTTCTACAGGCACCCCAAGTCTTGGGAAGTGTAAGCGAAGTATATCTATACATCATGGATATGAAGTTCCACTTACGGTTAAGCATCCCATAGGCTCTTATTCTTTACATCAAGGCTAGTTATGTGTTTCTGTGTTAATCACCGCCTACTGCAAATAGAAGCTTCTTTAATGAGGGATAAGAAATGCAATATCCTATGAATATAACAATAAATCAGTAGAAGTCAGTTTTATACAATGTTAATTTAGAATAATAATGGTAATTTCTACCCTAGGGCCTATTACTTCTCTAGACATGAGCTTTTAACTCCCAAAGGGTATAGAATATCTCCTTCATCCTATGTACTGCAACTTAAATACTCATACATTGGTTGGCTGCCCTTATGATGCTCATGCAACTTTGCACCAGTGGTCATGTATCATCAGGCAAATTATTACTGCAGGTAATAGAAGTGGTATATGATATATAATTGATAAGTATTTTTCTCCTGTGTACTGTGCACAGCACTTTTCATTACTGTGAATGTTATCCAGAAGGTATGAAGCTTCCAGGTCCATATCAGGCTTGATTTATTCATTCTCTGTAACTAAAGTATGTGGGGTCTTCAGTAATGCAGTCTCACTGTCACATTCTGGACAACAAGAGAAATCACAGTAGCCTGCAATGTTTGGATCAACTGGAGATTTGCCACATTAAGACTTATCTTAGCTAGAAGCAGAGATTAATGAAAGGACAGACACAGGGGCAAATGTACAAAAAATAAAATCTGTGTCGGGGGACAGATGAGTGCACTCTGATTGAGGCAAGCCAACTCAGGCTGTAAACACCAACAAAGAAGAGGCTGAAGATGCCAGTTTTATCACATATTGATCAGTTTTCCCCAAACACATTTTCACATTCACCCTCAGCTCAGAGAAGGACTGACTTGCAGAGAAGTTATCTCCAATCTCCCATGGGTCTGAGGCATTGTTCCTTGATCTGAATGACTTGTATTAAACAGTACACATTCTCTCAGAAATTCCCTTGTTCGTGATTTCAATGGTCTGACTAGCAGGTGTTGTATGTCTGTGGAGATGTTGTTTTATTTCCTTAGGTGAGAAGATGAGATGAGACCAATTCCCTGGCTTTCTAGCTCTTTCTAAACTCTCTCTGGCCAGTTCAGTGCAGCTGTTCTGACCTAAACTTCTCTCCAAGATTATGGATTCAAACTGGCTTCTCTTGGCTTCTGACAGAATTTCTCTGCTAGCCTCAAACTAATTCTGGCAATCTGTTTTAGCATTCTGGCTCCTTCATATTCTCTGGATCAGTCAGTATTTACCTGTGTCCAGTTTGTTCTCTCTAGAACCTCACTTTGCAAAATTGTCCCAGTAAAAAACTATTGGTAAAATTTCAATTTTCTCTCTCCTTGCTCTGCTCATAGGTAGCTTTCTTTCCTGTCCCCCTTGTCCCCATAGAAGTTGAGCATATCGTATCTCTGACCCATTCTGTCAAATCTTTCTCTGATTCATCACATTGTCTGCCCCTCAATGACATGCCATATTCAAACATGACTACTTCCTTCAATAAACTAAATTTATCTTCATTGTTTGGGATTAAAGGTGAGTACTGTATTCCAGCCAGATCATACTGTGATACAGAACATGTCTGCCTTCCAGATTGTCACACAGACCTAAAAGGTCTTTGGATGTGATCCTTTAACAAAGCAGCCATGTTACTGGATTAAAATTCATCTGCGTTGTCTGTCTCAAGTGGGTTTCCTACTCTTTCACTGCCACCTTACATGCTTACTCCCCTCCACCAATTTATCCCTATCACCCATCATCATTCTTAGGCTGTCATAACACACCACCCCCTCACACCCACCACTAACTAACATTCATCTCTTGGTACCTTGAAGTTTGTAACTTTTAAGCATAATTGTTGAATATACCATAATTGTACAGAGTATTTATAATATACCCACTGAGATTCTACTTCCCCTAAAGTCAGAAAACACACATTAGCATTTCTTTTTTGTTTGTTTAATACCATGCTTTATCTACGGTAGCTGCTAAGTATTTCTATGAAGCAGCAAGTTTCTTTATAGACTAAGTTCAAACAGCTCAAGATTTGGTTTGAGTTAAACTTTCAAATTATAGGCTATCTTGTCCTGATGTGTGGTATGACACATTTTTCCAAAAAAAAACCTAAAATTAATAACCAAGCATAAGGTTATCAAATTGAGTAGGATATTTTCCTTCCAATCCTTAGCTAACTATAATAGTTATATGTATTGCTATTTAATAACATATTTTAGTTCATATATTTTAATATAAATAACCAAGCATTATCTGAACAAATACTAATTAAATGTACATGACATTATCGCCCCAGATGTAAAAAAATGAACTAAAATTTTAATGATTTTGCAAAAATTTAGAAGCAATTATGAAGAAAATAAAGCAAGTATTATCAGACTACCAGGCATTAACACATAGGATAAACTATAATAACTGAAAAAGCGTATGCTATAAAAATAAACAAATAGATGAATGAAAAAAAGTGACTATCATAGACATAAACCTACACATCTATGGTCAACTGATTTTAAAACAAAATTATAGAAATTCACATAGGATAATAGAGAACATTTAAAATAAAAGGATATTGGAAAAACAAAAATTAAAAAATAAAATTGCATAAAATTTTTTAATAAAACTGAACTATCATCTATTACTGGTAAGAAAAATTTAACACAAAATAGATTAAAGGCTTAAATATGAGATATGATACTCTGAAGCTACTAGGAGTAAGTAAGATTATTAATTATGAATACATGAATGGATATGAATAATTTGTGCAAGATACCCAAACACAAGGAATTAATTTAAAATTTGATCTATAAGTTATATTGGAATAAAATGATCTTCTCAAAATCTGATATTTTCTCAAAATTTTCCCCAAAACTGAAGCAATTTCTACAATAAAGAAACAATCTCTATAGTGAGAAAATACTAAAAACTATACTATACTATAGGACCCATGATAACAATATGTAAGGAAACCAAATAGGTAAAATAATGATTGAAGATAAATGTCAATAGACATTTGTTTTAAAAAAGAGACCCGAAATGACTCACAGCTTTGTGACAGAATTTTGAATCTCTAATCATCAATGCAAATCCAAACCACAAGGTATCACCTCACTCCAAAAAAATCAGCTGTCTTCAAAGAGAGCAAAGATAACAGTCGGAAGTGAGGATGCAATAGGAAGGGATTTTTTTCACTGTCTTGGGCAGAATATAGATTAATATAGCTATATTTTAAAACAGTATGGATTTCGAAGAAAATATTTAGAGCAAAACCTCCATATAGTCAGCAACACCACTACTAAAATTGTATGTAAAGAAATTGAATTTATTGTATCCCAAAGTCGTCTCGTGCTCATTGGTCTTCCACAATATTCAGAAACTGATCTATCTCAAAATGATTGATGCTTTTTAAATGTGCATGTATAAAGTTAAATACTATCTGGCAATAAGGCTGTAAACTCTTGCCAGTTTCTACAGAATGGTTAGAAGCAGAGATCCTTTTGTTCAGTAAAATAACCTAGGTGTATGATGGCGATCACTGGACAGAGTGATAACCTCATTATATTCAGCAGCTGGCACGTCAGGCCCTTGACACTGTACCTGGTTGATGAATCTTATGGATAAATTTAATTAGGTGTCCCTTATGTCCCTTTTTAAAAAAAAATAAAACTAATCTTGTTTTGTTTCAGGGGTGTGCTGTGTGACATTTAAGGACTGTTGTAGCCGGACTTTTTGGCTACTTATCGGGTTCTTCTATCTACCACTCTTCCCCACCCTTATTCCACCCTCCATCCCCCATGACACTAGATAGGGGGACAGGAAGGAGGCTAGAAGCAAAATACATCATAGTTATCATCACCCTGGTTCCTGCTCATTAGGAGAGTGGACTACCTTCGGGAAGGGTTGATCTTCCCTGACAGGATATTCACTTTCTTCTTCTTGTCTCTTTTCATAGGACCACTTGACAAATGGAATCAACAGCAACCAGCAACAGCAACAGCAACAGCAACAGTAACAGTAACAGTAGCAGAAGGAGGAACAACAGTCTCTGCAGCCACTCTGAGGGCTACTGCATCTATACACCCTCCCAAGAGTCCCCGGATCTCAAGTCATAGACTTGCCTAAACTATCGACAGCTGACAAGATCGCACCGCTGCTAGAGCATGAGGCAAATCATAGTCAGCTGCTCTACACAATCTGGAGCAACCTCAAATCCCACATTTGGGATTAAAATAGTAACCTATTCCCATAGCATTTCTGTGTTTTTAGAGAAACCAAAATTACACAGTTCTCACTACAGACACTACAGACTGTCATAATTATTTTCTAAAGTCTTGGAAAATATATAATTTTTCTTAGAATTCTCAAAAATTGAGATATGCAAATAATTAAAACCATGCACACAGGTTACATACAGGTTACATTATATGGAGTAAAGAGGCTAAAAGAGGTCAAACATTTGAGTAAGAGAGGAGAGAAGAACAGAATAAAACAAACAGAAGGAAAAAAGCTCTCCAAAGTCAAAAGAAACCTATATAGACATAGAGAGCCACTTGCTGACACACTTAGAAATTCCTTAAAAACACTGAACTGGAAATCAAAATATATATACAAAAGGCATGTAGGAGAAAAAGAGAGAAAAATAAAACATAATATAAAATAAAAAATAAGCCAGCCAGTGGTGGCACACAGCATTAATCCCAGCACTCAGGGAGGCAGAAACAGTTGTATCTCTGTAAATTTGAGGATGGTCTGGTCTACAGAGTGAGCCCGTGATAGCCAAGGCTACACAGAGAAAACATGTCTCAAAAATACAAACAAAAACAACAATATATACATATACATACACATATACATATATACACCACTGACAGGACATTATGATACAAGGAACCTCCAAGTAGCATCTACAGAAAGTGATGCATCCTACCCTTACCAGCTGTTACCACAATGAGACTTTCTTGAAATTTTTTTTTCATTTGTAAATTATTACTAATTGGAAAGAGCTTCTGGGTTAAAGATGGGATCACATGTCTGCTTCTCCTTTCAGCTCTAGGACTCCATTTTTAATTGTTGTTTTTCAGACCATACTAAAGTGGACCTGGCCTCCCAGGTTCTCTAAGCATCCCTTAGTCCCTACCTGCTACATGGCATGGCTGGCATATCCCACCTCCCACCCTGAACTTCCCTGCCTAGGGGTATGGATGGTCCCTCCCCATCCTTCACTATATAATCCAGACATTTTCATTTCCCTCGATTTCTCTTCTTGCTCTCCTGTCTCTGTATCTCTCCTCCTCTTCTTCTTCTCCTCCCTCTTTGTGTGTGCTCTTTTCTCTCTCTTCACCTCCTCCTCCTGCATGGCAGCTCAGAGCCGCTCCAAATAAATCTGTATTTATATACTTTAACTTATCTTGCATTAGCTCATATCTCTGCTTTCAGAAGGTTTATCATTGATATCCAGATTTATCCCAGCTTAGACTTTCCCCATTGATGCAATTTCCACTTTCAGGTCCTGAAGTGTTTTTTATCTATTTTCTTCCAGTTTGTTTGTGTTTTCACTGATTTCTTTACATGGTTTATTCATTTCTTCTCTAATGGTCCATACTACATCCTTTAAGGTTTTTTACATTTTATAAAAGCCTGATGCTGACTGGAAAAAAAGACAGTGGTGACCTCAGGGAAAGATCCTGCCCAGCTAAGCTTCTGACTTGTAAAAAAATTAAAGAAATGCTTGGGCAGAAAAAAAAATCAGTAGAAAGCCGATGTAAATGTAATTGAATAAGGGTGCCAAGTTCCAGCCACATGAAGCAACAAAACTTGGCAGCTTCAGATATGTGCTTCTGGGTTTAGAGTCAAGGATATAAGAAAGGGGTTGTGAAGGGAATCTCCTCCTAGCAAAGGAAAGGCCCTGTGGCCAGGCATGTATCAGTGGTGTCCTTGCAGGGAGGCCTAGAAAGCCCATTTCATAAAGCTGTGAAAGTGAAGCCTAGATTGTGTTGGAGTCCTCAAGATGGTGGAGATGCCAGAGTCATGGGACACAGCCAAAGAAGCTGCAGACTAAACATGGAACCCACCCAAGGGAGAGAAGTATGTTGCAGCCAACAACCCTGCAAGGAAGTTGGAGATCTGTAGAGCATTTAGATATCAAACATCTGCATTTGCCCTGCAGGTTTTCAGTCCTGCTTTGCTCCAATATTTCTTCAATACGCTCCTTTCTCTCCCTTTTGGAATGGTAATGTAAATTCTGTCCTATTGTAGGTTGGAATTTACCAGATACTTAAGACATTGCCATGACTCTCAGAAGAGACTGAATTTTGGAGTTTTTAACTGTTGAGACTGTGATAGACCGTGGAGATTTTTAAAGACAGACTAAATGCATGTTGCATTATATGGGGGCTAGGGAGCGGAATGTAGTGGTTTGAATAAAATAAACCCACATAGTTCCATGTGTTCATATGATTAATCACAAGGAATGAAACTTCTTGAAAGGGTTAAAAGGATTTTGAGATGTAGCCTTGTTGAAGGAAGTGTGTCACTTGGAGTTTTCCAGGTCCAGGTGTTCTCTCTGTCTCTGTCTCTGTCTCTGTGGCTCTTTCTCTGTCTCTCTGTCTATGTCTCTTCCTCTCTCTGTGTGTCTCTGTGTCTCTGTGTCTCTCTCTGTGTGTGTCTCTCTCCCCCCCCTACCCCCTGATACCCCACCTATGGATTAGGATGTAGCTCTTAGGCACTGCTCAAGTGCCATGCCTGCTGCCATGCTCTTCACAATAAACAGAACAGTGAAAAGACACCTCTTCTAGAGAGCAGAAACTCTCTGCAGAGTTCAGCAATGGGAGGAGAACAAGCACCTAATCAATTGTTTTCTTATAAAGTTGTAGTAATGTTGGATTAGGACCCCTCTGTTATAGCCAGAAATAATCTTAATTATTTCCCAGTTTTAACTTTCTATTTTCAAACTATTCTTCTAGCTTCTTAATAGCTCAATATGAGGACTCAATTTATACCTGTATAAATTTTGGTAAATGACCTCAAAGCACACCAGATTCCTCGCCATGCATATAGGTAATGATAACTCTATTGTTTCAATTTAGCCCAGATAGAAGGAAAAGTGGGCAAGAAAATAACTTGCTCATAGTGACATGATCTTTATAATTGTAAAGTCATTTATCTCAACCACAATTTTTGACTGCCTTAACACTATTCTTTTAGTAAAGCACTCAAGAGTTAGTTTAAGTGAATAGTATGCTTCTAAATTAAAAATGAAATATCATTCAAAAATTATATAACCAAGTTAGGCTTAAAGTAGTCTCTGAATTTATCTAGGTAAGTAGCAATGGCTTTTTAAAAAGTTGCCCACATTTCTATGAGATTGTCTTTTTATAATTTAAAATGAAGTAGATAAGATTTAATTTACATCTATTAATGAGTTTGATAAGAAGTTTGATAGAATAATTGTCACTCATTACCTTCTGATATTTGAAATATTGTATCAGTAAAAATAGAACAAAATTAAATTGTAAAGGTATTATATCATATAAAGAAAAGCTTTAATGAATTTCAAAATAATATTTAATTTCTAACATACATTGTTACAGATATTTTAGAACAACAAAAGAAACGTATTTATGAAAAATGTTTTGCTTCACTACTCAAAATTTGGAAAGTTGAATTATTGTTCACAAACATTACAGAAAAATCTCAGGTTTTATCCACACGTATTCAAAATTTTTATGTAAATGTTTGCTGTTTGCTTTATTTTATATGCTGTTTTTTTGTATATTTTCAAATACTAAGATAGCTATTAAACAGCTAACGACAGGCTTTTATGAGGGGATGTGCAGAATTTTTTCCTATTCCTGAATTAGAAATTTATGACATTGTTTCTTTTTTTTATTTTTCAAAAAAAGTTTAAGTTCTAATTTAATTATAATTTATTCATATTATGTCCTGAATGTTATCCCTTCGCTTATTTCTTCTTATTCCCACCCTTCCTCCCTCTTCTGCCCTATTGTCCTCCCCTAGACCTCTAACCAAAGGGGACCTCCTCTCCCACCATATGGCCACCACCTAACAAGTCTCATCTGGAAAGTCGGCTTCCTCTTCCTCTGCTTCTACCTTTATCTGGGCCCTACCTCTTCCTTCCTTCTTCCCATACTTATTATATTATTGTAATATCTCATTTTTCACCTCTAACATTATCAACTTGAATATCCTCTCTTTTAGGTTAATTGGGCAAAGGATTTGTCAATGTTAATCTTTTCAAAGCAATGAATCTTCATTTTACCAATTCTTTATATTTCGTTGTTGTTGTTGTTGTCATGTTTTTGGTTGTTTTATTTTCATTTTGTGTTTATTTATTTTACTTGAGACAGGATCTCTCTGTGGAGACCTCACTGTGATGGAACTCACTGTGTAGACTATGATGGCCTCAAACTCACAGAGATGCACCTGCTTCTGCCTATTTCCCGAATGCCAGGACTCATTTAAAGCTTTTCTCATTTGTATTTCCTATGTTTCTGTGCTGATCTTGATTATTTCTTTAGAGATAGCACGATCTCACTGTAGAACTCCAGAAGTTAGTGCTGGATTCATGGACTAGTCCTAGTGCTCCATAGGAAGCAAGGCCTGGAATCTGGGAGGAGTTGACGATGCTAATTAGGGGAGGTGTGCAGGGTTCAACAAAGTTCTTACCTGTTGGGTGGGGTTGTGGTGGAAAAGGGAGGCACTACCTGGGAATGTACATGAAACGGAGCACGGAGGTCCTTAGGCAACAAGGAGTTGGGTAGGAATGCAATGGGGTTGTGGTGGGGATGAGCATAGCTATTTGGGGAAAACACTAAAAATGCTGTGCAAGGTTGTCAGGCAAAAGAGTATTGTTATGGTGGCCATGACAGCAGCTGTGGTAAGTGAACACGATTATGTGAACAATCCATAAGTAGCAATGAGTGAAAGGATATGGTATCATGGTGGAGCAAAGTCACTGATTTTCAGTATGTACAATATGAAAATTGTACTTTCTCTATGGACTGAAGAAAATTGATTTTATTTCTATTTAAGGAGTAGGTAGAATAGGCCTTGGAATGTAACTGCTAAAGAAAATCTACATTCATTTGGTAAATATGTTTTTTAGAATGTATCAACAAATTAAAATAGATTATTTAGAAATGTATGCTCACTTGTAAGTGAATATATGCCATGTGTGTCTAACATAGACATCCCCTGAGAGACTCCACCCAATGGGGGATAAGGACAGATGCTGGGAGTCACTGCTGGACTTCAGGAGAAGCAGAGTGCTGAGAGTGACATGGAAGCATGGGGTGTTGGCAGTGGTGCAAGGACCCAAGGTGTTCAGGTGCTCCTCCAGGAAGGAGGGGAGGTGGGAAAGGGAAGATAGAATGCAGGGGATAACATTCAGGATGTAATCTAAAAAATTATAATAATATTTTAAATAAAATTTTTTTAAAAAGCAATGTATGATCATTTTCAGGAAAATAAATTTTAAGCAGAGAAACCTGATTAAAATCTGTTTTAGAAATGCAAAGGAAAAAGGAAAGAGTTACGCATAGTAAAATTTTCTTGATTAAATTAACAAAGATTTCAATGGAAACAGAACTAACAAGTCCGTGAGGTAATGGAGGTAGGAATACTCCAAGAGATTCACAATCAATCAGTAATGGTGAATGAGGTGAGCAAGTGAGACCTCCCAGGTCACATCTAAGGGAGAAACTCAGCCTTAAGTGACCACTTCAACTGTATCATGGAGAAGCACTGTGTCATTGTGAACCTAAGTACTAATTGGGAATTTTGTCTAAAAATCAGTAGGTGTTTTCCTTAAAGAAAGACAGAGAGAAAATTTTCATTCATTCTTCTTTTTAATTCCACTTTGTTTTATTTGGACCTCTGAGGTACAGAGAAAGAAAGCTCATTACCAACGAGGCTGCTAACTGACTCATTCCCCCAACTTTACTGTTCATCTATTGCTGAAGCCTTCATAGATCCTCAAGTCATGTTTAAGTTCTTCCCACTTCTCCACAGAATGTTATTTATAAAAAACCATGCACAGTAACCACAAGTACATAACTATAGATTTATAATTTTAATCTTCTCAACAAAAATTAACATTTAAATTTATTTGTTAATGCTTGTCTTTATATGAGAAAGTTACAAAGGTCTGTATTGGAATGACTAGGAGGAAAAAATGTCATTATTGACATCAATCTACCAACATTACATAAAACAGAAAGTCCACCATGAGTCAGCTCATCTCTTTACCCTATTTTGAACCATTTATATACACCAAAAATGTTTTCCGTTACACCACAATCACAGTTTAAACATTACTCCCCAAATAAATGTTATCAGATAACTTAATTGTTCTCTTTAAGTCATCTGTCCATTTTTAAATTTATCTATCATGTTAGTAGCAGATGGGATTATTTAGGTACTATATTGTATGCAAATCTTCCTGAATGCATTTGAAAGAAAATTGATTTTGTAGGCATTAAACCAGGTTCAAAAATCTTGGCTCTACTCCTGGATATTGAAATGACCTTAAACAAAAAAGCCTACAATTACACCATGAGGCTCAATTATTCACACCATAAGAAGAAATAGTATAATTTAGAATTGTAAACATCTTTCACTAAAAAAATTTTGTATGTAGAGACTCTCTGGAAAACATAGGACCTATTGTGTTTATATATGTGAGCACTACGTAAAGTACAAAAGTTCTCTACACTATCATGACTTTAAAAATGGGTGACTAAGTTTTGTAAGATTACTGTGAGTGTGCCACCCATCTGTTAAGTTCAATTTTGTTAAAATATAAAACTTTATTCTCAAAATTACATTCAGAGATGTAACAAAAATAATTGCATAAATCCCTACTGTTGATTTAAACTCATTAAATTACTTTAATAATCTTAAATATTACCTTATAAAAACAAACAAGTATACAATAAATGGGAATTGATGTGTACAATAATGGAAAAGCTTTAGTTTGCTATCAATGCAAAAAAATTATGTCTCTCTGTTTCTTCACTCCAGCTAAAGATGTGGAAAAATATCCTGACTGCTAGAGTTTAGAGAGTCTTATTTTTCTTCATTTAATGCTATTTAGCTAAAATTGGACATGGTCTTACTTTTCCAATAGTTTTTACCAAATGGTATTTCTTTTATTATATTTAGATTAAAAACATTTCACATTTAGTGATATCCCAAACCCCAAACTGCATAACGTTAGGGCCTCAGCTATGAAATCTAAAGATTCTCATCACTCTTTTATTACCAGATTTTGGCTAGTTATAAAGTTGAAGTTCCAACAAGCCATGCACTTTAAAATTTGCATAGCATTCTTCCTAGTTTAATTTTAAATAGCTCAAGGAGACATTCAATATTTATTTTAAAATGCAAACACTCTCCAAGCTGGATATTTCCCACAACTCTGTAGTGTAGTGACTTGACTGATTTCAGTCAAATTACTGAACATTGGTGAATCAATTTTCCCTCTCTGAAGACATGTGTGTGTATGTATGTATGTATGTATGTATGTATGTATGTATGTATGTATATGTATGTATATATGTGTGTGTATATTTATAATATGTATATATATAGTACTAGTGATTTCTGTTTTTACTAACTTTATTCTGTATAGTTTTGTAAGTATACCTTTTTTCCCAACTAAATTAAGTTCAGCTGACTGGACAGGTCATCCTTTCCATTTGCAAACTCAGTTATAGTATCTACATTCAATACATGTCTATAACTACATGAAACATAAATATGTGTCAAATAAATAGTAATTTTTAAATAGAAGGTCTTTAATATACAATTAATGAAATCTAAGTTTCCTATATATCATTCTTGAATACAAAGTTCCCAATAGATAATTTGAATATTAAAGTCTTTCCAGTACAGCTTAGATGTTCTTTACTGGACTATTTTTGGAGATGGTTTTATGAAAAGTATGCATTTGATTATAAAAAATTATGAAATGTCAAAGGCTTTATTGTCGGTAATATACCAACATCATCCTATGCCACACATCAATGACCTCCAATCTTCTTCCACACTCTTTTCTATACTCAGTCTAACTTTTCTAAGACTTTAAGGTTAGCCTCTTCTTTTAGTTCAAAGACAAGATGAAATACTGGGATGGTTACAGACTTTAGAATAAGAGGGAAAATACTTAAACTTTTAATACTTATACTTATTTAACTTGTTATCCTTGTACTATGAAGTTCTAATTTCTAAGTTTAGGTACTAAGGAAATACTTGTGAAAGTGCCTCATCTAAAACACGTATAAAGGGTTTATAAAAAGAACTTATAATTTAATGGTGAGGAAACCATTTGACTGTAACAAAAAAGTGGGAGATTAGAGAGCTAGGTTAGTAGTAGAGTACTTTCTCAGCAGCTATGAGATATGAAGTGTAATTTCATCATACCAAAAATCAAAAAAGGAAAGGACAAAATAAATAATTGGGTTTTTAAAGTTATGATTTGAATAAATGGCTTTAAAAGGATATACAGAATAAAATTATGGGAAAAGACATATTGTCATGTCAATCACATTAACGCATTATCTTTGACTTGCTGCAGACAGATTGGCACAATGTGTACAGATGGGCTATGAGGGAACTCACCTTGAGAGAAGACAGGAGTAGGGTTATGCCGTAGCCACATTGGGCAGGAATATACTGGAACGAGATTATCTTCCCAGAGGTATTCTGAGGGGCTCCTCTGATAGCAGTTAGTGATTATGGTTCTATTTTTGCAGTCAGACAATGTTTTACTATGTTTACTGTCCTGGAATAATGGGAGCTGGCATTTATTATGGTTCTCAAAAGTTTGACACTGAATAAAGTATATCAGTGCACTCAGACAGAAGCGGCTTAGCATGCCAACCCATTCTAAACTGGCATGCACGGTTTGCAGTCAAGCCTTTTTGTAGAAGTTGTATTTTGTTTATTTTTATTTATATTCATAAAACCACTTTGTTATAATTAGTTCACAAATAAAAACATCATTGAGCTGATTTAAGGAAGACACTCAAACCCTTGAACAGTCCCACACTCTGTCTTTATCTTGTGTAGAGTATGATGGCAAAACTGAAGCCCTGGAGTTTAATTTAGGATTTTATATTTCAATATCAATCACATTTTACACTTTTATACAACACACACACACACACACACACCAGAAAAACAAAAATTAAAAGGTTGTAGAGTAATTGACTGAACTAATAAAGAAAAGCCAATATTATATTGTTTCCAGGCAACACATTTAGATAACAAAATTCAATCTCTAAAGATGAGAAATAAACCACCGTGCTAATAAAGTATAGGTCATATAAAAACTTATTATAAGATAAAGGAGAGATTCCATATATTTAAAGAGAATGATTCATCTAAAACTTATGACAATTGTGGACATTTATGCACAGAATATTTGAGCCCCTAATTTCACACTAATATGAGACATAAAGGGCCACAAATTTCCTGGCAATAATAGTAAAAGAGTTCAACTCTCCACTCTCATATCAAGATAAGTTGTAACAGCATGGTCTGGTGCTTTGCATTTGATTGTGGTTGTTTCACTTCCTGAGGTCTGCTTGCTGTCTTTTAGACATAGACACTCTTATACCTTAAAATGACTTTTGTAACATGGTCTAAGAAATTGTTCCTGATTGCCTGAACAAAGGCCTACACAAGAGAAGGGCAGAAGTGGGGAACAGAGCAAAGGTCCTTGGGCTTGGAGGACAAAAGGATCACAGGAGAAAAAGAGGGCATAATAAAGGAGGAGAAAGAAGGAACAGAGTCTCAATGGCCTGGGTAAAGAACCAGGTGGCCTGGAGGAATTGACTCTGAGGATCCTCATGGAGAGAAGTGGCCCAAATGGAGAGTATATGCAATTATTTACATAATTATAGATGGATAGTAGCCCAGATAGAAAATATTAAAGCATATGGCATGTGATGGGGGTTGGGAGATAGTGAGATAGTTTACGTAGAAATATCTTCTCGGCCTCAGGTAAAATAAGGCTTATTCTAACATACAACAGGTACCTTTGTCTTGTATTGATTATGATAAAGGGTTAGATAATACCACCATAATAGTTATATCCTGTTTAGTAATAAACACTATGATGCCTTCTTATTATCTGCAACAAGTCCTAAAAACTGAAAATAAGTGAAGGAATTTTAGAGCTAAAAAACACCTCGGAACAAGTGAAATTAACACATATATACATAACATTCCACCCAAGAGTCTGGGAATACACCATCTTCTCACAGGCATATTAAATCCACCCCAAGAGTTGACCATATTATACTCCACAAACCAGGCCTCAGTGAATACCAAAAATAAATAAATAAATAAATACATAAATACATAAATAAATAAATAAGATAATTCATCCTAACAAACCATTGTGGAATAAAACTAGAATTGAACAAGATAGACTACCTAAACTACAAAGTGGGTGGAGATGAAACAAAGCATTTTCTAAGGACTAGTGGATCATTCATTCTAGACAGCAGAGAGGAAACTAAAGTAATATCTCTAATCAACCTTTTACCTGTACTTGGGACCCTTTTCCTCCTTCTGGGTTTCCACAAACAGCTGGGAAAAGAGGGTTTGTGCCCAGTCTTATTGTATATTGTACCTTGTTATGTGTTTGGTAGAGGTCCCTGAGAGGCCTATTAGTTTTAAAGTTTTTACCTTTATTATTGTTTTAAGAGAAATAGAGAGTGAGTTGATCCAGAGAGAGGGGAGGAAGGGGGAAGGACTTGACGAGAGGGGGCAGGAGAAACTGTGGTTGGGATGTAATGTATGAGACTAGAATTTTTTAGGAAAAAATGAAAATACTTTTTATGAAATAGTAAAACCTACCTGAGGGCCAAAGCTTCTTGCTTGGCATCTGATTGATGTTCCTTTTCTGAGTCTGGCATGTCTCAGCACATTGGTCCATCCCAGAAAAATATTCATAATCTAACACCATAAGACATATTTTTTTAGGATCTTCTAAGGACCAACCAGAAAATCTCATGTTCAGGTAAAAAAACATAAATTTATGCACAATGTCTCCACAGTTAAGAATTCTTGTCATTATTACAGAATACCTGCTTTCTATTCCATCTCCACATGAAAGCTCAAAACTCTCTGTTCCAGCAAGGGGATGCAGTCCCTTTCTCTCATCTCTGGTGCACATACCTATATGTAGTCAAACACACACAATTAAATAAGTGTATTTTGTATGGACTAGATTTAGAGCTCAGGTAGGATTAATATGCTTAAAATATTAAACCAACATATAAAATGATCAAAATTGTATCTGTGCTCTCAAGTCATGGAACATTTAATAAATTATAAAACATAAAGTTATATTGATAAAATATACAATTGTGTTTCCATAGCTATTTGCCAACAGGGAAAGAAAAGCTTCTATCTTCTGATTGTTTACTATAATAGGAAGGCTATTTAAATGAGCCTGAAGTTGAAGATGATGAAAAGTCGGTTGAATGAAATTAGATACTGAAGAATGTGTAACCAAGATTGAGTGCACGCCATCTTCCACAAGAACGCATAGAAACTGAATACTTTCTGAAATATGATATATGCACCACACAACAAGTATGGTAGTGGAGAAGTTTATTATCTGAGCATGGGGGAGAAGGAAGAGGGGATATCCCAGAGAAAGAGAGAGAGAGAGAGAGAGAGAGAGAGAGAGAGAGAGAGAGAGAGAGAGAGACAGACAGACAGACAGACAGACAGACAGACAGACAGAGACAGAGAGAGACAGAGACAGAGACAGAGACAGAGATAGGGATGGATATATAGACACAGAGAGACAGAGAGACAGAGAGAAAGAGGACTAGGGAACAGAAGAAATTGAGTTCTAGAGACGAAGGAAGGGGGGAGGAAGAAAAGGAAGTATAAAACTAAGGAAGGAAAATATGTTAGTCAGATACGTAAGAGAATAGAGCATTATATAAACAGGAGACCCCAGATGAGGATTCCTCTGGTGTGTTTAAATTTTGAGTACATGAAGAACAAAATTATATCCATTTCTATCATTCTGCACAAAAGATGGCTCCAAGTGGATCAAACACATCATTTTGAAAATTGAAATATTAAAAGCATTAGAAGAAAACATGTGCATAAACATACAAACTATAAGAAATTGGGTCAAAAAATTAATTTCCCAACGTGACTCCCTTGGTCAAAGGATTAAGGCCAACAACTGACAACAGGGATCTATTCAGCTGCAACACATGTGAGCCATGCTAATTAGCAATATGGCAAGATACACATAGAGGTGCAATCAGTGTCACACAGTTGACACCAACAACTGTCTAATTGGATTTAAGCCCCATTCAAAAGGAGGAAAATCAAGCTTGGTACTGGAAACCTCACCAGATTTCTAGAGCTAGAGTGGACCTCATCGCCATGCAATGTGGTACACACCTTTAATCCCAGCACTAAGGGAGGCAAAGGCAAGCAGATCACTGTGTGTTATAGTCCAGCCTGGTCTACAAAGCAAGTCCAGGACTGCCAAGGCTATACAGAGAAACTCTGTCTCATAAAACCAAAAAGAAAAAAAAAAGATAATGGAGTTCAGGAAAGATCTACTACCAACATTTTGCTAGAGTAGTGTAATTTCTTACTATATCCTAAATCTTTTTTTAATTTTAATTTTTAATATACACTTATATTATTATACATATATACAGTAAACTATTGACAGCAAGATGAACCTCAAAACAATCAGGAATTATATAAGGGTGACATTCATAGTGTTTGGGCTATTTGTATTTGGCAGCCTTGAAGAAAACAAACCAGCTACTGGGCAAAATGCCCTCATTTCTACAACAGACAGAATTTGGCCTAAAAGACAGCAAGCTTGGATGCAGGTAGAGTTGATGGTCAAATTCTGCCAAGGCAGTGTAAGCAAGTTCTCAATAGTTCCTGCCTCACAAATATGTCTGTCAGATATATTGGGCCAGAAAGCTGAAGATAATGCTCCACCATTATAAAGAGTTTTGTGTGTTTGTTCAGGTAGCAAACTGTCTCTGTCATCTTCTCATTTTATTTCCTAAATCTTATCCTTATACCCACAGACAAGTGTAGATAGAGTTACTTGACAAAGAAGCATCTCTTATTTTTACTTTTGTTTTTAAGGAAAGAATAAAAATGGACAAAATGCAAATATTATCAGGTCATGGGGAACCTATCCCTAACAGATGACATCTACACTACAGCTCCTGTATCTATGGCTCAGGCAACATCTCAGAAGATGGAATGGAAAGATTGTAAGAGACAAAATATCAGGAAGTCCAGTGTGGAACACTGTTTCCTAGATGAAGTGCAAGAATAAGACCAGTAAAATGGCACCATCAGTTGTCTTGTTAACAGGGAACAAGAAAGACCACTAATAGCAGCTTAGATAAGGAGAAGTAAAGTCTCTGAGGGATGAAGCCCATTTTAGACTGGTCCACCTTAAAAACTTATACAATACTATAAAATGAATTCAATGTGTTGTTTTTACACATAGTTTTATTTCACCTATATATTTAGCTGAAGATAGCAATAAAAAAAATTGATGAAGATATCAAAAGATGTAAACATCTCCCATGCTTATGGATCAGGAGAATCAACATCATAAAAATAGCCATCTTACCAAAAGCTATAGATTCAATGTATTCCCTATCAAAATACCTACACAATTCTTTTTTTTTTTTTTTTTTTTTTTTTTTTTTTTTTTTTTTTTTTT
>OU015745.1:110871672-110886049 GCA_907169655.1 Acomys percivali | reverse complement strand
AATTAATTTATTCTTGTTACATCTCTATGGTTATCCCATCCCTTGTAACCTCCCATTCTCCCCTCCCTCCCATTTTCCCCTTATTCCCCTCCCCTATGACTGTTCCTCAGAGGGATTACCTCCCCCTGTATATGCTCATAGGGTATCAAGTCTCTTCTCAGTGACCTGCTGTCCTTCTTCTGAGTGCCACTATGTGTCCCCTGCCAGGGGAAATAGCCAAATGTGAGGCACCAGAGTACTTGAGAAAGTCAAATCCCTCTCTCCACTCAAGTGTGGAGACTGTCCTGTCCATGGGCTAGATTAGGGTAGGGGTTTAAATTTGACCGCCAGTATTGTCCTTGGCTAGGGCCTTAGTTTGAGTGGGACCCCATGACCCAAATCTGCCTATCATAATGTTCTACTTGTAGGATTCTAGGACCTACTGGATCCTTCTACATTGCTATTCTCCCATTGTTCTCTCATCTAGAGTCCCAATAGGATGTCCTCCCCTCTGTCCCAGTTTCCTGGTAAGGGAAGGCTTTGATGGGACATGCCCATTGGGCTAGTATGCAGATATAAGTGAGTATATACAATTTGAGTCTTTCTGCTTCTGGGTTAACTCACTCATTATGATCATCTCTAGATCAATCCATTTGTCCACAAATTTCGGGAATTCCTTGTTTTTAATAGCTGAGTAGTATTCCATAGTGTATATGTACCACAGTTTCTTTATCCATTCTTCTACTGAGGGACATTTGGGCTGTTTCCATGATCTGGCTATTATGAATAAGGCTGCTATGAACATGGTTGAGCAAATTTTCTTGCTGTGTGCTGGTGCATCTTCTGGGTATATTCCAAGGAGTGGAATAGCTGGGTCTTGAGGAAGCCCTATTCCCAGTTTTCTGAGATAGCACCAGATAGATTTCCAAAGTGGTTGTACTAGTTTGCATTCCCACCAGCAATGAAGGAGTGTTCCTCTCTCCCCACATCCTCTCCAGCATGTGGTGTCGCTTGAGTTTTTGATCTTAGCCATTCTGATGGGTGTAAGATGGAATCTCAGAGTTGTTTTGATTTGCATTTCCCTGATGACTAAGGAGGTTGAGCATTTCTTTAAGTGTTTCTCAGCCATTTGATATTCTTCTGTTGAGAATTCTCTGTTTAGTTCCAAGCCCCATTTCTCAATTGGGTTATTTGGTTTGGTAGTGTGTAATTTCTTGAGTTCTTTATATATTTTGGATATTAGACCTTTGTCAGATGTAGGGTTGGTGAAGATCTTTTCCCAGTTTGTAGGCTGTCGCTTTGTTCTCTTGACCGTGTCTCTAGCCTTACAGAAGCTTCTCAGCCTCATGAGGTCCCATTTATTAATTGTTGACATTAAGGCCTGGGCTGTTGGTGTTCTGTTCAGGAAGTTGTCTCCTGTGCCAATATGTTCCAGGCTCTTCCCCACTTTTTCTTCTAACTGACTTAGTGTCTCTGGTTTTATGTTGAGGTCTTTAATCCACTTGGATTTGAGTTTTGTGCAAGGTGACAAATATGGGTCCAGTTGCATTTTTTTACACATAGACATCCAGTTAGACCAGCACCATTTGTTGAAGATGCTATCCTTTTTCCATTGAATGGAATTGGCTTCTTTGTCAAAAATCAAGTGACCATATGTGTCTGGATTCATATCTGGGTCTTCAATACGATTCCACTGGTCAACCAGCCTGTTGCTGTGCCAGTACCATGCTGTTTTAATTACAATTGCTTTATAGTATAATTTGAAATCAGGTATGGAGATTCCTCCACAGCACCTTTTATTGTACAAGATCGTTTTTGCTATTCTGGGTTTTTTGTTTTTCCATATGAAGTTCAGAATTGAACTTTCAATGTCTTTAAAAAATTGTGTAGGTATTTTGATAGGGATTGCATTGATTCTGTAGATTGCTTTTGGTAGGATGGACATTTTTACTATGTTAATTCTCCCTATCCATGAGCAAGGAAGATCCTTCCATCTTCTCATGTCATCTTCAATCTCCTTCTTCAGAGTTTTGAAATTTTTTTCAAACAAGTCCTTCACTTGCTTAGTTAAAGTAACTCCTAGATATTTTATATTGCTTGTGGCTAATGTGAAGGGTGTGGCTTTCCTAATTTCTTCCTCTGCAAGCTTGTCATTTGTGTATAGGAAGGCTACAGACTTTTTTGAGTTAATTTTGTATCCAGCCAAATTGCTGAAAGTATTTATCAGCTGTAGGAGTTCTCTGGTGGAATTTTGAGGGTCACTTATGTACACTATCATATCATCTGCAAATAGAGATAGTTTGACTTCCTCCTTTCCCATTTGGATACCCTTGATCTCCTTTTGTTGTCTTATTGCTCTGGCTAGAACTTCGAGTACTATATTGAAGAGATATGGAGAGAGTGGGCAGCCTTGCCTTGTTCCCGATTTTAGAGGAATTTCCTTGAGTATCTCACCATTTACTTTGATTTTGGCTATTGGCTTGCTGTAGATAGCCTTTATTATGTTGAGGAAAGTGCCTTGTATCCCCGATCTCTCTAAAACTTTAAACATGAATGGGTGTTGGATTTTATCAAATGCTTTCTCTGCATCTAAAGAGATGATCATGTGGTTTTTTATTTTCAGTTTGTTTATATGGTGGATTACATTGATGGATTTCCGTATATTAAACCATCCCTGCATGCCTGGAATGAAGCCTACTTGGTCATGATGAATGATATCCTTTATGTGTTCTTGTATTCGTTTTGCAAGAATTTTATTTAGTATTTTTGCATCGATGTTCATAAGAGAAATTGGTCTGAAATTCTCTTTCTTTGTTGAGTCTTTGTGAGGCTTAGGTATCAACGTGACTATGGCCTCATAGAATGAATCTGGTAATGTTCCATCCAATTCTATGTTTTGGAGTAGCTTGAAGAGTATCGGTATTAGCTCGCCTTTGAAGGTCTGGTAGAACTCTGCACTGAAACCATCTGGCCCTGGGCTTTTTTTGTTTGGGAGACTATCAATGATTGCTTCTATTTCTGTAGGGGAAATGGGACTATTTAGCTTGTTTATCTGTTCTTCACTCAATTTGGGCAAGTGAAATTGATCAAGAAAGTCATCCATTTCCCTTAGATTTTCAAATTTTGTGGCATATATGCCTTCAAAGTAGGATCTTATGATTCTTTGTATTTCTTCAGTGTCTGTTGTAATGTCTCCCTTTTCATTTCTGATTCTGTTGATTTCAATACTGTCTCTCTGCCTTTTAGTTAGTTTGGCTAACGGTCTGTCTATCTTATTGATTTTCTCAAAGAACCAGCTCTTGGTTTTGTTGATTCTTTGGACTGTTTTCTTAGTTTCTAATTTGTTAATTTCAGCCCTGATTTTGATTATTTCCAGACGTCTACTCCTTTTTGGTGTTTCTGCTTCTTTTTTTTTCTAGGGCTTCCAACTGTTTTGTTAAGTTGCTTATGTGCGATGTTTCCAATTTCTTTTTAAAGGCACTTAGTGCTATGAGTTTTCCTCTTAACACTGCTTTCAATGTATCCCACAAATTTGGGTATGTTGTTCCCTCATTTTCATTGAATTTCAGAAACTCCTTGATTTCTTTCTTTATTTCTTCCCTGACCCATGTGTCATTTAGCAGAGAGTTGTTTAGTTTCCACGTACGTGTAGGCTTTTTGTTGTTTCTGTTGTTGTTGAATTGCAGCCTAAGAGCATGGTGATCTGCTAGGATACAAGGTATTATTTCAATCCTCTTGTATCTGTTGAGGCTTGCTTTGTGACCTACGATGTGATCAATTTTGGAGAAGGTTCCATGGGGTGCAGAGAAGAAGGTATATTCTTTCTTGTTTGGGTGAAAGGTTCTATAGATATCTGTTAGATCCATTTGACCCATGGCATTGGTTAATGATGTTATTTCACGGCTTAGTTTCTGTTTCAATGACTTATCCTTCAGTGAGAGTGGGGTGTTGAAGTCTCCCACTATTATTGTGTGGTGATCGATGTGTGTTTTAAGTTTTTTTAGCAGATCTTTTACAAATGTGGGTGCCCTTGTATTGGGAGCATAGATGTTCAGAATTGTGATGTCGTCTTGGTTGACTTTACCTTTGATGAGTATGAAGTGTCCTTCTGCATCCCTTTTGATTAATTTTGGTTGAAAGTCTATCTTGTTTGATATTAAAATGGCTACGCCTGCTTGCTTCTTGTGACCATTTGCTTGGAATATTTTTTTCCATCCTTTTACCCTGAGGTAATGCCTATCGTTATAGGTGAGATGTGTTTCTTGAATGCAGAAGAATGTTGGATCTTGTTTATGCACCCATTCAGTTAGTCTATGTCTTTTTATTGGAGAATTAAGACCATTGATGTTGAGAGATATTAACGACCAGTGACTGTTAAGAGTCTTAATTTTGATGTTGTTTCCAATCGAGTGTTTGTGTAGTTGTGTTTTTGCCTTGGTATAGTTACCTATTTCCTGAGCAGTTTTGGTTGTAGCTTGACCCTTTGGGATGGAGTCTTCCATCTAGTACCTTCTGTAAAGCTGGATTTGTGGATAGGTATTGTTTGAATTTGTTTTTGTCATGGAATATTTTGTTTTCTCCATCAATGGTTATTGATAATTTTGCTGGGTAAAGTAGTCTGGCCTGGCATCTGTGGTCTCTCAGGGTTTGCAGGATCTCTGTCCATGCTCTTCTGGCTTTTATGGTCTCTGCTGAGAAGTCTGGTGTAATTCTGATAGGTTTGCCATTGAATGTTATTTGGCCCTTTTCCCTTGCAGCTTTTAATATTTTTTCTTTGTTCTGTATGCTTTGTGTTTTGATTATTATGTGACGGGCAGTTTTCCTTTTCTGGTCAATTCTATTTGGTGTTCTGTAGGCCTCTTGTATGTTTATAGGTATCTCTTTCTTTAGGTTGGGAAAATTTTCTTCTATAATTTTGGTGAGAATAGTTTCTGGGCCTTGGAGTCTGATATCTTCTCTTTCTTCAATGCCTATTATCCTCAGATTTTTTCTTTTCATGGTGTCCTGAATTTCTTGGATGTTTTGTTTCAGGAGTTTTCCAGATTTGGCATTATCTTTAATGGTTGCTTCAAGATCTGTGATTGTATCTTCTAGACCAGAAATTCGTTCTTCCGTCTCTTGGATTCTGTTAGAAAGGCTCGCCTCTGTGTTGCTCGCCTTCTTCTCTGAGGTCTCACGTTCTCGTTTTTCTTCTGTCTGTGTGTTTATCATTGAATCCATTTTCATCTTCAGATCTTGAACTGATTTTTTTATTTCTTTCACCTCATTTTTTGTATAATCCTGAGTTTCTTCCATTGCCTCTTTATAGGTCTTCAGAGCTTGAACCGTTTTAATTATTTCTTCCATCTGGTTATTTGCATATTCTTTAATTTTTTCCAGTTCCACTCTATGTGCTTCTTTTATGTCTCTCACTTGTTTTGCTGCGTCTTCCTGTATTTGATTACGAATTTTATTTGTTTCCTCCATTAATATGCTCCTTATTAAGGATTTGAGGTCAATTCCTTGTATTTCCGTTGTATTTGAGCTCTCTGGGTTGTTTTCTTTGGGATAGCTGGAAACTGGAGACGCCGTGTTGTTTTGGGGTTTTTTGCGTATGCTTTTACGCTGTCCTTTAGACATCTTGCCGGCTTTATTTTCGTTGGGTAGATTCCTGAGTTGGATGGAGGGAGTCTGATGATAGATTCACTTGTTTTCTCACGGTTTCCGTAGGTTGGAAGCTCTTATGTTTCACTGTTGTGGATGGCAGGAGGTTAGCCCTGGCGTTTTGGGCTCTCACAGCCAGTGCTCCTCAGCTTTCCTGTGCTGTGGGTCCTGCAATAGTTCTGGGTCTCTGGATGAGCGTTGGGTCAGGCCAAGGTGTCCACAGCCTTCTGGGTTCCCTGCCAGGTCCAGCCAGGGACACTAGTCCCAAACCACCGTCCGAGCTCAGCTAGTATCTCAGGGCCTGAACCGTCTGCCGAGCTTAGCTAGGAATTCTGGGCTCAGAATGCACACAGGGTCCAGCCAGAATTTTTGGGCTAGGACTGCGCACCAAGCTCAGCTAGGGGTGTTTGGCCAAACTGCTTGCTGTGGTCAGTTATTGACTCATGCCGGAAACATCCGCGCAGCTCAGCCAGGAATTCTGGATTCAAACTGCACGCTGTGTCCAACCAGAGTCTTAGAGCCGGGACTGTGCCAAAGGCTCTAGTAGAGACTCTGGGCCCAATCTGTCTGCCAAGCACGGTTAGGGACTGTGGCCCTAAGCTGCACGCCGAGCTCCACCCGAGTCTCCGGGGTAGAATTGTGCACCGAGCTCAGCCAGGGACTATGGACCCACACTGCACCCTGAATTCAGTCCGGGCCTCCAGGCCTATACTGCGTGCATAGTCCAGCCAGAGTCTTGGGACCGCCGAGCCTGTGTGCACAGCTCAGGAAGAATCCCTGGGCCTAATCTGCCCGGCAAATCCAGCTAGGGCCTCTGGGCTGAATCTGCGTGCTGACCTCAGCCTGCGTCAGCGCCCTAAAACTGCCCTCTGAGGAGAGCTAATGTCTTGAGCAGAACTGCTCTTTGATGAGCGCTAGCACCTCACAGCAGGTGAACTGGCTGAGCTGAGAAGGGCCTTGGGAGGAACTGAGCGTTCAACCCGGCCTGTGTCACAGCAGGGGCGCCTTGGCTCCACTAAGCTGTTGCCTTGGGCAGAATTGCTCGCTGCGCTGGCTGTGTCAGTGTCTCCACAGCACTGCACCCTGAGCTGTACCCGGGACTCTGGGGCTGAACTGTCCGCCGTGTCCAGCTTGGGTCACAAAGCACCACACGACCCAAATCCTGTCCAGTGTCCCCTCTCCCGCAGCATCTCCCACCAGCCACCACACTAACCGCCTCCACTGGATGGCTCTGAGCTGCAAACCTCAGTCGCTGCTGCTGGTGTTACTGACGCCGCCCGTGCCGCCGCTGCTCTGATCCGAGAAAATCCGCACTCCTCCTGTGTGTAGGGGCACGCAGGTCCTCCGCACCCTGGTCCTTCCGAACCGTGGAGCACTCCTGCTGCCGTGGTGTCGGGATCCTGGTGTTCTTGGCTCAGAAATCTGTGCAATTCCCCGAACTGTTCACTGGAGCTTCCAAACACGGTCCACACTGCTCGCCGCCATCTTGGATCCCCCCACAATTCTTTACAGACCTTGAATGATCAATTCTCAACTTCATATGGAAAAAAAACCAGAATGGATAAGACAACAAAAATAACAGAATCTTCCAAAGGACATTTCATCCCTGGTCTTAAGCTGTATTATAGAGCAACAATAAATAAGGAAAAACAACCTGCATGGAATTGCTATAGAAATAGGCTGATTGACCAATGGAATTGAATTGAAGACCCAGAAAGAAAATCTCACATCTATGGACACTTGATTTTTGACAAAGAAGCCAAAACCATACAATGGAATATAAGATGGCATCTTCAACAAATGGTGCTTTTCTAATTGGATATCTAAATGTAGAACAATGCAACCAGAGCCTTATTAACACCCTGCACAAAACTAAAGTCCAAGTGGATAAAAGACCTCAACATAAAACCAGACATTATATCTGTTAGAAGAAAAAGTGTGAAAGAACCTTCAACTTATTGGTCCAAGAGACAATTTCCTGAACAGAACACCAACAGCTCAGGCTATAAGGTCAACAACTAATAAATAAGACTTCATGAAACTGAAAAGTTTTTGTAAAGCAAAAGACACTGTCAACAGAACAAAACAACAGCCTACAGAGTTGGAAAAGATCTTCACCAAGCCTACACCTGACAAAATGCTAATATCAAAAATATGAAGAACTCAAGAAATTAAACACCACGAAACCAAATAATCCAATTTAAAAATAGGGTACAGAGCTAAACAGATAACTCTCAACAGAGGAATATGGAATGGCTGAGAAGCAAAGAAATGCTCAATGTCCTTAGTCTTCAGGAAAATGCAAATCAAAATGACTCTGAGATTCCACCTTACACCCATCAGAATGGCTAAGATCAAAAACTCAAGTGACAGTACATGCTGGTGAGGATATGGAGAAAGGAGAACACTGCTCCATTGCTGGTAGGAATGTAAACTTATACAACCTCTTTGGAAATCAATTTTTCACTTTCTCAGAAAATTGGCAAGAGTGCTATCCGAAGACCCAGATATTCCACTGGTGGGTATATCCCCAAAACATGCCCCACCATACAACAAGGATATTTACTCAACTATGTTCCTAGCAGCTTTATTCATAACAGCCAAAATCTGGAAGCAACGTATATGTCCATCAACTGAAGAATGAATAAAGTAACTGTGGTACACTTACACAATGGTATATTATTCAACTATCAAAAACAAGGAAATCTTGAAATTTTCAGGTAAATTGATGGAACTAGAAAAGGTCATCCTGAGTGAGGTAACCCAGACCCAGAAAGACACACATGGTATATACTCACTTATAAGTGGATATTAGCCCAACATAGAAGTCCTCTAAGAAACACAACCAGGACTGGGATTAGGAAAGATACTAGGACTCACAGCAGGACTTTGGGAAGAGCTCTGAGAGTTGTATGGAAAAGTTGGGTGATGGAAGGATGGAGTGGGTGATGAGAAAGCAATTGGGGGTTTCGGGGGCTCCACATGAAGACCATCAAAGCCCGTGGATCTGGATCCATAGGGGGCCTTCATAAACTGATGCATCAACCAAGGACAATGCATACAGCATACCTAAGTCCACTGTTCAGATGTATCTGATGGATGGACAGCTCCTTCTCTTTGTGTGTTGGTAAGTGGGGGAGCTGAAACTGCTTCTGACAAGAACTCTAGTGCCTGCAATTTGATCACTACTCCTTGGCAGGATGGCTTCTGGCCACACAGAGAAAGGGGATGCAGGCTATCCTGATGAGACCTGATGGACTGTTGTCAGAAAGTGGGTGGGTGGGAGTATGCCTGCCTCCTCTCCAAGACAGAGGTCTAGAGTAAGGGAATAGGTAGGGAAGGTGGGAAAGAGAAGATAAGAGCAAAGGGATAACAATCGGGATGTAATATGAGTAAATAAATAAATAAATAAATAGCAGTTAGGTGCAGTGGTCCATACCTGTAATCCCACTCTGGGAGGCAGAGGCAGGGGAATATCTGTGCATTCAGGGCCAGCCTGGTCTACAAAGGGAGTTCAGGACAATCAAGAATACGGAGAAAACTTGTCTCGAAACAAATCAAACCAAAGCAAAACAAAACAAAAAAAGAAAAGAAAAGAACTTTCAATTTTCAAAAATTGCAGAGGCGAGGAAAGGTTTCAGGGAAGGTAGTTATGGGGTGGGGGCAGGGCAGGGGGTAGGAACCGCTGGAGAAAGGAAAAGGAGTAAAAAAGTAATGTGTTTAATATTTCAGTTATAAATGTTAAAATAAAGAAAAATAAACACCTTAAAAGGAGAAAATGAGAATTATTGAAAAAGTAGGACAATGGACAATAGATCTGGACTGAGTCTCTACAGACAAATATAATATTCAATATTAATATGGTAAAAGATGTAGGACCCAGTGGGAGAAAAAAATTAAACAGTAGGAGCCAGTTAAGGGGTAAAATAGTAAAGTGCCATTAAAAAACAACCAGATGTGTCACTTTAGAGAAATCTTTCAAGGATGAATTTTTAAAACTATCAATTAAGCTTAAGCCATTAATCCTCTTAATCAAAGAGAAAAGAAAACGCTTGATTACCCCAAAACTAACCTAATCAAAAATACAACTAAAACTTGCATGATTAATATTCTATTTTAATGATTGTTAACAAGCAACACAGTGGGCAATTCAATGTGGTACAAGTATGAGAGATTTTTGAAAATTAAAGCCATTATATCCCAAGTTTATCACTAAAACAGAAGATTTAAACCCAAGAAAGAGACATTTAATAAAGTCTAAGTGCCAACAGATCTCTAGAGCTCTTGGATCATCTCAGGCCATCCAGTCACCCATGCTATTCTTCAATACATAACAAGCTAGGACTATGCTTACGTTAGTATGCAATACTAATTTTATATCTATGAAAAGACCTTCAAAATCTGTTATACAATTGATCAGCAAACCAGTATCCATGATTGTAAACCACCTCCTCCATAATGCCAGAATGATTGTTGCCACACAGATGCTCTTCATGTCCAAGCATATCTGTAAATATCCTATTAACACTGCATAGTTTTATGTTCATATAAGAGTCCCAGGGGGGAAAGATGTGGGCAGAGCTGAGTTGATCCCACACCAAACCTAGACGTCTAAGTTAAAGAAAAACAGTTTTTCCATCATCAAAATGGCTTAGCCCTGGACTTTTTAGACCCTATAATATTTATATCTGGTTCTTCCTAAAAAGGAAACAAGAACCAGAAATTTTTCAAAAAATACATTGTATTAATCTTAAGATTAAGAAAAAAAGCTTGGACAGGAACAACTCTTGTAGAGATGGCATGTGTATATATGTGTACGAGTGTATGTATTTGTGTGCATATATGTGCAATTGCCCTTGTACACTTGTAAAGACCTGAAGAGGAGGTCAGATATTCTGCTGTGAAATTCTTTCTTTATTTCCATGAGATTGTGCCTTTCACTCAGTCTGGAGGCACCAGCCAACCAGTATGATATTTTCCTCTCTATTCCTACTATTTTGGAGTTACTGGCCCATCTTTTTTACATGGGCGCTTGAGAACTGAACATAGTTCCACATGTTTATGCAACAAATATGTTTACTTGCTGACCTAGTTTGAATTCTATTACCATGAGAAACATCATTATCAAAGGCCACCTAGGGAAGAAAGACGTTACTCAACTACACATCCATATAGCAATCCATCTTGAGGGCAGGCAAAGTAGGAACTCACGCAGGGCAGGAGCCTAGAGGCAACAGCTCAATAACAGGCAATTCTTCAGTGGAAATATCCTTTCCCAAAGTTGTCTAGGTTGTGTCAAGTTGACGAAAACTAACTAGCACATTTGCAGAGTTATCTCCACAGCAACCAAAGATATTTCTAACAAGGTAATATAAAAAAGAAAAAGGTGCTTTCCTATATTTTGTCAAAATAAACTAGGTCATGCTATGTGACACATACAGAAAGCATTGCAATCTGAGATGGCCTTTTTTTATTCGTTTTTTAAAGTAATTTATTCAGATTACATCTTAATTGTTATCATCCCCTCACTTGTATCTTCCAGTTTCCCCCTCCCTCCCTCTTTCACTCTATTCCCCTCCCCTAGGTCTGTGACTGAAGGGGACCTCCTTTGCCACCATATGATCACATCCTATCAAGTCTCATCAGGATAGCCTGCTTACCCTTCCTCTGAGTGCCACCAGGTCTCCCCACCAAGGGTAAGTGGTCAGATAGGGAGCAGCAGAGTTTATGTCAGAGTCAGTCCCTGCTCTCCACACAACTGTGGAGAATGTGTTCTCCATTGGCTAGATCTGAATAGGGGTTCTAGGTTTATAGCATAGATTGTCCTTGGTTGGTACAGTAGTTTGAGTAGACCCCCATGGGTCCAGATCCGCCAGCCTTAATGGTCTTGTAGGTTTCTAGGACCCTCTGGGGACCTTCTATTTCCCCATTCTACCATCCCTCTCTTGACTGGATTCCAAATAAGAGGTTTCAGTGTCTATCCCAATCTTCTGCTAAGTGAAGACTTTCAGGGAACAGGAGATGGCCTTTCTTTATCCAGTCACAGAAAGGACATTTGACCTTATCATCTCCAAGGTCATGATGGTTGAGGAAAAGAACCCTAAGGAAGGCACACTAGCTGTAAACAATCATGGAGGAAAATGCTTTCTGTGCACCTATCATTAACTACTGAGTTGCATTCATAACATTCCACATAAACATCGGCCAAGGTAATAAGCCTGGAATGGGGTAGGGAAAGAAAGGAGCGGGGGGAGGGGAGGAGGAGAGAACTGTTAGAGTACAAAAACACTGTAGTCTTGATTCTTTGCCGGAAAGTTGTCACTTTGATAACATAATTGTCTGCTCAGGATTTAAATAGTATTTCTCAGACGGCAGTCAGTAGTGTAAGTACTGCCTCTAGAGTTGTTGCAGGTATGGCTTTTATCACATGTGTGTCAGTAGCTGGCAGAGAGGAGAGAGGCTATGCCTACGCTCAGTGTTCTGACCTGTGAACATCTGAATCATTAGTAGCTTAGCATTCTCTTTAAAAAGTAATCCTGAGATGACCACCAGCCCAGTGCCTTGCAGGTCTGGGAGGCAGGGAGGCAGTGGGGAGGCAGGGCGGGGAGGCAGTTGGTAGGGCAAGACCATGTCCAACTTCCATAATGTATCAGTAGGACATAGACAGCACTTCTGTGTCCATATCTGAGATGACCCAAGACATTCAAAGACTCAAGTAAGTGCTGGAGAAAAGGAACAGAAACAGAACACTATGGGCACAAAGAACTAGAGACTAGAAGGTAGAGAAGAAGTGTCTGATGTGAGTAGCTGGTGATGCACCCGGGACTATAGTGGGATCCTGGCCTGTGCTGCTGCCTGGGGCCGTGGCTCTACAGTAGCCTCTGATACCAGCAAAGGCCAAGTGGACATCTTTAGTCCAGGCTTCCACTCAGGGCATGTTGATGTCTGTGGGCTATACAAAACTAGTTCCACTCCTCACCTGGACATCCTCGGAGAGCTGGCCTGAGAGCATGCGATCAGAAGAGCTGTCCTTTCCCCCTCACCTAATGCACAACTTGGGAGAACAGGCCCAGCACCTCACCTGGGCAGCGTAGTAGAGCTGGCTCTGGACTTCAGAGTTGCAAGAGAGCTGGCCCTGATTCTTGCTAATGTGCCTGTGGATGAAGGAGAGATGCCCTTATCCCTGCCCCCCCACCACCCCCTCATCCCCATCACCTATGGCAGGCAGGAGAGCTGGCCTGGAAGTCACGAGAGTGAAAGGGCTGGCCATGTCCTTCACCAGCTACAAGACTTGAGAGAGTAGGCCTTGCACCTCATCTGGGCAGCAGGTTAGAGCTGGCCCTGTTTGTGGAGGTTGGAACTGACTGTACACAAGGGTGTGAGAATGGGAGACCCTCAGGTACCTCTCAGGCCCCAATCCATGGCTTTGAATTGGCAACTCCCAACATCTAAACCATCAATAAGCAGCTGGAGTACATGAAGGGGCTAGTCCTATAGATCCAAACTTACAGAGTTTCCATGACAAAGAGCAACAAGATACCTGACAGGAGTCCCTGTGAGGTTCCAGTGACAATGGAGTAGCAGAAGCCAGAGGCCTCTTGCCAGACCAATGAGTCACTGAAGTGAACATTTGCAAGCAAAGAAGTGTGGACCAAAGGTACACTGTGAGACGCACCGTGACACACCACAGCTGCCACAGGATTTTTTTTTCTTTGTTGTGGGGGAGGTTGAAAGGTTGGAGGATGGATATGAGGGAAGCGGAGATGAGTGAGATTGGAGTGCATGATGTGAAATTCACAAAGAACCAATAAAAAGTTTCTTTTTAAAGTACAAGTAACACCTGAGCTAACAACAAAGCAGTTAGCCACACCTATAGGTGGAAGGGACACTTTTCAAGCCTTATAAGGAGGGTAACTGAGTAGAAAAGAAATCTGGCTCGAGGCCAGTTCTTCTCAACTATTCTAATGCTGTAGTCCTGTAATACTTTTCCTCATGTTGGAGTGACCCCCAACCATAGAATTTTGTTGCTGCTTTATAACTGTAATTTTGCTACTGCTATGAATTATAATGTAAATATCTGATATGCAAGGTATCAATACGCAACACCTGTGAAAGGGTCATTCAACCCTCCAAAGGAGTAGCAACCAGAGGTTGAAAAACCACTGCTCAAGGCTCTGACCAATGCTAATTGGGACAGGCTACCACATGAAACATAATGAAACAAATGTTCCTGATAAATAAGGAAATGAAAGGGCACGTGACCTGATAGAGTATTGTGCATATTCATTTCTTCTCTGAGGGATCTATGAAAGCCAACCCAAACTAAGTTACCTGAGAATAGCCATGCTACTATTGTACCAGAGGGTAAATTTTGCCTGGTAGGTTGGTACTGTAACAAACAGGTTCCATAATGGGGTAAGATCACCAGTGTTTGGTTTTGTTTTCTCCCACTGCAATCTGCATAGAACTTTCTTGACTTATGAAAGCTAATCTTAGGAAATGAAGTTCCTGTTTTGCTTAAGAATGGTTTCTCATTGTATTGTATGCAAAATTCATGTAGCTTTAGCAGTAGGGCCTTAATATATTCATATATATATATATATACATTTAACATGAAAGAAGGGAGACATGCTTGGGGTTAAAGGGTTAAACAGAGTTGGGGAAGAAGGTGATAGTGGGTGTGTTAACCAGAGCTAATGATATATATATATATATATATATATATATATATATATATATATATATATATATATAT
>OU015745.1:110830005-110862337 GCA_907169655.1 Acomys percivali | reverse complement strand
TGTGTGTGTGTGTGTGTGTGTGTGTGTGTGTGTGTGTGTGTGTGTGTAGGTTGATGTACCTCTTTGAGAAATAAAAGGCACTGATGTTTGTTCTAATATCTTTTCTCACCAGAATTTTTTGAAAAATATATATATATTTCTTAGATCAGACCAGTTCTTAATCAATGGGTCTAGTCACTGTGTAATTTCTCAAAAACAAGCACCAATTGTGGAAGGATATGTCACTGCTCCATATCATCTTTTTATTTTTGTTGTTACTGATTCATAGCCTCAAAGATCCTAGCCTGACCTCTAATTGACTGTGTAGCTGAGGAACATTGAATCCTCCTGACTCCATCTCCCTAGCTGTGATTACAGCTCTGTAGCATCACTCCTGGTCCAACTGGTACTGGGAATGAAACAATGGATCTGTGAATATTAAACAAGGATTAAATTGTATGGAGTCTAGAAGTTTCCAGGCCTAGACCTAGGGATAGTTAGATAGAAACATTTTGGGATAAACCCAAGCCATATATTTCTAAATCTTGGGTATGTCTCTCGTATCATTCTATCTTGTGAGGAAATAAAAATGACACATAATACCAAAAAAAAATTTTAAAAAGATAAAGAACTAAGCAGAGAGTTTTCAAAAACTGAAGCACACTTCAGAATAGCAGTGACTAATAAAACAAATGACAGCAAATTCTCATGAGGGTTCAGGGAAGATGAACATTTATTTGTTGCTGGTTAGAGTTCAAATTTGTATAGCTACCATGGAAACTAGTGTGGTAGTTCTTTAGGAAACAGAAATTAGATCTAATTAAATTCTAGCTATACCATTCATGTGCATATACACAAAGGACTCTACATATCACAAAGATACTTATTCATCCATATTCATTGCTGCTTTATTTTTAATAGCCAATAATTTCAAAAAGCCTAGTGTCCATGCAATGAGTTTATGTTATATGGTATATTTACACAATGGGATATCAATCACATGTTTATAAAAATAAATATATGAAATTTGCAGGTAAATAGATACAGCTAGAATATCATTCTGAGTGAGGTAACCCAGAGCCAAAACAAAATATGGATTGTATCCACTTATATATGAATGCTATCTTTTAAGCTTTCAATAGGAGTTAGGTACCTAGTAAGAGAATGGGGTGTGGGGATGGAGAAGTTCTTCATACAAAGAGAAAATAGAATATAGTGTTGTGGAGAGAAAATGAGAAAGCTAGAATTGGAGGATTGTCTTAGGCTTACTATTGATATTAGGGGTAGTTTTAATAGAGTTATTATTATAAAACACAATGCCAAACAACCCTGGGAAGGCAAAGGTTTATTCAGCTTTGTCTTCTACATCACAGCTCATCCCTGAAGGAAGTGAAGAAGGGAACTCAAGCAGGACAGTTACCTGGAGCCAAGAACTGATGCAGAAGCCAGAGAGAAACCTCAAAGCAAACCCCTAGTAACACAGTTCCTCCAACAAAGACACACCTGCTCCAGCAAGGTCACAGTTCCTGATACTTCTAATTCTTTTAAACACTTCCACATGTAGGTGACCAAGCATTTAAATATATGAGCTTGAAACCACCACAGCAGGTCGTGGGCTTAAGGGAAGTCCTGCAGTTACTGTACTGCTAAAGGAAAACAACAATTAAACAACTCATACTGACACACTGCTATACCCACAGATCAGTGCCTTGTTCAACCCACAATAGAGAACTTCTTGCAATAGATGGAAATTAGCATAGAAACCTACAACTTCACAATGTTCAGAGGGTGAGAAATCAGGAAAGCTCCATTCTAAATGGGACACATTCATCACATCCCTACCTTCCAAGCTTAGAATTTTATGCAGAAAAAGAGAAAGAAAATTTCTAAGAATCATAGATAATGAATGACCTCAATTATCTCTTGCAGAAACAATGGGACTGGTGTATATAGGAACTCCTAGAGATTACATCAGCATGCACAGGACCTACACAGGTTCAATCCAGTCAGGGTCCTGATCTGACAGAGGGAAGCAGACACAAGGTCCCACCTCTAACCAAGAAGCTCCTTACAGTTGTTACCTGCGGACAAGGAAAATTCATTTTCTCTAATTGAGTCTCACTGAGTTTATTCAGGAGGAAAGCGTCTTAATCAGGAGTAGGTGAATGCCCAACACAAAACAAACATCATTTTTGTGTGATTTTTGGCATATTTTGCCTTATTTGTGTTTTGTTTTAATATTTACTTTTGTGTTTTATGTGTTTTGTTTTGAAAGAAAGAAAATTAAAAAAAAACTTTTTGGGTGTATGGGAAATCTGGGGAGTTGGAGGAAAGAGACATGATCAAAATATATTAAATAAAATGTAATAAAAGAGAAATTAATAAGTTTTTTCAGATGTTATGTTTTTCAATGTCAAACTTAATGTACAATCTCTAATATCATACATTTTGTATTACATGTTTTCATGCCACAGTAAAGTAAAAATGAAAGTGTGCTTAATTGACAAGGAAAAAAGGAGCATAAAACTTAGAAAGCAAAAAAGTAAAGATATATATTTATAACATTTAGATAGTATAACAATACAGATTAACCAAATTCATTCTAGTTTTCTATTCTGTGTGAACAAAAGCTTACTTTTTATACTAACTGATTCAATTGTCTACTTCAATGCCAATTATTTTCAGAATAATAATACCTCAAGTAATTTAGAAGCATAGTCTAGGAAACTTACTTGTTAACGCCTACGTAGAAATTGTTCATATCTTCAAGATTCTAATGAATTCACCTGAAGAGTAAAATTCCAATTACCAAAAGGGAACTCATGCTTGCTACTGGAAACCTACCCAATCACACAGGGCTACTGATGTCATGGACCTAGGAGAAGAACCTGAAACTATAACTTTACTAAACCAGCATAGTCTCTAACTACATTCTAAATATTTGCCCTTATGTCCACAGATGAATGTAGTCACACCCCTCAGCAAGGAAATTTCTCTTTTCAATAAAAGAAGACTGGTAGTTTGAATGTCCCTCACAGATTCATAGATTTGAGTGCTTGGTTACCAGGGAGGGGCACTATTAGATGTGGCTTTGCTGGAGGAAGTTTGACACTGGGAGTGGACATGGAGGTTTCAGATGCTCAAGCCAAGCCTAGTGTCTCTCTCTTCCTGTTGCCTGTGGATCAGGATTCAGAACTCTCAGTTCCTCCTCCAGCACCGTGTCTGCCTGCTTGTCACCATACTCCACACCATTATGATAATAAACTAAACCCTGAACTGCAAGCAAGCCCCAATTAAATATATTCCTTTATAAGACTTGCTATGGTCATGGTGCCTCTTTACAGCAATAGAAACCCTAACTAAGACAAAGGCCATTATAGAAAACCACAACCAATGAAACTGCGGAGTTGGGAGCCCAGTCCCAATAGGTACAGGTATAAGACAAGTCCTCCATTTAAGTCTCAGAGATCATGGCAGAAGGCAGAAAGCAGGTACAAAAAGATTGTACCTAGAGGAAAAGTTACAAAAGAGCTACAGAAAAATGAAAGTTGCTGTAGATTATGGGTCTTAAGAATGCTGGAAGCTACCCTCCGAAAGTTTCATCCATGTGATTGCCCAACATGAGCGAAACATGGACAACAATAAAAATGTATGGGGAAAAGCCCAGGAGACCACTGGCCCATAAAACAGCACATGCGTGTTTGTGTGCGCTCACGTGCACACACAAACACACACAAACACACACAAACACACACATACACAAACACACAAACACTAAAAAGGAATGAAAATAATGAATTTGAAAGAGAGCAAGGAATAGTATATGAAAAGGTGTGGAGGGAAGAAATTGAAGGGCAAATGTTATAACTTATTATTACCTCAAAAATGTTTTTTAATTAAATGGACACATTTCAAGGACTACATCAATTTAATACTTGCGATATGTCCTAAAGACATGAAAATCCACAGAAACTTACAGCATGATTTCATTTCTTGTCTATAATTTGCGTATAGTGTTTTTCAAATAATTTTTCTCAACCCATATCTCCATAGTATTAGTCATTCTATATGCTCCTAATTAATTATTGATAATTCAGTTAATTTTTTCAGAACTTTTCTGTAACATTCTCACTCTCTCAAAATAACCTGGGAAATCAAATTTCATCATTTTGCATAATAAATAAAAGCTATACAACATAAAATAGAATATGTCACTTAAATTATTTTAACTATATCTTGACTTCTATAATTTAGAAAGTGAGTTAATCGCAACCAATTTTGCCAAATATGTTCCTTTGTGGTGTTGTGATTGAAACTAAGAAATGTTGTGGGACTTCGCTATATAAGTACAAGTTGAACAAAAAGTGGGAAGAGGGCATGAAGCTAAGTGAGGAAATACTGCAGATATAGAGGGGGAACTAGAAAAAGAAAACTAAAGGGTGCTAGTGAGTCATAGTAGAGAGGGGAATATGACTAAAGTAATTATTATCTTTCATTGAAAGATCATAGTAAAGGCCTTTGTGTGATTAATATATGGTAATAATATTTACATAAGTTAATTAATAAAAATATAAAAGAAAGCCGGGGGAGTCCAGGACAGCCAAAGTTACACAGAGAAACCTTGTCTCGAAAAACAAAATAAAACAAATTTTCACATACACACACACACACACACACACACACACACACACACACACACACACACATACACACGCACACACATATATGTGTGTCTACAAGTTTGTAGACCAATTTTTTATTTGAGGATAATCATAAAAAACACTCTAATGGGCAATGTCTTCATTTTGAGGATATAAGAAATGTCTCTGTATGGGAACCAGTTTAACTATAACTGGATGACACTGTAGGATCTCAGTATTGATTACTAGATATATGCATATGTAGTATGTGTATGGATTAAGCTGTGTTCTTTTACCAAAATAGTTTACTTGCTTTTGTACAGTACTTCCAGTAAGAGTTCTTACTGTCTTAAGAAAACTCAATGCATTTTATACTCCTTTTCTCAAATGTGGATTTTTAGCAGAGCTGGTTATGGGAGTAATTGTTTCCTTTTCTATTTAATCAGCTGGAAATGTTGGGGGGTTGAAATGAGATATGTTCCATAAAATTAAAAGAACATAAGGAGACTAACCTGGTTATAATATAAAATAATGTGTCTCAATTTCTTTTTTATTATCTCTGCCCTCCAAACCCACATGGTGCAGCAACACCATCTACAAAAGTTTACAAAAGCTAACCTTGTGCATTCAATCATGTGGCTAATGTAGCAAATGCATTCTTAGGCCTAAGATCCAATACATTCCTTGTATTTCTAATTCTTTCGAATGGCCACCATTAGAGATACCAACAATACCATTGAAGTGGCATCATCTGTAGGGGTTTCATTAAAAGTGAGCTTGCACAGGACTCGCAGAGCTTGCCTAATGCTTAGAGTCTCAGCATCTGATGTGACCAGCTGCTGGGTAGGGCCTCTCAGAGGATGGTTGTGCTAGGCTCCTGTCTGTAAACATACCAAAGTATCATTGTGTCAAGAGTTGACTCTCTCCCGATGGGGTTTGTCTCAGGTTGGGCCAGGCATTGGTTGGTCATTCTCCTAGTCTCTATATTTATCTCTGTACATCTTGTAGGTAGGGTAAATTTTGGGTCAATGGTTTTGTAAGCGGATTGGTGTTCCCCTCCCACCTCTATAGGTTCTGCCTGGCTAGAAGGCGGCCTCCTCAGTCTCCATGTCCCTCACTGCTAGGAGGCTCAATTAGAGTCATCTTTATACCCTCCCTAGACCTACACTGTGGCATGTCTCCAGCTTGTCTCAGAGATGCCCCTGCCCTTGGTTTCCCTTTTCTCTCCATGCCCTCTCACCTCATCTTCCCGGTTTCCCCACATCTGATCCTTTCACCTCCTTTCCCTCCCCAGACCCTCTCTCCTATCCAGTTTCTTCTCTTCAGTCACTTCTTCTGTCTATTCTATTTCCCCATCTGAGCAAGATTCAAGGAGGGCCTCTCCTGGACCCTCCTTGTTACTTAGCTTTGTTGGGTCTGTGAATTATAGCATGATTATCCTATATAGTGTAGCATAGTATAGTCATAACCACTGCATGGCCAAGATACACTTTTAAGTGAGTATATTCCCTGTGTCTCTTTTTAGGTCTGGGTTACCTCACTCAGGATGATCTTTTCTTGTTCCATCCATCTGCCTGCAAATTTCAAGCTTTCCTCGTTTTTAATAGCTGAGTAGACTTTCATCAGGTAAATGTAGTTGTGTGGAATGAGAGGGGAGTATAGAAGGACCCTGGAGTGAACAAGACCAACAAAGTCAACTAACCTAGACCCATGGCGGTTTGCAGAGCAAGAAGCACCAATAATGGAGCACGCATGTACTGGACCTAGAGCCCCTACACATATGTCACTGGTGGGCAGTTTGAACTTCATGTGCGTCCCCCAGTAAGCACATAATGGAGCTGCCTGGCCTGGCCTCAGTGGTAGAGAATGAACTCAGTCCTGATGGGACCTGATATGCTCTAATGAGTTGGAGGTGAGTCCTCCTTTCTTAGGAGAAGGGGTTTTGGGATAGGGGAGAAAGGGTGGGAAGCTGGGACTGGAAAGATAGGAGTGAGGAGGCCTATGATCAGGATGTATAGTGAAGATATAAATTGAAAATATTTTTTACAATTTGTGATCTTCCTTGATTTCCTAATTTTCTATCTAGATTCTGCGTTGCACACATTTTCAAGTTATTCATTATTACCAATTAAAATCTTATTTTCTTTTCCACTCTGTCAATCTGTTTATCCTTGCAGTAGTCAATCATTCTCCTCACATAGGCCTGAAATACCTACAGGTAATTCCTTTCTTTTTCTTTCTTTCTTTCTTTCTTTCTTTCTCTCTCTCTCTCTCTCTCTCTCTCTCTCTCTCTCTCTCTCTCTTTCTCTCTCTCTCGCTCATATTTCCGTGTAATCCTGGCTGTTCCAGAATTTTCTATTTAGACTAGGCTGGCCTGAAACTCATAGCTCTGCCTGCCTCTGCCTCCAGAGTTCTAGCATTAAAGGTACGTGCTATTTCCCATTTGTTTTCAAGGCTAACTTTCATTGTTCTGCTTTGATGTTTGTGTGCCAAGAGTTAAAATATTTTCACTTCTGACATGCATGCTTTTTTGACAAGGAAACAGATCACAGGTATTTCATCTTCACACAATACTCCAAGTGACAATAAAGAGAATTTGCCTCAGCTGTGCTCTACTTCATTTCAGACTGTCCACCCATGTGCCATGGATGGCTCAGTGTAATTTTTGCCTTAGACTCCCTATTTTTTTCTGTCTCTTCTTCCTATTTCATTGCTACTGACCTTCCCTTATCATCTAGCCAAAACTTCCAGAGATACTTTTCTCATATTTTACCAGCCACAGACTTAGAACTTGATTTTCATTTTGTTTTTATTTTGAAGTATATGTATATATATATAGAGAGAGATTATATCTTTATTTGATGAAGAGTATATTTTATATAAAATGCTCGCTTTAGGAAGAAATAAAATGGGGCTAGGAGGAGAAGAGGCAGGAGAGGGAATAAATATGAGGACCATTTGAGGAGTCATAAGGAAAACTGCTACAAGCTTATTGAAATGCATACATATATGAAAGACATCTAAATAGAATTAACAAATAATCGGGAGACAAAGCCACAACCATCAAAAAGAAAATCCAGTGCCAGGAATGGGTTACATCTAACTTAGTTGATGGCTAAAGGGACCCATGGAAATCCCCCAAAACAACAAGGCTATTACCAAAGCTATTGGTTCCTTTCAGCAAACTGATGGTAAAGCCCTATTTCTGAGGAAAACACCTGCATAATTCATTGAAAAACAAAACTCAATTAGTTGGCAACCTATAACCTTCACCTACCCTTACCAATGTCCATGGTATGATAAGATATTCTGTATGCTATGCCAGAATAAAAATAAACATCAACATGGCTACAAACTCTTAGATCTACAAGGATTATATACCTTCAATATACGCTAGTACAATAATGGTGCAATATTTGTGGGATTAACCAACCACTATGTGAATGGAATTAAAGCTCACTCAATGAGATGGAATCATGTTCCAGGTAGCTGAGAACCCGAGACTAGACAAGCCATTAATCTATGGGAAATAAAATACTAATGCTCTTCAAAAGAAGTGTATCCATAAAATAACTCCTAACAACATTCTGCTATTTTCAAAGATCTGTGCTTTGCTTTGTCATCATCATAGAAGCTCCCTCCCCACCTTGAAGTAGATGGGAACAAATGCAGAAACTCACAACTGGACAATGTGCAGAGAGGGAAAGATCTGGGAATGTGGGGTTCTAATTGGGATGTCTTCATTAATTCTATCCTCTCAGGGCTCAGGGAGCTCAGCAAAAGAGGAGAGATACAGATTGGAGGATCCAGAGGGCATGGAGGACAGCAAGGAAACAAGACCTTTTGGACACAATCGGGCTGATTCACATATTAGCACACAGAGTGTGACGGCACGCACAGGGCTTTTGCAGGTGTAAGTAGCAGCACTGAGAGGGACAGTGGACACAAACCCTTATCCTTAACCTAGAAGATGTCTCTAAAGGAAAAAAGATGCTTTGTTTTTTGTTTTGTTTTGCAACAGAGTCTCAGCAGATATGCAAACCACTCTTAATGGCAAGTCCCATGACCATTAGTAGATACACAACACAAGGTAAACTCAGTGACCTTTTAGAAGGTGTTGTTTTTGTCTGATTTGTTTTGTTAGGACGTTACTTTTATCTATATATTAGGCTTTCTGTATTTTGGAAATGTGCAAATGTGTGCCTGTGCATCTATATTTGTGTCTGTGCTTCTCCTTTGGCCCTTCTTTCCTGTCCATTTGTTTGTTGATGTTGAGCATTCTGGTTTGTTTGTTTGTTTGTTTGTTTGTTTTGACTTTTATCTTATTTTATTTGTTCTTTGTTTTTAGACATCTGTTTTCTAATGAATGAAACAGCAGGAAATGGTATGACTTTGGAAGGGTAGGTATTAAGGAGAATATGAAGGAGTTGAGGTAAGGAAAATTTTAATCAGAATATATTGTATGAAAATCTACTTTAACAATTAAAATATACTCACATGAATTTGTATAGGAAATGCAGTGACGTATAAGGAAAGAACTGAACACAAGGAATGGGGAATGAATTTGATTCACACACATTACAAATATAAATAGATATGAAAGAAAATATAATGTATAAAAGACTAAAAGTGGCAAAAAAAAAATCTGAGTTTCATACATTGACTCAAAGCAGGCTTGTCAACTTGCAGCATCACAGGCCATGTGCGCCACAGTATGAAGTTGGCCTGATTCATTTGCAGATGACAGTATCACATCACAATAACCAAGGACTGGGCACCATGGAAAGTTACTCCTATCTTTAACAAACATATTCAGGGCTGGCCAGTCTGTGTAAACACATGGGGTCTATGCCGAGAAATAATCAGTACTTGCTATGATTTCGTGGACCAATGTAGAAAGTCTTTATAATTTCAGCTTCCAGTTTATACATTACAGTATTTTTTAGTGGGGAAATAAGTGGTGTACATGTACAACAGGCAGGTTTTCTCAGTGTTTCAGAGCACTTATTGCTTTGGCAGAAATTTGGATTTGATTTCCAGCACACACATACCAGTTGTCACCAGTTCCCGGGCATCTGATGCCTTCTGATCTCCTCAGGCGCCAAGCACATATATACTACAGATACATACATGCAGGCAAAACATGATACACTTAAGAATAATAAAGTATTTTAAGAGATATACAGTCATGGAGATGGTTATAACAACGTATATGCCTACTGTTCCATGACACTCAATATTCAAATACTGTTCAAAGTTTCCATAGCACAAAAGTCAATCATGCATGAGAACTCAGTGACAATGGAAGTTGCTATAAGATAAGTAATTTGCTTTAAGCGAGTAAGAGAAAGTCCTGAAAACCAGAGAAGACACGCTTGACATTTAACAGAGAAATTGCTTCAGGTAATGTTATTCTAAGAAACACGAATGACAAAGGAATCTTAGCATACATTCTCTTATTTTCTTATTCATAGTACTTTACCAGCAGACACTTATTATGAAAAGGAACACTAGAAGTAAAAGGAAATGAAGCAATGAATAATGTGTTTTCCAACATTACATGGAATTTCTTTCCTCCTTCCCTCTTTTCTACCTTCCTTGTTCTGACAAGCCTAGAGCTTTATGTGTGTTAACCAAGAATTCAACCACAGAAATATGGTCTTCAGTACAGTCATTCCTCCTTTCAGTAAGCTAGAAACAGTCAGTTTTCAAACATAAATGTATCTGATGTAAAAACAATGAAACAACAAAGAATATTGACCCCAGATCAGTAATTTTACAGTACTGAGAAGAAAACATAAATATGTGGGTAATGAATATTACACAAATTGTATAATTTTAGTAAGTCTTCAGGAATTAACTTTTCTGATATTTAATTCTAATGTTGGTATTGTATGTTAAAATGTAAATTTCCTGCTGATTACTCATTTATTTTTATGAAGAAATTAAATAGATAATGAAATGCCAATATAGATTCACAGAAACCTGGATTGTACACTTAATCTCAATTCCTCAAATTAGATAATTAGCCCTAATATTTATAGCATGTGCTTTTCGAGATAACTGGCTGATCTCTCATTTTTAGTGATCACATCATATTGATTAGAAACAAAAGTCTATTTTGTTTCACTCTGGGGATGTCTGGAGTTGACACAAACATATTTGCTGGCTTCTGTCTCCTCTTTTATTTTTATCTCTTTACAAGTAAAGTACTGCATGAACATAGCAGTGTGTCTCTTTGATCAATGATTTGTGCCCTGTTTCCAACAACAGCTTCTGTATTAGAGTCTACCCTCCGAGACTTACACACATTGATACTTCTATTCTGCTATTTTTCTTCATTTACTATCTTATCCTAAGAGAGCACCTGAGGAAAAATAGATTGTTTATCCAGCTGTGGAAACACTGCAGCTGCACACACAAGATGCTGACTTTTTGTACCCTTTCTTTGCTCAGTGGGATAAAGTAGAAACATATCTTAATGTCTATTTTTCTGCTGCTCCTTCTCAGGTGCTTTATTGCTATCTTTCTGCCACTTTATAAGGAACCTTACATATTCCCCAAGGTTTAGAATATATATTAGGTCCGAGGTTGGAACCTTATTTCCCTTCTCAGGCTACTCCATTTCAAACACTTCTGATGACAAAAAGGCCCAGGCAGTACAATTTTCTTCCTTGGAATGTGAATTTGCAGTAATATTAATTTGTCCCATCATTTATCTAGTTTCATTTCAGTATTTGAAATGACAATTGCTGCATTTTGTGACACTTTAAAAATATACATCATTTGCTATTTGTAGGTTATCTGATTTTAGGTAAGTATTACATTAAAAAACATCTATTTGAAACTTAGTTCATGTTGTATAATATAGTATTAGAGATAAGTAAAACTGTCAAAGAGGGAAATTTATTAAAAGTAAACTTCTATAATATGATCAGTTTAATAAAATTGTTATATATGTCTCTCTCTCTCTCTCTCTCTCTCTCTGTGTGTGTGTGTGTGTGTGTGTGTGTGAGAGAGAGAGAGAGAGAGAGAGAGAGAGAGAGAGACAGAGACAGAGACAGAGACAGAGACAGAGAGTATTCTTCAATTATTTTAATATTTTAGTGTGCTTTCTAGAATTTCCAATAGATAATACAATAATCTCTATGGTCACCCTGAAATAAATGTCTATTTCTTTTTTACTCAGAGTATTAGAATGAACTACTTCAATACTGATTAAAACAAAATAAGATACTATTGAGTCAAAATTAACAAAATGCATTATTGGAATATCAGGGGACAGTTGGGACACAGTGTTTACACAACATTGAGACAAGAGATTCTCAGAACCATGATTGCAACCAGAAATGTGATATACAGAAATCAGCATTTGAATTACACAATAACCTTATGCCTACATGTTCATGAAATAATTTTAAGATGTCAAGCTGTTTAAGTATGAAATAAAGCAAGTACAATGTGGCTAAGATCTTAGATTTATTCCTACATAGATAACTGGGCCATTTTTTTTTTTTTTTTTTTTTTTTTTTGGTATTCTTTAACAATCTAAGCAGGAAACACATACTAAAAATGCCTTCATTGCTGTGTCTCTATAATTATCCAAGTAAATTTTCTGGCATGTATAGGATAACTATAAGCAGAAAAATAATTATGGCAAGTGTTTTGATACATAAAAATCTGTGGATATTTATATAATTGTCCTAAATTTGCAACCATAGACAGGTGGATAGAAATCAATCCCTAAACTGACAAGCCTGCAAGAGAAATGCATTCAGGTACTTTATTAATGAATGTTATAATATTATATTTATAAATTTAATGAGTTAAGAAGAAAATAATAGACATTTAAGTAATATCAAAATCACCATTTGTGTAGCATTGTAAGTAAATTAAATATCCTTTTTTATGTCAATGAGCTCTTAAAATCAAATTTAACTGATTTACTTATACATATACTACAAAAAACAGGAATGTCGTAGGAACGTCAGGTGTGCTACAAGTAATAAGGCTAAACCACTGCCAGTAATGAAATTAAAATGCAAACAACTCAACTTCAAGATAAACATTGTGCATTTTATGATCACTGACTAAGCTGTAGGTTTTTTTAAAAAATCATGACCAAGTGTTGGTCCATTTGGTATAATACTCATATACTCATTTTGAAATTATAAGATACCACAGGGATCATTTTCATAGCTGTAAATAATTCACTGTACTCCTCTGTTGAATAAAACAAAAAAATAAACAATATGCTAAAACTTTGTTTGCATATACTCAAAATCAAGATAGTTATGATAGATATGATCAAATTGAAACCAGTTCATGTTTTGATTTTCCAAATTCAAAGTAATGCATAAACGTTGGCTTCAGAAAAGATTGTAGCCACAGCTCTGTCTGACTTGAACAAGAGCTAGCCAGTTCTAACAATGAAGAGAAACAAAGCTCTGAAACTAACTACTTATATCACCTAAAATCATAAACTGTTTTATTGCTTTTGATCCGAATTGGTTTTACTTACAAATTCAGGTAACCCATTCAAAACTACAGTGTAAAATGCTGGATCTTCTCAGATATATCACTAAGCATGTTGTTGAAGAGAATTACTAAGAAAAATGAAAATACAATTTCTAATTCACAGTATTTCAACCAGATGGAAAACTGAACTAATGTTTTTCTGTTACTAAAATCTCAGCAGTACAGTCCCTTATGGGGCAGTTTTGAATTCTACTCACTATGCTTTTTTTTTAAATAACACAGATATAATTTTACAAATCCATTATTTTACACCAGTCATTCCAGAATCACTTCTCAAATTGCAAGTGAAAGCTTAAGTCAAATGATGCTTCTTGTCCAGATTCATCATTAATTCAGTTCCCTCGATTAATTTTTATAATTTACTGCCATCAGGCTTTTCATCATTTTCTCATCATTTTACTGTGTGTGTGTGTGTGTGTGTGTGTCAGAGAAACAGAGAAAGAGGAGAAAGTGTTTCATATCACAAAGTGGGAAATATTCTTTTCTACTGAATAAATTTGTTTTTGGCAATTTCATGCATGTGTATAATGTATTATGATTACTACTATCTCCTTCCATTCTTTAAAATTTGATAAAATATTAATGTAAATGCAAAATTTCAATTTTTCTTCTGTCACCTTAGAGATTGTCACTATAGAAATTAAGGCATATTAAAGTGGAGAGTTTTTATTTTGCCTAAATATATTATGAAATGAGTGTTTCCTGTCTCACCAATTCTGTCCAACTGAGAGCCACCATCATCACATGTTAAATCTTCACTTACTCATTTTTTGTTGCTTTTTCTTGAATTTTCAATGAGGTTCCATGGCTTGCTTTCCCTTTGTTTCTAATGTTGTATTTCCCTCATTCGTTTTAAAATTTAAAAATGTGTTAGAATGCAAGCTCAGGTTCTGCATCATTGTCTTTTATTTCTCCACAATTTATATGGCCGTTTCTTGTACTTCTGTCAGTTATTCAAGTCTTGCTCCATTATGAACTGAGTCTTGAGCAGAAGTGAGATGAAACACTCATTGCCAACCAAGGGAAATGTGCCCAGCCCCAGGACCCATACGGAGAAGGAGGACCTGACTCAAACACTGTCCTCTGACTTCCACACATAGTAAATAAAGTAAAAAAAGTAAGAAGGGGTCATTTAAAGAAGAACCATCTCCTGAAATCATTGCGGGAAGAATTTAAACACTAACTTTGACAATACTGATAGCTAGAAAACAGATTGACATCTCTTAAATAGGCTTTTACTCTTCATCTAAAACTTTTCACTATCTCCAGTAATTTGGATTTTGTTTTCCGCATAAAGATGTTTTATATTTATTCGGAACATTGCTGAGTATTTTGTAATTTTTTTCCAGCTGCTTGAAAATGTCTATTCTGTTTTCAGGTTGATCACTCCTCTTATTATAGAATGCTAGTTGATTCTGATCATCCAGGCAAAAAATAAATAAATAAAAGTCTTAAATCACATTGTCATCAAGAGATTTTATTTTCTCTAAAGTCAATTACTTCAAAATGAAAATGTTAATAATATTTACTTCATATATAATTTTTCTTCATTTTATACATTTCAGAATCTCCTGTGTCACCTTCAATGTCAGTAAAAAGGATAACTTTTTCTTATTCTTGAGATAAATATGAATATCTAATATTTAACTAATAGATATGTTTAATGTAAATTATACTAATGAAATTTTCTCAGAGAAGTAGAAATTTATTATGCTTAATTTTTTAGAGCATGTTTTACAAATACATGTTCAGTTTTGTGAACTGTTTGCAAAACCTATGGAGATTTCCATGTTTTATTCATATAAATATATTCACAAATTTGTTATATAAATGTGTTAATAAATTTACATCTTTGGATGTAATAATTAAGCAAAGTGCACTTAGGTAAACGTATTCTGTTTTTGATGGAAAAAGAAAAGAGATTCATGAAAATATACATACTGTAAATGAATGGGCCCTCTAAGTAAGGTTAACTCTTGAAGTTTTCACAGGTACTAAAATGTCGAATACAGTCTGACTGACAGTTACCATGCCACAGGGAGTGAGAACACAAGAATTTTTAGAAACTGTAATCATTGGTGCCACAACAAAGAGACATTCCTTCTCAACCTGTACATTCTTTTAAAAGGTATCTGTGTATATCTTCATAAAGATTTGAATTTAAATTTCATTATAGGGACTATATTTAAAAATGTGTAATATACTATGGTATATCAAGCCTATTAAAAGTGGATGGTTGTGTGAACTTTACAATGTTGCTTCTGAGATCAGCTGATTTCTGTTGCTTCCTTGTCTTTTACCAGGACGAATTACCTGTAAGGATGGCACTGTGTTTATTTATTTAATCTAACTTTGACTATATTCATTAATGGAAAATATTTTTCAGAACAATAATGTATAGTTATTTTGGAAGTATTGATTGGGCATTTTGGCATTTTAATTGTTTTTAATTGAAAATATTGAATTAAAAAATGTATGTGTCCAAGTATGGTGGTATATGTCTTTAATCTCAGCACTCAGAAGGAAGAGACGTGTAAATCTATGTGAATTTAGGGCTATTATGTCTATATAGAGAATTTGATGTCAGCCAAGACTACATGATGAGTCCTTATCTCAAAAACTAAAGTAATATATTTGTAAACAAATTCAGCAAATAAGCCTTCCTTTAAAATGAGAGAATGCAATGCTTTTTCAATAGCTGATAATCAACTGCTATTCTTTCCGTAAGTGTATTAGATACTGAGCTTAGAAGAACTAATTACCATAGAGTTTACCTATTTTAAAATAATATGATACAGATTAAATGATTGTTTCTCACTGATACGTCTTCATACATAAAGTCATGTATGAAAATATCAGCTCATAATTAAATATATTCATGGTGTTTAATTAATTTATACCACTTGTAGTATTATTGCTTTAGAGAACGTAAGGGATGATTTTAATAAATAACATTGATCATTTAAACCAAATGAACAAGCGCATGCAAATCAAGCAATGCAATGGATCTGTGAATGTTAAATTCATCCACAATACTAGACTGCTAATAAACATGTACAGCAAAAGGTTTTTGGTTTTTGTTTCTTTTTAAGTAGCTCTGGAATACTCAGGAAGAAGTATCATATAAAAATCCCTACTTCTCAAATATCAATAAATATGAGTTAGAAATCCTAAGGTATTTCCAAGAGAAAAGCAAATGGGGAAACTTAATTCTGTCTTGTCCTCAATACAAAAAAGGTAACAGAAGCGGCTGACAATCTGAAGGTCTAGACTTGGAGACTTCTGCTTTGTTGTAGAAGGTTCCTCTTGGTTTAAAAAGGACCTCCACAAGTTTACATCTTAAACCACTCATGTCTATAGAAGTCTCCAGCCAGAGGCCAATCATCCAGGAATGGACTGCAGGCAAGCGAGCTATCTGGTGGTGACCCACCACTGCAGTATCTGTGATGGGTGTGCCCTAGTAGGCAAAATCACTAGGTACCTCCTCTTTAGATCGCTTCTTGGTGCTGATTGCCTTTCCATGCTTGTATTTGCTGCACCCCCCCATATGTGTGTGTGTATATATACATAAATATATAAAATGGCATATATATATATATATTCATTGCCTATGCTCTATGCTCCGATGCTCTGCTTTTCTCTGCCAAGCAGATTTTTCAAGGTATTATTTTGAGGATAAGTTTATAATTCTTGATACTTACTCCTAAACTGAGTCAAGTAGCTTTTCCAGCCCCTCCTGCAGAATAATGAAGTCTGCTGGGAATTCTGTGATTTTTCCATTTGTCACTGACAAATAAACTTCACTAGGATAAAGACAGGCCTGAGACAGGATTATGACTCCAGTATGCCTTTACTCTAGCTCTAGAGATAAAGTCACGGGGCTCTGGATACACTGAGAATAGGCAATTAACTAATCTTGGAATGGAAGACAGAGTTATTATCCTGAACTCACTATAAACTAAGAGATAGGTGAAAAACATGTATAAGGTCAGTTCTAATGGAAAAAAAAACATATATATTTTGTTGTAACCTCTTGGACCCTGCTAACCTTTCGACCTTGTCAACCTTTGTCATTCAGAACTCACTATGAACTTACGCAATGGATACATCGATAAGAGATGTTTAGTTTTAATGAAAACATGTAATGTATTATCCTGTTACATTCATATAATTTTGTGATTGTCTTTTTGACTATGATGTAATTTCTTTTCTGACATGAAAGCTTCGTCTCAAAAGTATAAAACTACGACCAGACATTGAACATTGGGTGAAGTCCGCTGGAATTCGCCTCATCTGTGAGTTGTAAATATGTATAAAGATACGTGTTTCCATATGAATGTGACTGTTTGGTTTTCTTCTGTTACATAATGTATGTTAATTATCTGTCTTTATGGAAGGTGCTCCTTTTGTATTGTCCATTGACTATGCGTATGATATGTTCAGGTCTATAGGTCAGATCCTTTGTCTATGTGTACATCATGGTTGATCCTGTGGAAACAGACATAGCAGCTGGTCAGGAAGGAGGTTTTCCCCAGAAGGCATCCTGTGCATGCTGCAGTTTCTGCAGAGAAGATGCTAGGTGAAATCAACATCATTGTGAAACGTAAGCTTGTGGGTATGTGTTGGTTTAGATTTCTTGTTTCATCCATCTTATGAATGAATGTGTGTGCTTGAGACCTCTTTCTTTCTTTTCTGTCCTTTTCTCTTTGGTTCACAGAGAATTAAAGGGCCTCTAGCCTTTACCAGTGGGGGGTGGGGGGAGGGTAGAGCCTGGCTTCACAGTCCCAAGCAATCAACTCTGATTGGAGAAAGGACTAGGATCACTGCTCTGAGCCAGAAATCACTGGACAAAAGTCTCCGAGTAAACAAGGCAGGATCTCTTTGTTAATCTAATTAAGACCACCTGTTGTTGAGCAATAAAAGCGTTGGCAAAAGTGGCTTCAGCTGTGAGAAAACTAGAAGCTTCTTGTAGCTGGGTTGTAAAAGGACTAGATCTTAGGTCTGGGTTACAAAGGTAAGTGGAACTACTTTTGAGGTCCTCATCGCCACCCCGAAGTAGATAAATAGATTTAAGTTTAGGTATAGAAAAAGAAATGGCAGCTGCTAGTCTGACGGGCAGCTTGCTGACTCAGTCTTTCTTCCCCGGAGATTAACAGTCTCCAAGGAGTCGAGCCTCACCTGTGGAAAGGTGAACTCACCCAGTCTTTCATTTATCTGCAAGATTCTCCTTCAAAGAGTTCAGTTTCTTGTGAAACTTTCTCTTCTGACCAATAGCGATGACAAAGACCATGTAGCCAGCCTCACAGACCACTCTTCCCTCCGTACACAAATGAGACACGGATAGGGATAGTAAATAACATGTCTCAGGCTCTAAAGGGAAGTGCAATTCACGACGCGTTCCTCTCTGGGTAGTATGCCCTTCGTTCATAGTGATGCATTCATTCCCTAGCGACGCACATTCATTCCAAGATCTCTCTGGGTTAGGGCTGAGGTCCTAGGATGCTGCAGCTACTCCTGTCAATAGGGGGGTGGACAAAGCAAGGATATGAGATGTCTTCCTATTCTTTTTCAAGGTCTGCTACTTTTCAATGCCAGCTCTGTTCTCATTCTCCTTCCTCCTCCATTTACTGTAGTTTAAACTTGCCAGAAGGTTGTGTCTGGAGTTCCCAAAATTTTTGTCTATTTCACTTTCAGCTTTTTGTTTTAATTGACAAATCTACTCCCCTGCATCCTGGCATGTTAGTCCTTCTGGCTCACCTGAGCTCTTGATTTGTGATCCTCATGCTATGTGATAGTTTCCATCATTGTAATGAAATATCTGAGGCAATTAGCATTATTAAAAAAGGCAATGGTTTATACATTATATCAAAAATATTTGAAAGAGCTAAACTGCAAATCACCCTGGGCAAAGTAAAGAAGAGGAAAGGCAGAGAAAGAAAAAAAGGGGGGGTGGGTGGGTAAGGTTTCCAACAAACTCTCTCAAGAACATGTTTTCAAAAGACTTTCCACTATGCCTTTCTTCTTAAAGGTCCAGGCACATTTTAAGAGCAACTCCATTAGACCAAGGTTCTACTACATGGACCTCTGAAGGAAAGGCATGCAAACCAGAACAGACTGTTTCAAGCTCATCATGAGTGTCAATCACTGTTCCACTGCAGGATCAGCTAGCACTCAGCTACCTCTCCAGGCCTGAGAGGAATCCCATTTAAGTCTGCTACAAGCATTTTCATACTTTTTAAATTCCAAACTTTGTATATATTGAATAGTAGTTTCACATCATATATGCTTTTTCACTTGAGACTTTTTAATCATTTAATCTCTTCATTTGTACCCTCAAGTCATTCCTCTATTTTGCTATTTTCCCTCTATGGGCTCCACATACAGATAACAAGACATGTTTTGAAAAGAAACACATTTACAAGGTGACATTTTGTGTTATTTACATTTTTGCAATGACTTTTTTAGGCAGGGAGAGAATAGTTTTATTTTAAGTCCTTTCACATTAACTACTTTTGGATTTTGGATAATAGTGTAGTGTCTACTTTCATCTAGCTAACAATTACTAAAGTTTAAATCACAGAGCTACTAATATAATAATCACTATTTTCAAATGTTTCATTTTTAAGAAGTTAAGTTCATATCTGGAAAAATATGTGCTACATCTATGATAAACACAGCAAAAGAACTCAGCTGCCACGTCATCCTTTTCCTGAAGAATACATTAAAAATTGTAAATCAACCTTCTAATCTTATCACATCTCTTTTTTTTTTTTTTCTTTTTTCTTTTTTCTCTTGGAGACAGGGTTTCTCTGTTTAGCCTTGACCATCCTGGACTCCCTGTGTAGTCTAGGCTGGCCTCAAACTCACAGTGCTCCACCAGCCTCTGCTTCACCACATCTCGTAGTCTGGGATACAGGGTAGGGACCAGGAGGTAAAGAGCGTGAGCAATTCTTCTGCTTTGAGAGGAAAGACATGTCAGATACGCTTAAGGTAGAGGAGAATCAAGATGAGGCTAGCACAGTTTTGAAGTTGTGAAGTCAAAAGAAAGTGTTTAATTTGTGCTTCAGCTGTTCTGTTCTTTTCTCTCTTGTTTTCTGTTTCTTTTACTTTTTACTTTTTTTTTTTACAGTATTGTGGTTTTATTACAGTATAGTATTTATTACAGTATTTACAGGATTGTGGTCATTGTGTTCACTGATTCTGGTGGAAAAGTATGACCTTAATATTAGAGAGCTTTGAATTAAAATACTTTATTAACTGCCATACATTTGTTCCATTCTGACTTATGATAGGACCTATGATGAAGACTGACTTTAAGATTGAGGTGCTACCATATTTGCCTCAATTACTGTCTTTCGGTTTAGGTTGAAAACATTATATTCCCATAAGCAGTATATTTGTAACTTTATCTAGGTAATTTATTTCCATTTTCTAAACAATATGGCAGCTGTTGGGTGGCGACTGGACATATAGTTGGAAGGTTGGCTGAGTGGCTTTTTGGCACCTGTATTTGAACACACACACACACACACACACACACACACACACACACACACACAGTTATGATATGATAAGATCTATGATGAACACTGAGTTTAAGACTGAGGTAGTACAGTATTTGCCTGAATTACTGTCTTTTGATTTAGGTTGAAAGCATTATGTTCTCATAAGCAATATGTTTGTAACTTTAGGTATTTTATTATTTCCATTCTCTACACAATGAAGCAGCATTTTGGGTTGGGCTTTGGCACATAGTTGGAAGGTTACATACACCCTTCCACCCTTATGCTCTTACCCCACGCCCAAGAAAGAGGGAAAAATATACCAAGTAATTTGTGTTGTCCAAATACTCACTGAAGCATGGTCAAACTCCCAGTGGCCAGCAGAGTAAAGATGACTTATCCCTTCTTCACACCTATTCCCATCCCCACCAGAAGTTATCAACTAAGAAGAAATATAGTTCAGTATCTTTATCACAATTTTTAAGGAATCTTTTCAATAGATTCTTCTCTGGGCTGTTTTTCTTTCTTCTTTCTTTCTTTCTTTCTTTCTTTCTTTCATTCTTTTTTCTTTTGAGGGGCTGTCACAGAAGCCTTTAGTGTCTCTTATTTTCAATTATGAGCCTCCATTCATTGATAGCACTTCAAAGGGAGCTTCCTTGCTTATTACAGTCAACACACATCTTGTATCCTCCTTGATTCAAACGTCAGAACAACTTGACCAAAGCTGCGAAGTTTGACCTGCCTTCTTAGGCTTAAGGCTGTCCCAACTTGATGACTTGAATTTACATGAACATTTCTAGAATCTGGTGGTTCTTTAAGCTTTTTATGTCTTGGAGCACAAGACTTGGCTCAAACTTTACATTTCTTGGTGCTCCTTTTGTCCTTAAGCTGCATGGTTTGTTTTTGTCTTTGTTCAGTTTGTTCCTTTTCATTGTAGATCTGCATAAAAGTGATCAGTAATAACCATGCGACACAGTAAGAGGCTGCCTTTAATTCTCCTCTTCCAATGTCATTAATCCAAAACTCTTCAATTTAGCGTATAGCAAATTTTTAGGACAAGGTTAAAAAGCAACCACATTCTGCCGAAGCATCACAGGCCTTTTCTTCACTATGCTTTCTGTCTGAAATCTCTATAGCTGGCTGCCTACAGTCTTGGCATCACTTTTCTCCATGTTCCTACTAGGATAGCCCAGTTAGGGCCACTTAAAGCATTCAACTTCAACTATTTTTCCTGTCCAAAGTCCTAAAGTCTTTTTAGGTCTGTAGCATCAATACTGCAGCCCATGGGGGCCTTTATACCCTGGTACAAAGGAGACAGGGAAAGAGAGCTTGGCCTAGTGTGGGTTCACCCTAGTGACCAACCTCCAGTGAGACCCACCTCACGATACTTCCCAAACAGCTCCAACAAATGGGAAAGTATTCAGATATAAGGACCTATGTGAGCCATCCTCAATTAAACCACAGTATTTATAGAGTTATTAATATTGGTCTTAAGGGGAATTATACTATTGTAACATGTTTAAGTCATGTCAGATTAACTGTGATCACACATATTGAACTATTTCTTGCATCAATCATGGTATCTCGAGAAGTAATGCATTATTAAAAGTGAAAGCTAAGCACTTTTAAAAATAATAATTTCTTATGCAATAATTCCATTTGGTTTTTGAGTGAAAATGAACTAAAATTTAAAAAAAATGAAAAAAACTCAAAATACTTTCATATTGCAGTTGTTGAAATGCTTACCATGTTTATGTTAGCAGCCTAAAAAAATATCACAATGATCTCCCTAGAGAGTTGTTAGAAAGTCAGATCTTATTGTTCTTATGCATAATTTTAAATAAATTATTCTGAGTTTTGATGATCTTATTTATTTAAAATAGAAGTGTTTTTCAGAATTTTAACTGTCTAGATTAATGTCTGTACCAAATTACATTTTCACAAAAACTTACTCTGACATTAAAGTAATTTATTTTTATGATTCTACATAAGCACTTTAGATATCATAAAAAATAAAAGGTTACCAGAATTTATTGGAAAGAAAAATGTCAAATTTATATATAAATATCTGATTTACATATTTATTGTCATTTACAATATTTTTAATGCTTTTTCTGCCTTTGTCTTCATTCTTGGCCAAAAGGATTGCATGATTATTTAAATCCCCACCAATGATTTAAAATTTGCATATTATAATTTTAATAAGAACTTTACACTTTATTTATATTTCCACATGTTTTCCCTTCACTGAGACCATAGAAGCACACTTAAGGTAACATTACATCATTCACTCCAGAACTAGCTGCAGAGGTCTCATTTAATACATTGCTTTTAATAGTTAAGAGAATTTTCAGTTACTATTTAAGCATATTCTTTTTTTTTCACCCCAAGCCTATTTATAATTTCATTTTATTTCAAAGGCCCAAAGGAGCCTTTCAATGACTAAAGATAATTGAACACTTTCTATGCAGATTTTCTTTGAGATCTATGAAGAATCAGCTGCCAGCAAAACTAGATCTTATACGTGCTTGTGCACCTATCCACAGATTTATGTGTACACACATACATACATGTGTCATCACACAAGAAAAGAAAAAAAAAGTATTTTCAATAGTTACAATAATTTGTTTTCTGTCACTATAACAAAATACCCAAGCTGGTTACTTATAATTTAGGCTATCTGCTTAGCTGACATCTTTGAAAGCCCACATTCTAAGTTTGAGACACCCCATCTGTCTAGTTTAGGATGAAGGCTTGCTTGACATCATTACAATGTAACAAGGAGTGGAAAGGGGTCCAGATGAGCACAGAATGGGACATATACATAGGGTAGGTTACCTTATACCAATTCATTATCTCAAGAGCCACCTCATACCAATACCAAGCATCATTTCTTAACATAGCATCTACTATGACCTAGTCATTTGCCATGAGACCACACCTCTTAAAGGGTTCATAACCTTTTAAAAATTTTTTTTATTAATTTATTCTTGTTACATTTCAATGGTTATCCCATCCCTTGTATCCTCCCATTCTTCCCTCCCTCCCATTTTCCCCTTATTCCTCTCCCCTATGACTGTTCCTGAGGGAGATTTCCTCCCCCTGTATATGCTCATAGGGTATCAAGTCTCTTCTTGATAACCTGCTATCCTTCCTCTGAGTGCCACCAGGTCTCCCCCTCCAGGGGACATGGTCAAATATGAGGCACCAGTGTACGTGTGAAAGTCATACCCCACTCTCCACTCAACTGTGGAGAATGTTCTGTCCATTGGCTAGATCTGGGTAGGGGTTTAAAGTTTACCGCCTGTATTGTCCTTGGATGGTGCCTTAGTTTGAGCGGGACCCCTGGGCCCAAATCTGCCTATCATAATGTTTTTCTTGTAGGTTTCTAGGACCCTCTGGATCCTTCTACTTTGCTATTCTCACATGGTTCTCTCATCTAGAGTCCCAATAGGATGTCCTCCCCTCTGTCCCAGTTTCCTGGTAAGTGAAGGCTTTCATGGGACATGCCCCTTGGGCTAGTATTAAGCATATTCTTATCTAAAATAATTTTTTAAAAAGTATTATATAAGAAATATACTTTTTTGCCTTCTGCCCAACTGGCTTCTCAGAAAAACTAGAGGGAGGGAGAAAAAAAAAAAAACCCTTTTTAAAAACCTGATCACTAAAGTACCCAGAAATGATCTTCAAAGCAGTGAATAAATTAATAAGTAAATATCCATTAGTAATAGCAAGTAAAGAAGAGACCAGAAAGGGAGGAGTTTATGGTATTCTAACTCAAGGAAGCAGAAGTTTCTGTAGCCAAGCATACAAGAAACTTCAGTCTCTCTGCTTTCCAGATTGAAGGCTCTCTCGTGGGAGAAGGACACAGCAATTTTACACTAAACTGAGACACTCATTGCTCAGGTTAGCACCTGAGCACTGGTAGTGTGAGATGGGAGGAACAGTGGCTTTCCCTTCTGTGTGGCCAGCCTATGTCCCTGTGGCTCTGATTAGCCTAGGCTAAAACATGATGTCACTCACAAGGAGCCAGTTTTCTGACCTTTCACATTGAATTGTTCAATTATTGTACTAAGAGTGTCACTCCTAAAGAAGCCTGGGAGTGTCCCAACCCCTCCCCCCACCATACACAATTTAGCTTCAGGATTTCTGTCTGACATGGACAAAAGATCATATAACAAACAATATGTCATCTTTTCTTGAAGGAACTAACTTCCTTTACAGGAATTTAAGCCTAAAGGTATCAGACAGAATGCAGGACAACACGGTAAAAAGTAAAGATATGAGTTTGTGGTGCTTTGAAAAAGAAATGTTCCTTGTCACCTCTCCTCTTTGAACACTTTGTTCTGAGTTGGTGCCACTATGTGTGAATCTGATTCCAGTATGTTGAACTAGGAATACCCAGACTCCTGCTCCCGCCACCATGTCTTCTTGTCTGTTGCCCTTTCATCACTGCTACTTTAGACTCTATATTCCTGGAAATATAAGCCAAAAATAACATCCCCACCCCCAACTTCCTTCTTCTCATTGTATTTTATTATAGCAAAAGGAAAATGCTAGATCAGAGATTGAACTCTAGGACCCTTTGAAAAAGAGTACCTAATAGTAAGAGCACTGCTCGCAGTGACCTAAGGGCACAGTACATTATCAAAAACAACATTTGGGATGCAGAGGCAGGGGGATCGCTGTGAGTTCGAGGCCAGCCTTGTCTACAAAGTGAGTCCAGGACAGCCAGGGCTACACAGAGAAACCCTGTCTCGAAAAACCAAAAAAAAAAAAAAAAAAAAAAAAAAAAAAAAAAAAAAAAAAAAAAAAGATAACAATAATAAAATTAAATAAATAAAAAAGAACACCACTGAAGCAATGAAAATAGTTCTTCAATGAAGCCAAAAGTTGCTTTGATTGGTGTGTAAACAAAATTATAATTAAGGATATTCTGAAATCAACACAGCAATCATAAAATTAATCTGTACAGAGTTTAGTTGTTCAATGTGGTTTGCAAAAAGTGTAAGATTTTCATGTCATCCCAAAGACACTGAGTGAGTATTCAAAATGGTGTCCCTCCACCTCCACCCTAAACAACACATTGAAAACTATTGTAGAGCTGAATAGATTTAACAGAAATAACTCAGTAAATCACTAAACAAGTAAGAAATTTTTAAAAAGGAAATCCACATTCTTTACAGTGATACAATATACTATCTAAATGTATAGGTTCAGAGAGAGAGAGAGAGAGAGTGAGAGAGAGAGAGAGAGAGAGAGAGAGAGAGAGAGAGAGAGAAACATATGAAGAACACTGAAAATAACATAGTCAGCAGAAACTACATGAAAGAAACCCTATGTTAATTTAACAGGAATATAACTTATAGTAGCCTTATATACATATTCACAGAACTAAAGGAAACTTCACAATGCATTAAAGAAGGTTAGATAACATTTTGTAAGATAACAAGTTTATTTTATTTTTATTAAATATTTTACATATGTATTTATATTATTAAACATATATACAATAAACTACCTACCCCAAGAAGAGCCATGAAACACTCAGGAATTATATATATATGTTATATTCATAGTGGTTTTGGCTATTTGTATTTGGAAGCCTTAAAGAAAACATCTTTCCTATCTTGGTGAGTCTAAAATTTGGAATGTAAATCAATATCTATCATACCTCGTCATTATCAACCTAAAACATCTCTCTAGACTTAAAAATGTCTTAAACCCTGAACAACTAAGGTTAATTGCAAACCTAAACTATCTGATCTTCAACCCCATCAGACACTTGGGAAGGAATAAAATTGAATACCTGAGTAGAAAGTGAGTGCAGGTTAGCAGCTTCCCAAATGAGAAGATGACAGAGATAGTTTCCTGCCTCATCACCCAAAACTCTCTATAACATTGGAGAATCATCTTCAGCCTTCTGGTCCAGTATGTCTGACAGACATATTTGTGAGGCAGGAACTATTGAGGACTTGCTTACCCTGTTTTGGCAGAGTTTGACCAGTGACTCTGCCTGCATCCAAGCTTGCTCATTTTTAGATGAATTTCAATAAAATATTAGAATCATGAAAAGCTAACAGGAATTATGGAGACATAGTTTTATTCTAGTTAAAATAACTATTTAAAAGTAAACAGAATGTCTAAACAGGGGAAAGGAAGAATAAATGAGCCAAGAAAGGGATTAACATAAAATATGAAAACAAAACTCCTGTTACTACATAATCATAGAGGCCCATAACTTTAGACTAACTGAGCTCAGCCAATCAAAATTAATCACAACCTCTTACACAGTTCTCATGCTTTATAAACCCAGGACATGTCCAGTATGTAACCATCAAAGAATAAAACCATGCCCTCATTTGGATGTTGGTAACTGAAATGACACTGAAGAAAAGGTTTCCACATAAATCATCCACTGTCAGCCATACTCTGACTGGTCCTCCTTAACTTCTGATCTGCTAGTCTTTTACATTCTCATCAATAATCTCATGTTTCTCTTCCTGGATATGAACTTGGTGGATTCATTTGTTTCCAGTGATGCTAACCCATCACATTTAATGCTCTCTATTTGTAATAGGGAACTTGAACACTTTGCTGCCCTTTCTTTTACTTAGGAGCCATTTGTGAGTTCCCTGGTATATACCTGGCAAGAAGAAAGTTCTCGAAGGTATGGGAAACATCACCAATACCTTAGAAGTATGAACTCAAAGTACTTCATTTCACACTATACTATCCCTTGGCAAATGACATCTTCTAAGAATTTGAATGTTCTCTCCAGAACAAATTTCTAACATGATCTAAATTCCTAAGAAGGAGCTGATTAAACACAGTAAGAAGAAAGGTTAATTTCTTTTACTTCATTACAAAGATTCTTGTTCCCAATAAGGACAGAACAAGCAAGAACATCTCGCTCTGGGTAAATCTATTGATGTTACAGCTGATCTTTTTCTTTCTCTACACTATAGTTTCTTCTCTTCCTCCTCTCCTCTGGGTAACCTTTCTAAGTCTGACTTTATTTATGAAGGACTTCATAATAGCACTTGGTTAGTTTTTTCTCATTCTGAAACTAAGTGATGCATCAGTGTTCTAGACATCTTGTCAAAAAGGTTGAGTGCTTGCTTTGAGATTTGCACCTCACGCCCCTTGCAGCAGCTCCATCATCAGCTCCCAGCTATAATGTACATCACCCATTTAGAAAGTCTTATCAGGTTGTCTTGTATTCCTTTGTGGATGGATGGATGTCCTGTTAGGAATTAGTCACCCATCCGTTTCTCTACTGTGAACAAATCCCTCCTATTCACTCAGATTCACCGTTGTTATATACTTTAAAGAAATGTGGTAAATTTTTACCTTTAAACTGTGGAAAGGAAACATCGTTTCCTCTATAATACAAAAACTCATTAAAATGAACCTGACCAAGGGTTGCCTGCATATAAGTCAGCTAACAAAAAAGTCAACAGATGATCATACAGCCTTATACTTCATTCCACTTGTGCTTGTCCCCAGTGTACTCAGGAAAACTCCAGGAGCTTAGCTACAGTTTCACTCATACTCACTCCCAATTGTGAAAAGGATGGAAGTTTCAGGCGCCAGGGGCAGAGTGCTATAGCTTGACCTAGTTCATCCTCTAAAAGGTCACATGCTTAAAGACTGGCTAGGATAACAATATTTAAAGATACCAGTCCTTCTAGACATTAAAGTAAACAGGCCATTGGGAACACTGAGGAACAAATTAATGTTGTCACTCTGAAGTGGGTCAGGTCTTATATGAGTGAATTAGTTTCTATTAAGAAAGGATTAAACCTCTGTTTCCCATTCTGTTGTCTCCTATTTCTCCACATTACCTTTTGCTCACATGTGTCCTTGTGTTTTTAAAGCCACACACCACAGAATCTTTATTAGACGCTATTACGGGTGCTCTGCTTTTGGAGTACCAGAACTGTAAGCTTTGCTTACCAAGCATGTTTTATTTCTTTTGTTTTTGTTTCTATAAATTATCCAGGTTCACATATTTTACTATAACAACAGAAAAGTGACTTAAACATCTTCTCCAACTGATATATCTGTGCATATGGTTGACAAAAACGGACTCATAACATCATGTGTTAGATAGAAAGGAAACAGGATGTTTTGGACTCAACATTTTTAACACTATAAATGGAGTAGATATTGGGAGTAGTTAAATCAACATTTCCAATTAAAGTAGTGTGAAAAACACTATGGAATAATTGTGAAGAATATACATCTGCATATATTAAAAAGATTCATTAAAGATTGATAAACTTTAATATTCCAGCAAATGAGTTAAGCTTCAGGCAAATTTTACAATCCATAACTAATTTATATATAAAACACTCTTCAAAGTTTCATTTTATGCCTATGAGCTTGAATAGTGTGTTGTTATGAGAAATTAAAGTTTGAATTTATTGTTCATCTACAAGCATGTATGCTTTCAATTCTTTCTCTTATGGGCTATTTTCCAAATGATATGCTAACTTTCATTGCTAACAATTACTTTGTGTTACTGACACAAATTTCATACAGGAGTGTTGGGTCTGCTGGACATGTTTATTTCCTTCAGTAATGCTATATTATAAAACCACTGATCCATTTAGTTAGAATTTGGAAATTATCTTGCATGTTTTTATCTACATGTCATTTAACTTGTAGTTATAAGGGAAACACCTTCTCCCACTTCAATAAAATGAGGCTTTGGGAGTTCGGTTTTTCAGTGAAAAATGAATGGATCTGGTGGCCCATCTGTTAATCAGAAGTTAGAGTCATCACATCATCTGACTATTTATATATTCATTCTCCCAGTAAGCACAGAAAACACAAATGTAGCCTAAGCTGGCTTTTATTAAAGGACCTTCCTCCCTTAGCTAACAAATGCTCGCTCTACAGGTATATGCCTACAGCTTGACTCAATTAATTTTGTAAAATTAATTTTTTATTTTATTTATTCATTTTACATCCTATTGTAGCCCATTCCCTCCTTTACTCCTGGTCCCACCTTCTATCCCTCTTTCCCCTATTCTCTCCCCTACTCTTCCCCCCATAACAACCTATCCCAGCATGACTGAGTGCATCCTCTTCTCCTGTGGCCTGATGAGGCAGCCCCACCAGAAGGAAGTAGAGTGAAAAGCAGGCAAGAGAGGCTCAACTAACTCTTAAGTTTTGAAGTTAAATGCTAAACACAGTGACTGATCTTTATGAATGATCAAAAAATGTCACATGAAAAATTTGCTCCCTCACAAATGAAAAGCATCTACAGCTATTTGAGCACATAAAGGGCCTAGGTATATATCACAGGCAGAAAAGATGTAAAGGACAGTCACCTTGACCTTGGTCTGCATTGATGCCATCCATCCAGATTGCTTGATCAGGGTATCTGGTGAAGGACACAGATGTTACTTTTTGTAAAGAGGAAGGTAATTCAAATGATTGAAACTCATAAGAAGTTGATTCTGGAACAATCTGTCTGCTGAACATATCTTCATTTGTCTTCATTGGTTTGAAATAGTTATTGCTTCAAATGGTATTGTACCCTGTCCAGAGCCATGATAAAGTCAGAAAGTAAAGAATAGTATTCTAGGGTCCCAAATGTCACCACACCTAGGGGCATTCAGACCCTAACTGAAGTATGTCAGATATGAGAATTTAAAGAAACTTCACCAATAAGTATGCTACATGATTCAAAGTCAGGCTTGTAGAAATACTTTTGTCTCTATAAGATGGCCACTTAAATAAATAAATAAATAAATAAATAGTACCATATTCATAATGCCTACTTTAATATATTAAAGTATCTGAAAGATGTACTTCATAATTACTAAGGAAGTATTACTTTATTTTGGGGAATGTATAGGCAACACCAATCCATTATATTCATCTTTCTATTTTTACAAGTTGGTCAGAAAAATGAAGTTGAATTAAACAGCATGAACTTGACATACATCTGTATATAAAATTTGGCAATGTAAAGTTAAGTTTATAGAAGAACTACAACTGTAAAATATTAAGTACAATGATCTAGCATTGCTAGGAAGATTCATTAAAGAAAAATAAATTATTGCTGTTCACAGGCATCAAGCTATGGATTAAGATGCTTTGCCTCTTTTTGGCTTTCATTTTTATTTGAGAGCTGGCTGTCATAGAATCTTTATCCTGTTCTCCTGGAGTTAGCTTTGTCTGCACAAGTTTAGTGATGATTATAAAACTACTGTAGCAAATGCCTAACCTCAGGATTAAGCGTAATGAGATAGTTTGTATTTGATTATTCCTTTGCCTGTTTCAGGAGATAATATTTTTTGGTAAGTTGTAATGAGTTGCAAATTTTATCCAGCATTTTATCATTGAAAAATTCTTTTGTCCACATTCGGCTCATTACATTCAAATATTCATCACGGTAACAATAAGGTGAAGATTAAGAATATAATTTATAGGTTTGAAGGAGAATGAACATTAACTGGTCTCATTTGTAACACAAAGAAGTAATATGTGAAATTTTGTCAAAATCAATAACTAATTGTAAAGTATTCATCTTACAATGGAACAACTACAATAATTCATTGGGAGAAGTAGTCACCTACATAGCATTACTAATCCCTCAGAGCCACACACTAGTTTCATATTTCTTATTGATTTTACTTTCCGACAGAATTGCAGCCTGACTATAATCTAATTAGCTGTATGCACAGATTCAATATTCAAGTAAAATGAGTTATTTTATACAAATGAAAGTTTATTTATTATTCCAGGACTGGAAAAAAGAAAGATCGTTTTCTTTTCTTCATTGGAAAACCAGTGAAGCAAAACAGAGCAAAAATAATGAATAAACTTAAAGTACTTCACATGCTCACTAACACCAGTCGTAAGAATATTGTACATTCTTACACTGGTGTAAGAATATTGTACATTCTTTTAAATGGCTTTCATGTGAGTGTTTTGTTTTTGAGATATATAAAATTATGCATAAGTATAAAATACATAAAAATCCATATGTAGAGGCACATTACTATCAATATAGATATTTTTCAATCATTACTAAATTTGCCTTAGTCACAGACAAAGCTCATTATCACAGTGAAAGTATAATTATACCACACATCTCTTCTTCATTTCTAGTATTTTAGAGGCACTCAGTTTAAAAAAAAAACTAATGTAGGTTAAATTATCTGTCATTTTCAACCTTGGGTAATGTAGGAATATGTATGTATCCATGCCTTTGTGTTGTATGTAGTCAGGTAAACATGTTTTATGGGGTACATATGTAATTGTCATCTAAGATGCTTACTGCAGAATAAATTCACCTTTCTAGCTCTTTCTGAACTCTGGATGTCTGGTTCAACTTAGCTGTTCTTGCTCAAAGTCCTCTCCAAGATGACTGATTCAAAATGGCTTCTCTTAACTTCTGACTGAATTGATCTGCTTGCCCTCAGATTGCTGCTAACTCTGACAGTCTGTTCTAATCTTCTGGCTCCTTCTCATTTTATGGCTTGTTCTGTCTTCATCTGTGTCTAGTTGTTCTCTCTTCAATCTATATCTGCAAAACTCTGCAGGTGAAATGGCTTCCTCCTCCTCCTCCTCCTCCTGTCTTCCTCATCCTCATCCTCCTCCTCCTCCTTCTTCTCTCTCTCTCTCTCTCTCTCTCTCTCTCTCTCTCTCTCT
>OU015745.1:110741268-110822704 GCA_907169655.1 Acomys percivali | reverse complement strand
TTTCTTTCTTTCTTTCTTTCTTTCTTTCTTTCTTTCTTTCTTTCTTTTGGGAGGTTTACAAGAAATGGTTTCTTTGTGTATCCTTGCCTGTCCTAAACTCTCTTTGTAGACAAAGCTGACCTCGAACTCAAAGCGATCCACTTGCCTCTGCCTCCCAAATGCTGGCATTAAATGTGTACTTTCTTAAAACCACAAATGCTTTTTTTTTTGTTGTTGTTGTTATTGTGGACTCACTTTTGTAGACATTTAGATAATTTGACAAATAATACATGTTCTTCTATGGACTTATTAAACACAGTGTTCTTCAGTACCTGGATGAATCTATATTTCCATTCGGTATTGTTTTAATTCTGTCTATGGAACAACTGGTAATGTATTCTTTGAAGTTTCGTGTGTCTAGAAATGTATCATTTTGTTTATGAACTATATGCAATTTAATGTTTTTTCTTTGAAAATCCAAAAATCTGTATCATGTATTTTGGTCATTTCATCCCTTGACTTCTCACTCTCACTCTCCTACCAATCCTAGTGAGCCTCTGGTTATAAAAGTTGTATCAGTGAGCACACTGTTACAGAATTTTAATATAGCTGTCGGGCCATTGTTTTCTAATGAGAAAATGTCTTCCATCCTTTTATTTACTCTTTCCATATGACATACCTCTTATGTAAATTTTTGCTTCTCTTCTATTACTTTATGGAATGCGATACTATGGATTGTAGATCTTAATCCGTGGCTATGCATTTGCATTCATGTGCATTGTTATGATCATTAACCTTTTTGGATTTGTGAGTTCCCACTCTTGGAAACACTTAAGCATTTCTTGCGACATATTTCATCTCCTTTTTATTATCTTATATTATATTATATGAGTTATTGAAGCTGCTTTGCTGCTTAAATATTTAATATTTTAATTATTTAAATATCTTAAAATGTTCTGATTTTGATTACAAACAAATCTCAGTAGTAGAACACTTTTGTGCTTACAGATTATTGGGGCCAATCCCTAGTATCTCAAAGAGGAAATATATTTTCTCTAAATATGTAATTTGGATGGTATTTGTTGCTTTCTTGTCTATCTTCTTGACATTACAGCCATCTATGAAATTAATTGTATAAAGGGGTAAGTATTGTGTCACATGCTGTAATCTGAGTTGAAGACAAATTGTGATTATTTGAATCTAATTAGGGTTCTACTTGACTTTGTGGTTAAGTTGACATATGTGGTTAAATTATAGGAAATTCAAGCACTTTTGTCTGCTAGATCTAATATTTGTTAGTTTTTAATTGGATTTAGTTGATTTCAGGCGATTATGTAGTGATTTGCATAGTCCCCAATCTTAATTGTATATTAGACAGTTAAGATCTTATCCAGTTTTCTACTGTAATTTTGTATTCCCATAATTATACTAAATGTTTTCTCTGCATAATGGATAAGTTATTTGAAAGCATTCCTATCTCATCAACTCTTCCTTTAATGATTTATTTATCATAGAATTTGGTGAATGTAAGAATGTAGTTAATCTAGAGTTCCCTGTGAGATAATTCTGAGCTTAGAAGATTCAGTAAACACTGGGATACTTTTCAGCTTTCTATAATTTTGTTTGTCTGTTTGTTTAAATGTTTGGTAGATTTCCTGACTGAATCTACCTAGGTTTCTACTTTTTTTGTTTTTTGCTTTTCACATTTTAAAACTATGGACTTATGGTTTCTTATGCACAGAGTTTGACAAAGTATCATTTAAGAACTGAAATAACCTCAAACACGTATTGAATGTAAGTATTATAAACAGAAGACAGAACTAAAAAATAATGAAATTAATTTGATATCACAAGCAAATATTTTATAGTTAAAACAGATTAACAACCCAAAGGACAGATTTATGTAGCACATATGTTTACTAGGATTGTAACACTAGCAATCACCGGGTACACAAAGGACTTCTTAGAAAACAAACCTCAAACCATTGGGTACAATCTCCAGAATGTTTCCTTCCTCTTGTAGTTTGGAGGTTTGAATTGGCAGGTCAGTTTTCACTAACGTATATAAAAATATCACCTAAGATGTCATTTAAATTAAAAAGCTCTCTTTATTCTGTCAACTACACATACTCTTTTATACTCTTTTTTTTTTGTAATCCTCAACTCATAAATCCTTATTTTATTAAGATAGCGTAGGGATAATTTACATCTGCTACAATCCTCCTCTTTGCAAGATAAATACAAATTATAGAATTGGAAGATAATATATAAGCACAGAAAATAATTTGTAAATAATGTTGCAAATCAGGACTTATTCTATAAATCTGAGTAAATACATATGACAATTTCACTCTATAAATAAGAATACTCTAATATATTCACTAAGATATATGTGTGAGTATTGGAATGGAGTTGTTTATAAATAATGACAATTCATATATAAACAAATGAAAACATCCAAAGCAAAGTAAACAGCTTTAAAAAACTACATTTTTATCCCAATCATTCAACTTGACACCATATAGTGACTAAGGAAACCAAAGTAGTACAGAAATGCATGTAAGTTAATATATCACGCAGATATATTATGCTTATAGGTCAAATAAACAGTCATTTGCATGTTCTATTTACATTAAATGTATTCACTACATAATATTTTATAAAAGTCTATGCTATACATAAACATACAAATATTTATAATATAAATGTACATCATGCTTAGGATGTTGATAAATTATCAACTGAACAAATAAACCTTGTAAATATTTAAGCTATGATTAAATTAGATGTCATTTTTTATTGATTAGCTCAGTGCTTAAATAAATAGACAGTTTTAGAAAACTATGGTAGAAGATTAAACTCCATCTGGAATTTGTATTAGTAAAAAATTATGGACTTGTATTTCTCTTTCCCACATATCATACACCTAAATATAAATTTCAATTAACATATATATTATATAAATTAATACAATAGGGCTGACAAGATGGCTTATCAGTGAAAAATTGCTGCCAAGCCTGATGACCTACGTTCAGTACCTGGAATCCACATGGTGGAAGAAGAGACAAATTTCCTTTGACCTCTGACATAAATGTGCATACTATGTCATGCATGTGAAACACACACACACACACATATGCACACACACACCCCTCCATAAACTTTTATTTTAAAAGTTTATTTTAAAAGGCAGAATTTTAAAAATCTAGCATTATACACTATCTGAACAAGGGTCTAGGTTATTGCATGCATTGTCCTTGGTTGTTACAACAGTTTGCGCAGGACCCCTATGTCTAGATCTGCCTGCCTTGATGGTCTCCGTTTGGCGCTCCTGAATCCTCTGGGTCCTTCCATCCCCCCATTATTCCATACTACTCTCGCCTGGAGTCCAGTAGAGAGTCCCAGCATCCATCCTGATTCCCCGCTTGGTGGAATCTCTCAGGGGACATTTTTGTTGGGCTAATATCCACTTATAAGTGAGTATATACCATCCGTGTCTTTCTGAGTCTGGGTTACCTTATTCAGGATGATCATTTCTAGTTCCATCCATTTGCCTGCAAATTTCTAAATTCCCTTGTTTTTAATAGCTGAGTCATATTCCATTGTGTAAGTGTACCACAGTTTCTTTATCCATTCTTTGGTTGAAAGACATCTAGGTTGTTACCAGATTCTGGCTTTTAGAAATAAGGTTGCTATGAATGTAGGTGGGCAAATGGGACTGCATGAAACTAAAAAGCTTCTGTAAACCAAAGGACACTGTCAACAGAACAAAATGACAGCCTACAGACTAGGAGAGGATCTTCACCAACCCTATAGCTAACAAAGGGTATCAAAGGAAATTAAACCCAAGAAATTAAGCACCACCAAACCAAATAACCAATTAAAAAATGGGGTACAGAGCTAAAATGAATTCTCAACAGAGGAATATCGAATTGTTGATAAACACTTAAAGAAATGATCAACATACCTAGTCATCAAGGAAATGCAAATCAAAATGACTCTGGTATTTTATCTTACACCTATCAGAATGGCTAAGATCAAAACTCAATTGACAGCACGTACTGAAAATTATATAAAAAAGGGGAACACTCTTCCACTGCTTTGGAAATCAACCTGGCACTGTCTCAGAAAATTTGGAATAGTTGCTACCTCAAGACCGAGCTATATCACTCCTAGCCATATCCCTGAAATATGCTCCACCCTACAATGAGGAAATTTGTCAACTATGTTCTTAGCTGTCTTTTCTCTTTCTTTATTAGTTCTTTGAGAATTATAAAATTTCAACACATTGTACCCAGCTCTTCCTAATCCATTCCTCTTTCAAACCAAATCAATATTGAACCTTCTTTTTTTATTTTAAACCCACTGAATCCAATATGTCTATATACTCTAAAGTATGTGTTAGTATACTGAAGCTCTGTTAACCTACCAGGGGCCACATCCTTAAATAAAACTGACTCTTGTTTGCACATTCAAACTTTTACTAATCCTACTCTGGGAAACATAAGAAACTTCTTTTTACCATAAGAATGGAAATCCTAAAGCATATTTAATTCTCATTCCCAGATCCCTGTCTTTGTACATTTTAGATGCATGGAGATTCAGTAATCCTTGACATGCTGTTCTTAAGAGCCCTCTGCCTTTATCTATTTTTTGCAGGATTTCATTCTTAGATATTTTGTGGCCAGCATTGTAGGCTGGGTAAGACATCCCCTCTAAAGACATGTCATCTAAAGATGGCTAGGTTTACCAGTATGTTCCTAATAAGATTAAGGATGCAGGAAGAGAGTCTAGTTTTGCCAGTGATGACTTTTCATGGTTGGGAAACATACAGACCTGCAGAAAGTGGAGAGGAACACACATTTCTACTGTGGTTCAGAAGTGTGGGGAATTATAACTTGTGATCATCAGCATATGAACTATCTGCAATAACTTACTTCTTCTATTGTTCATAAGTAATCTTCATTTGATTGTTAAAATTGAGGTTAATTTTATTTAAATGTATCATAGATTGATTTTTCACAAAGTTTATATGTAACACTCATGAAACTTAAGTCTCTAGAATCCTTGTGTTTTAGCAGGTTTTAAATTATTTTTAACTTAAATTAAATTGTTTCAAATTTGAACATACATAGCAGATGGTAATTTTGTTTAGTGGAATATATTAGTTTAATCTAATATAGTATTATACATTAAAAAGGAACCAAAGTGGGTAATTTGATTGTATTTTTTTAAGCTGGTAAAAGATTCTTCAGATGTATAATCATAAATAAATTATGCTAATTCTCTAAATGCTTCTCACTCGCTAGTCTACTTATATAAGTAACCTAAAGACTTAGAGTCCGTCTGTATTACTAGAAAACCAGCTAGATTTGAGGTTTAGTCTAGGCCTTCTCTAAGTATCTGAGAGAAATTAATCACTTTGTTTAAATAAGTCTTTCCAAGACAGGTTTCTCATTAATCAAGTAGAAGTGAGAATACTGTCTATCTCTTAGACTTGTTGTAGGGCCTAAATAAAATGTCAGACATGTGCTAAAGGTCTTCTTAACAATTACGGCACCCTCTGGCCTCCCTTATCATTTTGGAAACAGCTTTCTATATCTAAACCAATGGTTCTCAACTGTTCAATGCTGTGACCATTTAATACTGTTCCCCATGCTGTGGTCACCCTAAACATAAAATTGTTTGTTGCTACTTTATAATGTAAATCTGCTACTGCTATAAATCATAATGTAAATAGCTGATATGCAGAATGTATGATACGCGAACTTCAAATGGTCAGGATCCACTGGTTGAAAACTGCTGTTCTGAACTAAATTTGCCTGACAACTTCCACAGTTGAAATTGAAAATTAGTTCACTTCATGTGTTCACTTTCTCAACTTCCTCAGACTCAGAAGTTACTCACACCTAACCCCAAAACAACTCATCTTTTTCTAAGGATGAGGATCAAAACATTTTCCATGTGCCTCTCCAGCTTTAACATTATCCATTTCTTGCTTAAACCTAAAGGGAGATGAAAAAAGCATTTAATACATTTTCTCTTGATAAGCAACACTTAGGAGAAAAGTGGTAAGGTTAACCCCCTTTTTCCCCCCTCTAATTATCTGTGGATCAATAAAAAAAAAAAAGAGAAGGAAACAAACAAAATAACAGGTGTAGATATATCTCGGTTGTATTGGGATAGCATTTGTTGCTTAGGAAACCCAAATGACATGACTTAAGGAATCTAAAATGAAATTGAGAGGAAAAGAACATGCCATTATACCCATCAAATATACCTAATTCATAGTGTAAGGCTTTCTTTTTCTTTTCCTTCTACATCTCTCTTCTCCCAAAAATTTATTGAAACTAAGGGGATATATGTTCCTCCCCAACATAAGCTTTATAAATTAGGTTACAGTTAGGAAGATATAAAAGACAAAAAGCACTACCATCCTTTCTATAATGAGGACTAAACTGTGAATACATTGTTCTTACTATTGTCGTCTGTCACTTTATCTTTAATAGTGATTTCATTAAGCCATCTATAGCCAATGACCTACACTGACTTGAAGGACATATACTCTATGTTCACTTGAGGACCCAAGTGACTACTACTACAAACAGTACTGTACACAAATGTTATCTGCAGCAAAATTCATGTGCACATCCACATATATAGACTATCATATGCAACATTATATTCTTTCAAAAGTAGCTGCGTTTCAGAAAATATAGAAGTGATTTTACACACCTAAATTTTCAAAATGAATCTCTGATAAATTAATTCTTAAACAATGCGTATGCCTCCATAATTTATCATCAGAGACCAGGTGAAACAAAAGAATGTGCCAATTATAGTTTTTCTCTAAAACTCATAATTAAATTTTGTTTATAATGCTGAGCCTTTCACGTTGTGATTTTGAATATAGACACTAATTAATAGTTATTACTCTTGTTGTGATGTTGGAAGCTGAAAAATGGCTTATCTGAAGGTGGAATAACACAGACCTTTAGAGTGATCCTTTTTTAACACAACATGGCTATGATTCCCCTCTCATTGAACATTTGGTAATGCCATTAGTCTGCCTGATGCTATGGCTTCAGGCATGGCTAAAGGGTGTTTTCACTAAAAAATAGGACCTTACGCATGTGCATGCTCTCACATCACATTCAGCACTTGAATTAAGTAACACAACACTGATTCGTCCCTGGAGTAGTCTATACCCGTGGTTTAAATGTCAGGATTGAAGAACTGGACTGAAATCATGTCATCACAAATGTAAGAAAGTTTACACCACAGCATAACCACAGCCTCCTAGATATTATAATTAGTTAAACTGAAAACATTTCTGGTTTAGAATAGAGCTATTAAATTTGGCTTTTTTTTTCTTGGTCATATCTTTTCCAGCAGTAGAAAAATCTAACAAAGTAAAAAATAAAACTAAGAACATGAACTATTAAAGTGAATACAGTATCAATTCAATTATGGTCTTTTTCTAAGGATATTATGTAATCACTAAAGCATATATTGGAGCTCTGTGTCAATGACTTGTCATCTAAAATGTGTATTATAAATAGAAATAATCCAATTACAATGTTTTCTAGAGAGCATATAGTGAATGCATTGCATTAAAGAGGTAAATCCGTTCAGACTTGAATATTAATTACTGATAGTAAGTAAAATATTACAGGTCTTCAGGAAAAAATAATACTACACAAAATGATATCACAAAATCTTTGGTAGTTACAACATATAGACATCCTTTTCTTATAGTGAATTACATTTAATAATACATGTATTCTCAAGGTTTATTAGCATATACTAATAATAATAATACATAATAATGAGTTCACTTATGTCAAGTTCATAAATGCATATAATGTACTTTCCTTATATTTACTCCTCATTACTCTCACTGGCCTTCTTCTTCATCCCAGTTAGTCTACCTTCTATTTTGGGGTCTTCCCCACGTTACCCCAGTGAACTAACAAATTAAATTAGGATTACTTAAAGCAGAATGATGAGTTATTCACCAGAGGCTGGACTCCTTTCAGTGTTTATGTTCCTGTAGAGAATTTTTCTTCCTCCTCTAGCAACATTCAAATCCCTAGAGACACCTAGGGAGAGGAGATAGGCTCAAGAACCCTTCTACCTGCAGCAAGAATTTTTTTTTTAAATCTTCAGTGAGAGTGGAGCCCTGTGATCCTCCGTGATGGAATATAGATGGGTTCCATCTTGTTCAGGTTCTAGGCACACCTTCTGCAAAGGACTTGTCAGCCTAGAAGACAGCATTCTGTAACATTTCATTCATTTTCTATGTCTTGTTTTCTTTCCCCTCTTTCTCTTCAGGATGTCCCTGAACTTTGCAGTGGGTGATATGTGTCTGATTAAAGTCTGAACATTTAGCAATCCTTTACTTTCATCACTTTGATCGATATTGAGACTGTTCACTTACACACACAGGCTTCACTTCAAAAAGAAGCCTCTCTTGCCAAACTGACAGCATCATTAACTTACGGACATATAAGTACATAAAAGACAATTTACCAAGCACATCATGCCCATTTGTCAAAGCAGGAGCAGTAGCATCTCCATTACTGCCTGTGACCTCTTCAGCTATGGGTATAAGGCCAGGTACAGTACCAGACAAGGGAGTGGGACATCATCCAATCAGAAAATGTTGGATATCAGCATATTATTCATGGTACTTTTATATTGTTCCATTTGACATATTGCCAGCAATTTGGTAGTATAGCTTGCAAAGTCCACAGCTGTGTCACATTGTTTATGCCAATTCTCCACCACGTTCTGAAATGATGCACATTAAATAGCAGGGAAGAATCTTCCATCTCGTTTCTGGATTGATTTTTTTTTCTATGTGCTGCAACCAAAGTATGTTCTATATTCAACAGCAGAGCCTTACCATCCAGTTGTGGTAGGCGTTAAAGAACAGTGTGGATAGATAGTATACACTGTTTCGTCAGTCTCAGAATCATCCATGATCAACAGTTCATAGGGAGATAACACACCACTAGTATAAAGATTTTCATTCCATAACTTTATGGCTTCTGGGAGCAGCTTTATCACAGAGTACCACCCTTCACAGTTGTAAACATTTTTAGTGCATGTATGTTACATGTTGAACAAGTCTCTTCATATCTCCAAAATTATAATTTTCTCACATTTCTCAATTCCTTGGTCCTCCTCAGTTGTCTCCTTAGATAGCTTTACTTGTACTTTCAAGTAATGTATGTAACAAATATATCTAAAATCCAGAACCCATAAATGAGAGAAAACATATTTTTCTTTCTTTGACTAGCAAACAACATAACTGATTAGTCTTTATATATGAAAAAAAACTCATTAAATACACACACACACATCACATTTTTCTTGCCTGTTAATCTCTTGCTCAAAACCTAGGTTGGTTGCATAATATGCAGGTATCTTTTTCAAAAAATTACTCAGCTCTAATTAAGGAACACAAAACAGAGCCTGATCTTGGTATAATGGAGCTATAATGTCATTTCAAACTTCACTTAATAGTTGGACTCTCAATTCTTGGACACTTAAAATATTTAAAGAATTTGTTATTCTTGTATTTTACCATAATCATGAGAAGACTATACCAAAGAAAATCTATTAATCAAAGGAAAATAACCAAGTTGACAATCCATAATCTTGAAGAATCCCACATAGCTTAACTTAAATATGGCACTTTCTTGATAAACCACAGAATATTTTATACTGCTGAATTCTATAGTGATTATTTTCAAGACTGTATTTAGGATACAGAAAGTCTGTAAACCAGGTATAAAACATTGTCATACACAAAATGTAAATCCATAGCACTGTCTGTAGGGCCAGTAAGAAACAGCAATTTCTATAAAAAACCAAAACCACAAATTAAAAATCATTGTTTGAAGTAAATCAGTACCTGGCAAATTGCGTATAAACCAAAACCAATAGTTTTTATATATCTTTAATATATAATATTATTCATAAATTAAAACTCAAGAAAATATTGATTTTACCATAAATTTTTATCTATGTTCCACTTTTAAATTTTGAAAAAAATAGCTTCTGAGAAGTAAAAATTTTCAATAATTTATGGTAATTTATTAACATCACTATCATTTGTACTTTAATAATTTGTCTTTATGTATTGTGATGCTTATCATTCTTTTGTAACATTCTAAAAATTAATCTGAATTTCTCTTAGTCATATTTTCACAAACTAGTGAGTACAATTCAACTTGTATGTATACTTATTACATCATTAAAAGTTAAAATTATTAATCAACTCTAGGTACTTAATCAATCAGTAATAATAATATATGTATAGAATGTCAGTATACCTTTCAAAACTTGCATCAAATCCCCCAAGACTTTTTATGGAAAGATGTCATAGATAGAGATAGCAAAAGAAGCATAGAATATGGCATATAAGTCTAGTGAAAATTGACCAGAGAATGCAATGGGATATTAACCATCACAAGCTAAGTTGAGAACCAAGAAGTATGGATTTAGAGATAGAAGAAATGGTTAAAACTGGGTTATTGCTTAGAATTTCACCCTGGAGCAGATTTCATGGCTTTTGGGCCATACTTGGTGTAGGTCTCTTTAGTGAAACACAAGAAAGGTATACTGAAATTCATCACTGAAAAATCTAAACCAATAGCTTAGCTCCTTCATTAGTTCAAGTTCATGTATCTATTTACTAACATATTACATGCCCAATGTTCATTATAATGATATTTTGTCATGTGCTTGAAAACTATAAAGACAAAATTTAGTCAACTTGATCTCTCCACTAGAATTTTATTGTTTTTAGAATTATTGGAAAATATCTTTCCATCTGTCCTTGATGCCACAGCATAGACATGTTATTGACTCTGACAGGTAACCATGTCTACTACATATATTTTGAGTTCATAGTCCTAAAAGCGGGTATGAGAAGCATCTAGGAGGAATCAGGGAAGGGAAAAGTGTAATTGCATTATATTGTTTTTTAAAATGAGTTTTCGGATTTTCCAAGATGGCGTCGACCAGTAGGCACCATAGCTGATCTACTCCTAGGAGACCAGGGACGTGAATGGAGCCACAGACTGCTGGATTTTGAGAACTGTAGGTGAGTGGGGCCCCAAACGCCACAGACCACCAGGGGGTCTAACCCCGGGACAAGCAACAGCCCGGAGGTGCTAAACGCACTCCCCAAACCCTGAAACGGAATCCACAACCAAGCTGCTGAGGATACATAAAACCCAAATTTGCCATTTAGGGAGGGGATTCTGCGGAGCCCCCAGCCTGAGGAGTCTCAGCGAATAGGGTGAAACCACCATTGAACCTCTCCATCCACACCACGCCAAACTGTGGAGGTCACCTGCCTAGCCCGGGAGCATTCTGCCTAGAAGATACAGGGGATTCCCGCCAGCAGCCTGAATCGCCATTGTTGCCAGCTGCCCGCCCGGGCTGCCGGCACTAACCCGGCACTCCCCAAACAACAGAACCTAGCTGGGTCCATTCTTGGGGGCCTGTGACAGGACCTCCCACAATATAGGGAGCCATGGGTCGACTTGCAGGGTCTATCTGCTGACCTAAAGCGACTTGGGAGCATTCGGGCTTTCACTGGCAGAAGGAGAAGATACAGGGGATGCCCGCCAGCTGCCTGAATTGCCATTGTCGCCAGCCGCCCGCCCGGGCTGCCGGCACTGACCTGGCACTCCCCAAACAACAGAACCTAGCTGGGTCCATTCTTGGGAGCCTGAGACAGGACCTCCCACAATGTAGGGAGCTGTGAGTCAACTTGCAGGGTCTATCTGCTGAACTAAAGTGACCTGGGAGTGTCCTGGCATATAGGGGCATGGAAATTGCTGCCTCCTTGGATATTGCCAGTGGCCTGAAACCATACTGTCTCAGGCCCACCAGGCACTGATCCTATAATCTCCAACAGGCAGATCCTAGCTGGGTCAGCTCCTGCAGACCCAGCAAGAACTCCCAAATTCATGGGAGAGGCTGGACGCTCCTAAAGAGTATAGAGGCAGAGCTAAAAGACAGCTACAACCCAGAAGATCTGATACACCTGGGGTCTTGGCTATAAAGCAACAGGAAAGACAGGCAGCTGGGAGCAACCTACACAACCAGAGAGCTTGTGTGCTGACCTTACTCTAGATCCCAAAACTGCTGATCTGAATTACAGCAATAAGGAGAAAAGGCCCAAACAGAAACCTACTTTGCATGACTCAGCATGGTGCCTAAGGGGTTGAGAAAAATCTCCAGGAGTAGATTCGGAATCACCTGTCTGGTATTCCCTGTTCCCCACAGGTAAGGGCACGCTACCTATAATCAGATATCAACTATCCATTCCCAAACAGGGAAGGTCACTACAAACCACTTCCCAACATCAGAGTCACCAAAATGACAAGGGGACAATGAAAGAATGCTAACAAAAACCAAAACAAGATGACATCACCAGATCCCAGCAATACCAATGAAAACAACATGGAGAACCCAACAACAATTGATATACAAGAAAATGACCTCAAGTCCTTAGTAAGTAAGATGATAATGGAAGAAACAAATAAAATCTGTAAACAAATGCAGGAGGAGGCAAACAAGAGGGCTGAAGACTTAAAAGAGTCATATAAAGAGGCATTTGAAGAATTTCAGAAAAATACAAATATCCAGATGAAGGAAATCATTAAAACAGTTCAAGACCTGAAGATAAAAATGGAAGCTATCATAAAAGAACACACAGAAGAAAAACGTGATCGAGAATCATCAGAAAAGAAAGCAAGCATCTCAGAGGTGGCCTTATCTAACATATTGCAAGAAATGGAAGAACGGATATTGGGACTTGAAGATACAATCACAGAACTGGAAACATCCATCCAGGAAAATGCTAAATCTGAAAATTTCCTGACACAGAGCATCCGTGAAATAAAAGACAACATGAAAAGACGAAACTTGAAAATAATAGGGATAGAGGAAAGAGAAGGCAACCGACTCCACACCCCAGAGAATATCGTTAATCGAATAATAGAAGAAAATTTCCCCAATTTGAAGAAGGAGATGCATACGATCATACAAGAGGCCTACAGAACACCAAATAGAATAGACCTGAAAAGAAAATCTTCCCGCCACATAATAATAACAACACAAAATATACAGAACAAAGAAAAAAATATTAAAAGCGGCAAGAGAAAAAGGCCGAGTAACATATGAAGGCAAACCTATCAGAATTACTCCTGACTTCTCAGAAGAGACCATGAAAGCCAGAAGGGCCTGGACAGGGGTTCTGCAAACCCTAAGAGAACACAGATACCAGGCAAGAATACTTTACCCAGAGAAATTATCAATAACCATTGACGGAGAAAACAAGATATTCCATGACAAAAACAAATTCAAACAGTACCTAGCCACAAATCCAGCTTTACAGAAGTTACTACAAGGAAAACTCCACCCCAAAGGGTCAAACTACAACCAAAACTACATAGGAAATAGGTAACTATACCATCACAAAATCACAACCTCACAAAATCTCGACTGTTACAAATACCAAAAATGAAGGGACTTAGCAATCATTGGACATTAATATCTCTCAACGTCAATGGTCTCAATTCTCCAATAAAAAGACAAAGACTAACTGAGTGGATGCATAAACATGACCCAACATTCTTCTGCATTCAAGAAACACATTTCAACCACAAGGACAGACATTGCCTCAGAGTGAAAGGTTGGAGAAAAATATACCAAGCAAATGGTCACAAGAAACAAGCTGGGGTAGCCATTCTAATATCTAATAAAATAGACTTTCAACCAAAATTAATCAAAAGGGATGAGGATGGACACTTCGTACTCGTCAAAGGTAAAGTCAATCAAGAAAACATCACGATTTTGAACATCTATGCTCCTAATACAAGGGCTCCCACATTTGTAAAAGAGTTATTAACAAAGCTTGAACCACTCATCGATACCTACACATTAATAGTGGGAGACTTCAACATCCCACTTTCACTCAAGGATAGGTCCTTAAATCAAAAACTAAGCCGGGAAATAACTTCATTAACCAATGTCATGAATCATATGGATCTAACAGATATCTACAGAACTTTCCACCCAAATGCAAAGGATTATACCTTTTTCTCAGCACCCCATGGAATGTTCTCCAAAATTGATCACATAGTGGGTCACTAAGCAAACCTCAACAGATACAAGAGGATTGAAATAATACCTTGTATCTTATCAGATCACCATGGTCTAAGGCTGGACTTCAACAACAACAGAAATAACAAAAAGCATACTAACACATGGAAACTAAACAACTTTCTCCTTAATGACACATGGGTCATGGAAGAAATAAGGGGAGAAATAAAAGACTTCCTGAAATTCAATGAAAATGATGGAACAACATACCCAAATTTGTGGGACACATTGAAAGTAGTGCTAAGAGGAAAATTCATAGCACAAAGTGCCTTTAAAAAGAAAATGGAAACATCCCACATAAATTACTTAACAACACATCTGGAAGTTTTAGAAAAAAAAAGAAGCAGAAACACCCAAGAGGAGTAGACGCCTAGAAATAATCAAACTCAGGACTGAAATCAATAAATTAGAAACAAAGAGAACAATCCAAAGAATCAACAAAACCAAGAGCTGGTTCTTTGAGAAAATTAACAAGATAGAAAAACCATTAGCCAATGTAACTAAAAGAGAGAGAAACACTATCCAAATAAACAAAATCAGAAATGAAAAGGGAGACATAACAACAGACACCGAAGAAATACAAAGAATCATAAGAACCTACTTTAAAGGCATTTATGCCACAAAATTTGAAAATCTAAGGGAAATGGACAATTTTCTCGACCGATTCCATTTGCCAAAATTGAAGCAAGATCAGATAAACAAATTAAATAGCCCTATTTCGCCTATAGAAATAGAAGCAACCATTGGTAGTCTCCCAACCAAAAAAAGCCCAGGGCCAGATGGTTTCAGTGCAGAATTCTACCAGACCTTCAAAGGTGAGCTAATACCGATACTATTCAAGCTTTTCCGAAAGATAGAAATGGATGGAATATTACCAAATTCATTCTATGAGGCCACAGTCACATTGATACCTAAACCTCACAAAGACTCAACAAAGAAAGAGAATTTCAGACCAATTTCTCTTATGAACATTGATCCAAAAATACTTAACAATATACTCGCAAAGCAAATATAACAGCTTATCAAAGACATCATTCACCATGACCAGGTAGGCTTCATTCCAGGCAGGCAGGGATGGTTTAACATACGGAAATCCATCAATGTAATCCACCATATAAACAAACTGAAAATAAAAAACCACATGATCATCTCTTTAGATTCAGAAAAAGCATTTGACAAAATCCAACACCCATTTATGTTTAAAGTTCTGGAGAAATCGGGAATACAAGGCACTTTTCTAAACATTATAAAGGCTATATACAGCAAGCCAATAGCCAACATTAAATTAAATGGAGAGATACTCAAGGAAATCCCTCTAAAATCGGGGACCAGACAAGGCTGCCCACTTTCCTCATATCTCTTCAATATAGTTCTTGAAGTTCTAGCCAGAGCAATAAGACATCAAAAGGAGATGAAGGGGATCCAAATGGGAAAGGAAGAAGTCAAATTATCCCTATTTGCAGATGATATGATAGTGTATATAAGTGACCCCCAAAATTCCACCAGAGAATTCCACCAGCTGATAAACACCTTCAGCAAATTGGCAGGATACAAAATAAACTCAAAAAAGTCAGTAGTTTTCCTATATACAAATGATAAACAGGCAGAGGAAGATATTAGGAAAATTACTCCCTTCACGATAGCCACAAGCAACATAAAATATCTAGGAATAACCCTAACCAAGCAAGTGAAGGACTTATTTGAAAAAAAACTTTAAATCACTTGTGGAGAGCCACAGATAGCAGCACCCCCTGCTGCTTCCCCAGAGCAATGCACATGAGCAATGCGCCCTTGAGTGAGCCCCTTATGCGCATGCGCAATGGTATGACACTTGGTGGCTCGATCCTTCTGCACCAATTGTGAGTGACAATGTGGCAGGCTCTGATTGGAGCGGTCACACTATAAAGACTTTCTGGGTGCGGTCCTCGGGGTCACTCTGTTATTCAAGAATCCTGAGTAAACTGCCACAAGAAGAGTTCCTGGTGTTGGTGTCTTTCCTGCTGGTTGGGGGCAGCACCGACATTTTGGTGGCTCGTACAGGGAATCTCAGAACTTGCGGCAGCCAGGGCAGCTAGCTGGTAAGTTCCCGGTAAGTGGGACATAACTGTTAAGTTCTCAGGCTTTGAGACAATAAAGTTCTGGGACTTGGACAAAATGGGGAATTATGTTTTGGGGAAAGTGAAAGAAGAACGATTGGTAGAATCAGACAGAGGAAGTATTGAAGGGGACGATTCTGGCTCCGAGGACGAAGAATTAGAGGAGTTAGCTGAGCAGATGGAACACATGATGATAACTAATAAAAAAAGGGGCTAAGACAGTACAACCTTCGGCTCCTGACCCAGATCCATCAGAGTCTCCTGGCCGAACACAGCCCCTGCCCTATGCCAAAGGGGGAGGTAGATCGGCTTGCCCTGAGGTGTGGAGACAATTTCATTTACAAAATGTTCCACATTGCTACCCAGTTTTTCAAAATGCACAGGGAAATTGGTACCATGAACCCTTGGACTTTAAGTAGTTCAAAGGTTAGCCGAATCTGTCCATGCTTAAGGCACAACTGCAGCGTTTGTAATAGCTCAGCTGGAATCCTTGGGCAGATATTGTATGACTCCTTCAGATTGGCAGAATTTAGCCTGAGCTTGTTTATCACCTGGTGCATATTTAGATTGGAAAGCATATTATATAGAGTTTTCAGCTGAACAAGCTGCTGCTAATGCCGCTAACGGACAAGCAGCCTGGGAACAAGATATGTTAATGGGTCAGGGACGTTTTGCCAATCATCAGACAGGATATCCAGTGCAAGTTTTTGAACAAATTAACTTCATAGGGTCAAAAGCATGGAAAGCTCTTCTGACAGAGGGAGAGGTTTTGGGCAATCTTACCAAAATCATACAAGGGAGCAATGAAACTTTTGCTGACTTTGTTGCCCGGCTAGTAGATGCCACTGGCAAAATTTTTGGGGATCCGGACGCTGCAATGCCTCTAATAAAACAACTCATTTTTGAACAATGTACAAAAGAATGTAGACAAGCTATAAACCTGTACAAACATAAGTCTCTAGATGTGTGGCTGAAGATCTGCAGAGAGATAGGAGGGCCTCTGTCAAATGCCAGATTGACCGCTGCGGTGATGCAAGCCGCCCGTGGGAGAGGTAATCATGGAAGTGATGGGCCACAAAAATGCTTCAGATGTGGTAAAATGGGGCACTTTAAGCGACAATGCCCAAAAGGAAATACCCCTAATGGTCAAAACCTTCCTGCCTGTGCCCCTGGCCTTTGTCCTAGATGCAAGAAGGGAAATCACTGGGCTAATGAATGCTGGTCGATTAAGGGTATCAATGGTCAGCCATTAATGGCAGGATTTGGGGGAGCCCAGCCAAAAAACGGGCTGCGGGGCCCTCGTCCTCAGGGCCCTCAAATATATGGGGCAATAGAGGAGAACAAACCTCCAGAGCAATGGCCGAGTTTGCATCCTCCAATAAAATGGCAACGCCCAGGAGAGCTACTGGAGGAAGTGCAGGCCTCTACCTCTGTTCCACCACTAGACTCGTATTAACCCCACAAATGGGACCCCAATTAATAAACTCTGACTTTACAAGCCCCCTACCAAAAGATACAGTCGGACTACTAATTGGCCGTAGTTCTACTACATTGCAAGGCCTTATTGTTCACCCTGGAGTAATTGACTCAGATTACACTGGCACCGTCAAAATAATGGTTTCCTCCCCTCAAGGAGTAAGTGCTATTTCGCCAGGAGATCGCCTTGTACAGTTGCTTATTCTCCCAAGTTGTCATGGTTTGTTTCCTGCTAAAGATCAGAAAAGAGGAGAGAAAGGTTTTGGCTCCTCTGGAACTTCAGCTTATGTTGCTATGAATTTACAAAACCGCCCGACCTTGAAATTTATAATAGAAGGAAAAGCAATCATTGGATTACTGGATACTGGGGCCGATACAAGTATCATAGCAAAGGGTGACTGGTCCCCAGGGTGGCCAATCCAGGCCTCTAGCCATTTGCTGAGAGGATTGGGTTTTGAAAAAACCCCTAATATCAGTGCTTGAATGTTAAATTGGAAAGATAATGAAGGCCACCAAGAACATTTCCAACCATATGTCTTGGAAGTCCCTATTACATTATGGGGGAGAGACCTGCTAGACGCCATGGGATACAAAATTACCAATCAGAAATCTTATAACAAACAGTCACGAGACATGATGAATGATATGGGTTATATACAAGGAAAAGGGCTTGGAAAATATTAGCAAGGTGATGCAGAACCTATATCTGCCATTCCAAAACTCAATCGCAAGGGCCTGGGTTTTTCCTAGGGGGCGCTGGGGATGCAATTCCTATCACTTGGAAAACTGAGGACCCTGTATGGGTTCCCCAGTGGCCCCTACCCTCAGTGAAATTGCAGGCTGTCCATGACTTGGTTAAGGAACAATTGCAACAAGGACATTTACAAAGTTCTGTGTCCCCCTGGAATACCCCTATGATCTCTGGATGCTTTGTGGAATCAATGGTAGTTGTACCAACATTTCTGCTATGCTCATGATATCCTGTTTGAACTCATGCAATTGGGATGCCAATGGAGATACCCAGGCTTGTGTGTTACTTCTGTCCCTTATTATAATTTCAGTAAAGCTGCTAATTTGTCCAAAAGTCTCTCCCAACATCTCCTAGGTAATTGGAGCCTTGAACTCGATGGACTCCTGAGGGACCTGTGACTCTCTATAGTGCACATCAATTCTACCCGGGTCGACACCACCTTGTTTTCCGGAATAGCGCAGTGGTTCCAGACGGCCTTTTCTCATCTGAGGGAGTGGGCAGGAATAGGAGCCCTGGCAGTGTGCCTCATTCTAGTCAGTTGCCTAGCACTCTGGTACATTTGTAGGATGCATGCTCATCGATTTCGCACCCAAGCTTTTGTGGTGTAGGCTTTTGCTGCTTTGGAGGCTGGACAGTCTCCTCAGGTGTGGCTAAGTATGCTGGATAGATAGCCGTTTGGCCATTATGTCTATATTTTGACCTTCTTAAATTGGGCCTCTGTGCCGAGATGATATAGATCCCAGCCCCATGGGCAGGGTGAGAATGGCATATACTCAGATATTGCCTGCCTTAGGGCATGGGCACCTGTGAGGCGTGATGGCCGGAAACCGCAGGGGGAAGACCCGATTGTCCAACTCTGAGTCCCCCGGAAGTATACCTGATTGCATAGAAGTTGATGTTAGAACTTGTCTTGCTCAATGCATGATGGGGATGCCCACAGGCAGCAGATCAAGACCCCTCCTTTCCTCCTAAAAAAGACATCATGCCAGGCCAACTAGGCCTAGGAGGATCAGGTCAATGCTTCCACCCTTTGGTTAATGCCCACTCCCATTGAGGAGTTTCTCTCACCTGTGTCAGCTTGGTCACAAGTCTTGGGGCAAAGGTATCTTGATCCTCGGCTTAAAATTAATAAATAAGGGGGAACTGTGGAGAGCCACAGATAGCAGCGCCCCCTGCTGCTTCCCCGGAGCAATGCGCATGTGCAATATGCCCTTGAGTGAGCCCCTTATGCGCATGCACAATGGTATGACACTCGGTGGCGCAATCCTTCTGCACAATTGTGAGTGACAACGTGGCAGGCTCTGATTGGAGTGGTTGCACTATAAAAGCTTTCTGGGTGCGGTCCTCGGGGTAACTCCGTTATTCAAGAATCCTGAGTAAACTGCCACAAGAAGAGTGCCCGGTGTTGGTGTCTTTCCTGCTGGTTGGGGGCGGCACCGACAATCACTGAAGAAAGAGATTGAAAATGACATCACAAGATGGTGGGATCTACCTTGTTCGTGGATCAGGAGAATTAACATAGTAAAAATGGCCATTTTACCAAAAGCAATTTACAGATTCAATGCAATCCCTATCAGAATACCTACAAAATATTTTGAAGATATTGAAAGATCAATTCTCAAATTCATATGGAGAAACAAAAAGCCCAGAAAAGCAAAAACAATCCTATACAATAAAAGATCCTCTGGAGGAATCTCCACACCTGATCTCAAGCTGTACTATAGAACAACAGTAATTAAAACAGCATGGTTCTGGCACAGCAATAGGCTAGTGGATCAATGGAATCGAACTGAAGACCCAGAGATGAATCCGCACACATTTGGACACTTGATTTTTGACAAAGAAGCCAAATCCATTCAATGGAAAAACGACAGCATCTTCAACAAATGGTGCTGGTCTAACTAGATGTCTACATGTAGAAAAATGCAATTAGACCTCTATTTGTCACCATGCACAAAAATCAAGTCCAAGTGGATTAAAGACCTCAACTTAAACCAGAAACATTAACCCAATTAGAGGAAAAAGTGGGGAAGAGTCTGGAACACATAGGTACAGGAGACAACTTCCTGAACAGAACACCAACAGCCCAGGCCTTAATGTCAACAATTAATAAATGGGACCTCATGAGGCTGAGAAGCTTCTGTAAGGCTGGAGACACTGTCAAGAGAACAAAGGGACAGCCTACAGACTGGGAAAAGATCTTCACCAACCCTTCATCTGACAAAGGTCTAATATTCAAAATATATAAAGAACTCAAGAAATTAAACACTACCAAACCAAATAACCCAATAGAGAAATGGGGCTTAGAACTAAAGAGAAAATTTTCAATAGAGGAATATCAAATGGCGGGGAAACACTTAAAAAAATGCTCAACCTCCTCAGTCATCAGAGAAATGCAAATCAAAACGACACTGAGATTCCATCTTACACCCATCAGAATGGCTAAGATCAATAACTCAACTGACACCACATGCTGGCGAGGATGTGGAGAGAGAGGAACACTCCTTCATTGCTGGTGGGAATGCAAACTAGTACAACCACTTTGGAAATCTATCTGGCACTTTCTCAGAAAAATGGGAATAGGGCTTCCTCAAGACCCAGCTATTCCACTCCTTGGAATATACCCAGAAGATGCACTACCACACAACAGGGACATATGCTCAACCATGTTCATAGCTGCCTTATTCATAATAGCCAGAACATGGAAACAGCCTACGTGTACCTCAGTAGAAGAATGGGTAAAGAAACTGTGGTACATATACACTATGGAATACTACTCAGCTAATAAAAAGAAGGAATTTCCGAAATATGTTGACAAATTAATTGAAATAGAAATTATCATAATGAGTGAGTTCACCCAGAAGCAAAAAGAGTCAAATGGTATATATTCACTTATATCGAGACACGAGTCCAAGGGGTACGCCCCCATGAAAAACTTTACCTACCAGGAAAGTGGGTCAGAGAGGAGAAAATCCTATTGAGACTTTAGGGGTGAGAAGCCTGGGAGAATGAGGAAATAGAAGGATCCAGAGGGTACTGGAAAACTACAGGCAGGTCTGGGCCCTGGGGTCCTCCTCAAACTATGGCACCAGCCAAGCAGAATATAGGCAGTAAACTTCGAACCCCTACCTAGTCTAGCCGATGGACAGGACATTCTCCACCGTTAAGTGGAGAAGGAGATCTGACTTTCACACAAACTCTGGTGCCCCATATTGGACCATGTCCCTTGGATGGGGAGGCCTGGTGGCACTCAGAGAAAAGATAATAAGTGACCAAGAAGAGACTCGATACCCTAGGAGCATATACAGGGGGAGGAGGTCCCCTTCAGTCACAGACATAGGGGAAGGGAGTAGAGGGGGGAAGCGGGATGGAGGAAAGAATGGGAGGATACAAGGGATAGGCTAACAATTGAGATGTAATATGAATAAATTAATAAAAAATTTAAAAAAATAAAATAAAAATTAGTTTTCAGGAAAATGTAGAAAAATATCTTTAATCTTTGTTTTGAGAGAGAGAGAGAGAGGAGAGAGAGAGAGAGAGAGAGAGAGAGAGAGAGAGAGAGAGAGAGAGAGAGAGAGAGAATTGTGTAGTAAGGGAAGGTGAGGAGGATCCGGGGTCAGTTTAGGGAGGGGAAAGAATATAATCAAAATACATTGTATGAAAAAATAGAAAAAAAAATAGGTGGGCAGTGGTAAAAAGCAAATCTCTGAAGCTGCGTTAGTCAAGATCAAAGGAAAGAGCCTTGGAATTAGGGTCCTTCAATCATCCTTCCATTTCCAGATAGCATCCTAAGAGTTTGAGTTCTATGATTGAACTCATAGGAAAAAAATGTTCTTAGAACCCTGGACTGACCTAACACAGCTGGACAACAATGAAATATATTTCACATTTGGTCCAAGGGAAAAAAATAAATTACTCCAGAATGATTGACACTGAAGAGAACAAACCAGGAAGTGAAGCCTTTCTGTGTTGGAGCAGTGTGATAGTGAGTCTGTTCAAAGTCACAGAGCTGATGTTGATAGCAGCTGTAAGGACAGTAGTCAGGACACAATTCTTCACCTCCTGCATAATTCTCCAGGGCAGGTGGAGGCAGAAGCCACATTCTAAAGTATTGTAACAAAAGAAAATTTACTGACACATTTTCTAGCATTCATATTTGACAAATATTAAGGTCTGTGGTATTTATATTAGTTCCTGTTCTTTTCATTGGAATAAAATACTATAAAAAATCAACCTAAGGGGAAAAAGTTTTATTTCAGTTCAGTTTAGTTCACAGTTCTTGGTTAAGGTACATCGTGGCAGGAAATTCAAAACAATAACAATTGAGGCACCTTGTCAAGTTGTACCCATAATCAATAATAATAATAAGTGTTTAGGTTTAGATTATTTTCTCCTTCTTATTTATTGTGGGATTCCACCCGGGGAATGTTATCACCAACAGTGGCTTAACTTGCACTAACCTAAACAGTAACCTCCCTCACAGGAAGCCCATAGCCCATCTACCAGCTGATTGCAGGTCTCAGTTACCAATTGAAATTGAAATTGAAATTATCCATTATATTATTACAAATTACAAATTCATCTTTATAAACACAGGCAATTCAGGAGGTTGGCATTCATTAACTTCAATATGCACAATTTGTCTAAGAAATGCTTACAATGGTTAAAGATATGTATAATTGCGTAAAGTTAAACACCTGGACACTGCATAAGAAAGCTTGTGTTCTTTTAAATATAAAATATCTTTCTCACTTTTGCCTTTTCTAGTATGAGCTTTGCTGGACATGTGTCTTGTAAGAAAGAATTTTTATTTATACCAATTTCATGAGATAACTCTTGTATTGAGTGTATTTTTCTGATTCCTTGTTATTGGTATACTTTTTAATTATTTTAATTGAAGTATTTATTGCACAAATTTATGAGGTATAGTGGAATGTCTTGAAACTTATTGTTTGAATAAAGAACAAATGAGAATAATGAGCACATTTCCTTTATTTGTTCATTATTTGGGCTATGGGCCATTGGCTTCCGTTTAATTTCTCAAAGAACCAGATCTTAAATTCATTGAATATCTTTTTATTGGTGAATTGAGACATTTGATATTGAGAGATATTAATGACCAGTGACTGTTAAGAGTCTTAATTTTGATGTTGTTTCCAATCGAGTGTTTGTGTAGCTGTGTTTTTGCCATGGTAGAGTTACCTATTTCCTGAGTAGTTTTGGATCCTGTTGGACTCTAGATGAGAGAAGCATGGGAAAATAGCAATGTAGAAGGATCCAGTGGGTCCTAGAAACCTACAGGTAGAACATTATGATAGTCAGATTTGGGCCAAGGGGTCCCGCTCAAACTAAGGCACTAGCCAAGGACAATACAGGCGGTAAAATTTAAACCCCTACCCTGATCTAGCCCATGGACAGGACAGTCTCCACACTTGAGTGGAGAGAGGGATATGACTTTCACACGTACTCTGGTGCCTCACATTTGACTATGTCCCCTGGAGGGGGAGACCTAGTGGCACTCAGAGGAAGGACAGCAGGTCACCGAGAAGAGACTTGATACCCTATGAGCATATACAGGGGGAGGTAATCCCTCTGAGGAACAGTCATAGGGGAGGGGAATAGGGGAAAATGGGAGGGAGGGGAGAATGGGAGGATACAAGGGATGGGATAACCATAGAGATGTAACAAGAATAAATTAATAATAATAAAAAAAGGAAATACTTGAAAATTTAAAAAAAATCATTGAGTATTTGTGGGGGTGTTTTTTTTTTTTGTTTGTTTGTTTCAATTTCAATAGTTAATGCTCTTATTTTTACTGTTTCTTGCTTTAAACTGCATTTCAGCTTGGCTTTTTCCTTTTTCTTTTTCAAAATTCTTGAACTGTCTCATTAATTTGATCTCTTAATTATATTTTAGTATAAGCACTTTGAGTTACAAACTTTTCTCATAGAACTGTTTTCAATGTGTCCCAAGATTTTTGTTGCATTGTATTTTTGTTTTCTCTTAGTTCCAGAAATGTTTTTATTTCTTTTTATTATTATTAATTTATTTGTTTATTCACTTTGCATCCTGGTGGTAGTACACTTCCCTCCTCTCCTCCCAGTCCCTGTTCCCTCCCTGACCCCCTCCCCAGTTCCTAAGAAAAGGAAAACTGGAAGAAGAACACCAACTCATGCACAAAATCTTCGACTCATACTTTACGCTGCCTATAAGATGTGCAGGGATAAAGATAGAACAGACAGAGCAGAGATTGAGGGGATATCCAACCAATGCCTGGCCCAACCCAAGACTTACCCCATGGAAGAGAGACTACCCCCTGACAATAATAATGATACTCTGCTATTCTTGCAGGCAGAAGCCTATCAGAGTTGTCCTCTGAGAGGCTCCACCCAGCAGAAGTTAGGAAAAGCGTAGAAAGCCTAGTGTTTTCATTTCTTTTCTTTTTTTTCTTTTTGTCCCATTAATCAGTTAATAATGAGTTCTTTAATTTCCATACATGTGCTGGTTAGTTTTATACCAATGACACAGCAAAAGTCATTTTGGAAGAGAGAACCTCAATTCAGGAAATGTTTCCACCAGATTGACTTCAAGGTAATCCTATGGTGCATTTTCTTGATTGATGATAGACTATTGACATGGGAGGTATCAGCTCACTGTAAGTGGTGCAACCCTCTGGTGGAGTATCTGAATGCTATAGAAAAACAGGCTCAGCTAGCCAAGAGGAGCAAGTTAGTGATAAACACTTCTCCATGGCTTCTGTCTCAGTTCCTGTCTCCAAGGTTCTAGCCTTGAGTTCCTGTTCTATCTGCCCTGGATGATGGACTACCAGCTATAAGATGAAATAACATCTTTTATATCCAAATTGATTTTGGTTATGGTGTTTTATCACAGCAATAGAAACCATAAATAAGACAATGAGATTATACATTGCTGGAAAAGTGATTGTTGTTACAAACATCTATGTGCATACTGAGGAGATGCTCCCCTAGGGACTCTAGACCCCCCAGAAACGCCAGTTTGCTTGACTTGTCCCACTCCATGAAAGGCTTCATGTTTCACTCTGCCTAACTAGGCAAAGTTTCTAACCATTCCTGGAAAAAACACAAATTATGAACAGCTCCTGTGCAGCTAATCAGCTTATAGGACAAAATGTTTTTATTACTTCATGGCCTTGTTAGAGAATACAGCTGCCCTTATCCAATCAAATTAAAAGTGAACTGAGTAAGAGCCAAAACCTTAGTGACTCAAAAGTCCCCAGTAATCAACGTAGCCAATCCTAAATCGCCTTATATACTCTGACTATTCTGACCAATCAATTAAAGTTTATCACAAATCCTTCTGACTTTTACTAAATTGAGCCTGTGTGCTGATTTTGGGGTAACCCTCTAGAGGAAAGAGGCAACTCCAGCATGCTGGAATAAAAAAAAACCTCTTTGCTTTTGCATACTACCTCAGGGTCTTTCTTCAGCAGATCACCTGGACCCTAACATCACATACACCCTCTCCTGCCTCCAAACCCACCCATATCCCCCGACACCACTCTTTAAAATTTAGTCTAGACTCATACTTCTTGGCTGACTAATTACCTGCATGTATGCATTGTTCAGAATTTAATATTGAAATTACAAGCTTATTTAGTGGATATTTATTTTTTATTTTGATTCAATAATTTTGAGTTACTCATGTACTGTACTAATGACATATACTTACAGAATTTTGATCACTACAGTTTTTACTAAGCTAACCACATAATTGTGATGTACTATCACCTTTTATCATTCCTTAACGATTCTTATTTAAAGCATAATGTATCTCACAAATCTCATATATCCTTCTTTCCATATGGAAGACTTCCTCAATGACTTCACTTTCCATCAGTGTCTTTATGAGTGAAGAAAGTTTGTTGCAGGCAGAAGTTAATTTAGTCTCTTTATAGTCCATCCATTCAGAGGTTCTATACATTGGAATCAAGAAATTCAATCATTTTACACTACATTCATGGCTATTATCGATAAATAAGAGCTAAATCATACATTTTCTGATTATTTGTATATTCTTTTTTCTTCTAATATTAAATATAATTTTTGCACTTTGATATTTTCCTGTGATGATAAAGTTCAATATGTTACTTTACATATGGGTTTGTAAATGTTTTGTTAGTATATTAATTGTACATAATAGGTGTCGTTACATATACATGTATATAATATCCTTCAATCATGCTCACTCCCATTATACTCTTGTTCCTCTATCACTTCTCTTAGTCTCCTTCATTCCAAATCATCTTCCTTCTCCATCAAGTGCAACAAGAAAGACTTTAGACTAATGTGCCACGGACCATTCAGTCAGGTATAGGTCCTTGGGAACGGGAGTTCTCGTAGTGTCAGTGGACAAAGATAAGCGAGTGACAAACAGAAACAAACTCAGAGGTAGTATTTGGATCTGAGCGTATTTTGCAGGCAAGCACGCTAGATTTTTATACACATATTTTAAAATAGGGAGGGTTTTGTGGTTACAGTTTCTTCATACAGTTCAAAATACAGGATTCAAAGTAATAATGTTGTCATTCAATCTTGAGTCACCATTCTTAAGTCATTTGTTTGGTATCGATAAGCATGTGCCCTCTTTATCAAAGGTCGGTGTTCTCTCATTATGCCAAACATCTGTGTGCCAAGACAGTTTTTTCTTAGTCCTTTTTTTTTAAATCTGAGCATCACTATCTGGAACTTTCTGAAACACTTTATTTGTAAGTGCTAATATAAACTATTAACTGATGATTAATTCTTAGCCATGTTTGTTTTAACAAGTGGAACAGAACTTGGTGATAAACTCCAGTCCTGAATGGCCCTTGGCTGCAGTCCCAAGATAAGGTGTTTCATAGCAACATAGTCATGTCTGAAAAGTTCTGATATGAGAGTAGGTTAGAAGAAAAAAAACAACAAAACAAAACAAAACAAAACAAAGGCAGATTGTTCCAACATGAATGAACAAGAAGGCTGCTATCTGTTACCCCTGGCAGGAACATCAGACCCATCCCAGGAGCCCCTCCCTGGGCAGCAGTCGTCACTTCGGGTTGTGCAGTAACATTTGTCACAGACTCCACTGGAGGGGCCGTGACACTGTTGCACAATTGGGCTCATCTCACCTGACTGCTAGTATTAGTAAACGTAGATGTGTAATGCTGTTGATGGATTTTCTTCCATAACTGTCTGCATAAGAGCTGCTGGCATTGTGGGATATCAAACTTGATTTCTCTTTGTCTTATGGCCAATGAATGTTATATTTTTTGGTATTTGATTCTTATTCAGAAACACATTAGCAATAGCCAACATGTTTGGTGTGTTTAGGGGGCCTTATGACACTCCATGTGAGGTTTCTTTTCTTTAATGTATAGTCAGTGCTTTACTTTGTGTTCTGCACATGCACATATACATTGTTTTACGTCAATTTTTTTCATTACAATATTAACAACTCACTCTTGAGTAAAAATTTCAAGGACATGGGAGTACAGTAATCGAACATTTCCTTTATTCACTGTAACTTAGGAGATTAGAAACATGGAGAAATTTATCTTTGGTAAAGTGTTTAACTTTTCATGATTTTTAATTTTACAAGATGGAGTATTTATCTATAGTTTGGAAAATTATTACACTGTTTTATGAAGTTTGGTTAGATTATAATATTCTATCATACTCAGTTTCAATAAGAGGAAAGAAATCTGGAATTGCTTTACTTGGAATTCCACTTTTTGCCCACATTACTTTCCCTTTATCCTTTCTTCTCCATGACTATATTCAACACTGAGAATGTTCCCTTCATTCTGTGTTTACAGCATTTCTCAAGCTATTATTTTCTAAAATTTCACATACATAGGATTCTAATTCTCTGTTTCTAATTCACAGCTTAAGATTGTGAGTTGGAGGCCAGCCTGGTCTACAGAGAGAGTTCCAGGGCTCTGTTGCACAGTAAAACCCTGTCTTGAAAGACCTAAAAACAGAAACAAACAAGCAAACATAAAACAATAACAATAACGAAACAAAAACAAAAAAGAAAGGAAAAGAAGAAACAAAAAGAAAATGAAAGAATACAATATATTTCCCTTTAGAAACACACTAACACTTTTTGGGTATATTCTACTAAAAAAAGCAAGACAGGTTTAAAAAAGCATATTCTCAGTAGTCAGGAGCTAATGTTAAATTCTTTTATCTGACATTACTAGAGTTCAAAGTGTGTTGTAAATGTCAGTAATCAATTCTACAAAGGATGTCTCAGAGAACAGGATTAGGAAGCCAACAAATTCTGATTGTACTGCTAACCTTAACTGATAGGTTTCTATACTCCACAAAAACATTACAAAGATTGAAATCCAGGGAGAAAAACCCTAATTGACACATGCTAATAATAGTTAGGCAGAAAGAGTAATTGCATCTCTGAACACAGAGATTTAATCAGTTGCTTGTATCACAGTCTTTAACCAAAGTGTCTAGGAAGCATTGGTTCATTGTGGGTGAGGTGCAGCCACAAGCTGTTACAAAATTTGTTGAAATTACTGAGGCACTAGAATAAGGAGTATCGGAAAGTACTCCAGACTTTGGTGCTGAGTCAGAATAAGGAGTTATATTAGAGTTCCAATCAGGCAGACATAGGTGAATGCTACAACTAATTGACATAACAGTAAATACAGGCAAGTTCATATCCAGAACTACATAACAAAACAAAGCTTGAGTACTAAATATCGAGAGTAAGCTATTGTACTAGGAGAACTGGAGTATGGATATTTTATTAACAACACTAAATGATATTTAAACAGTGAGTCAGGTTTTTATTTTAATTTACTCACTTTACATCCCAATCATAGCTCCCTCCCTTCATTGTCTCCTACTGGTCCCACCCTTCCTCTCTTTCCCCCCTATTTCTCTCCCCTTGTCCTAAGAAAGGGGGAGCCTTCTCCCTTCCCAGCCTATCAAGTCTCACCAGGACTGCCTACAGCCTCTTCCTCTGTGGCATGGTAAGGCTGCCCCACCAGAGGGAAGTGATCAAAGTGCAGGCAACAGAGTCCACGGCAGGGGCAGCCCCTCCTCCCCTTAGCAGGGGACACATATGGAGACTGAGCTGTCACGCAGCTGCATCTGAGTGGGGAGCCTAGGTCCTCTCCACACATGGTCCTTGTTTCGTGCATCATTCTCCGCTGGGCCCATTGAACTTTTTGCAGAGCTCTTGAGTCAGTTTTAAAAGGCTGTGAATTCTTCCATATAAACCGGTGAATCCAGCCTGAAGAAACACGTGGATATCATTATTAATTTTGTCATAATCCCCGGACAGATACACAATGACATTTTAATGTTTAGATTCTCCATCTAAAAACAGGCAAGCTTTTGAAAATGTTGAGTAATTTGAAAATATTTAGATTTGGTAATCCTGTGTGAATCAGAAAAGTAAGTATTTGGTAGGACTCAAATGTACATTGCCATTATATCCTCTGTTGTTTTATCAAACCATAAGTAAGATTATTATATGTGACTTTTTTATTCCAGAGGCAAGGACAGTGTCAATTAAAGAATAAGCCATTCCTTAGTATTTCAATTATCTGATCTTTTATAACATGTTTGTTTTCCTACTTCATAATAATTTTTTTTTACCAACTACAATGCTAGGGCAAGACACACAGAAAGATCATTAATTCAATTCTGCATATAAGGAAAAAAGAAAGTGTGACCAGACTATGAATATAAATTATTACTTAAAAACATTCATCGATCTTTGATGCATTAACAAAACACAAAATTCTAAAAACTTTTCTTAAATGGGTCTAGACTTCTCTATGGCGTGCCTCATCAGGTAATTTTTAATTTTTAAGATATTCTTATTTATTATTTGAGAACTTCATACAGTGAATTTTAACTCCTCCATGATGCACATCTACACTTCTCTATGAATCCAATCATCTCATCCTCTTTCTCATTAATATTGTTATTAGTTATTATTATTTAGCTCACTGAGTCGAATATGTGCTATCCATATGCTCGGTGTTTGGGTCCATCCACTTGATGTTACTAGCTAAAAATGCTTGGTTTCCCCCTGTATTCCTTATTGATCTCGATATCCATTCAAGTCGCCTTCATCTCTGTAAGCGTGTGTGATAAAGTTGTGAAGATAAAGAAAGAACAATTGAATAGCAATGTGTCAACGAAAAATAAACTTTTGCTTGTCTGTAATGACCTGTGATACGAACAGGGTTAGTAATAGCTTTAATGTGGAGAATTCACTTTTAATATTAGCAACAGTATATTGCTAGCAGGAAGAAAATAAGATAAAAGGCAAGGATAAATTTGTTGGACCAAAATGAGGGATGTGAATGTTCTTAGGTCAGTGCCCCGGGCATGTCCTAATGACTTTTTCATTTTTTCTCTGCCTTAACATTGAAAATGAAATATAATCTTTGCTTTTAAAAGACTTGCTATCAAGACATCAAAATATAACAAAACCAAAAGTGAAACCAATATGTTAACCAAAAATAGAATATGTTATTATAAAGGAAAATAGAATTTTAGGCTATTTAAAAATAATTATTCTTTACATGAAAATGTTCATGTTTATAAGTAAAAATAGCCAATGCAGAAGATCAACAGAAAGTGGAAGGACAGACACTTCATATCGTTCCATGCTAACGTTTCTTTAATCATTCTATATGTCAAATTTTGTTTCTGCCTTCCATCATAGTATAATGACAACATTTATGTCATACGTTTTATGTGCCCAGGTTTACTTTTGCAATATTTGATTTTCTAAATTATATTTAGTTACAGTTTAGTGACAAACACATGAACTCCATAGTCCACTTCAGTCTCAGTGACCAAAGCTACTCATGTCAAATCTGTGCTTACAAGAAACTGTGTCCCATGGGGCTGTATTGCAATCTCCTGGTTGCCTCCATTGTAGGCAATTTTGTGCTAGGTAACTCAAACTTCAGGTTTATTACTTATCTAATGTGATTTCTAAAATATTTCATTAGTATGTTTTCAGTTTAATATAAGAGAACTAATCTTTAACCATTTTGGAGTAATCCAGAAATAATAAACCTAATGCTTAAAACTCCTCCTCTATATACACAGAACCTCATTGCATGACATGATCACTGTGGTGTTTAATATTTTAAATGTACAATAACTCTCTAATTGACAGGTGGAAATTGACATTTTATTTCAATAAGATTTTATAAAATAATTTTTTCTTTATCACATTTTTCTTCTGGTATTTACTTACCCTGCAGAACAAAGTCTAACATCAAATTGTTCTATCTTCTGGGATGTGGGACAACAGATAATTTAATTCTGGTCCTTGCTTTTTGACATTGGGAAAATATAAAACATAGTCTGGAAGTCATTTGAGTGTTTGACTTGCAGCTGGGGAAAACATGCTTAAATCTTTACTCCCTGAAAGTGTGGATTTACGTTTCAATTCACAATTAAAGAACTATTTATTTTGTTCCTCAGAGGCACTACAAAGTTAGAGATTAATATCAGAATGTAGGAAGGTATGGCACAGGGCTAGATGATTCAGTAACTCTAGGCCCATCACATGCATAAACCAATAAAATCTCAGACCATATACTGAAGTGGAAAGTAAAGTATGGTCAAACAAGAGCCTTCTCCTTTAAAACAAGATGTTCAAGAATAGGAATTGGAGACTGAAGCACCAACCAAGGGCCATGCATAGACTACATCTAGGCCCCCTACACAGATGTACCCAAGGAACAGCCCAGGCTTCATTGGCTGTCTCTTATATGGACTCTGATGCCAGCTTTTTGATGGTATGACTGCCTTGCCAGGCCACAGGGAAAGAAGACAGGCACAGTTCTGATTTGACTTGATGAGCTAGGGTAGATGGGAAGGTGGTGCTCCCCTTTTCTGAGGAATAGGGGAGGGGAGAGGAGAGGAGAGTGATGGAGGGTAGGAGTGGAAAGAAGGAGGGATGGGCTATGACTAGGGTGTAAATTGAATTAAAAAAGTTGAAGGAATTGAAATATTCCTTAACTCTTACAAGTCTTTGACAGGAAAACCTATTCTCCATTTTCTGAATCAAAATTTAATAGTAAATAATACTTCTCAATTTGGCCACATAAGTTATTTAATATCCATAAATCAGTAACAATTTTTCTCATATTTCAACTGGATTAACAACAAAGTTCTCAATAAATTTCAAAAATATTGTTTAGGGTGAAACTTTTACCCAGGATTGTCTCACAGTTTTCAGCGCTGTTCAAAAATGGGACAAATGATTACACACTGATTTGTCCTGCTACAAACTAAATGAAATAATTGCAAACTTAGGAAGAGGGTGAAATTATCTTTCCACATACATACAACACCCTGGCATGATTTCAGGACAGCTGTCTTAAAATACATAGATATTCATAGTTGGTAAGCAGCAGAGTTAGATGTCAGCCATTGCTGGTTCTATCAGCCAGGTTGCTTTGAGCAGTTACCAAATTGTGCAACCATATGTGATAGCCTTGGGCTGAACCATCAGCTTGATACTCCATCTGTGCTCACTAAATTATTGCTCTACACACTTAATCAGGGTCCAGTTTTTCAAAGATTTGTGTGATACAGAATAAATGGGCTATAATTCTGCATAAACAAGCTTTACATGCGATGTTAACTAGTCTCTTATGTCATTGATTTTCTAATAAATATTATCAATATAATTGCAGAAGATAATTATCACATTAATATGTAATGATTTCTGTATTTATGGCTCTCTGATTTCCAAATTCAGCAACAATATATCAAAAGTTTACAAAATAACATTGTTTCTATACAGAACATATAGAGGCTTTTCTTCATTACTATCCTATAAATAATACATTATAACGACTATATAGAGTATAAAGTATAATGATATAACATAGTAACTACATATGACTTAAAATGTAATCTAGAAATGAGTTGAATCACACAGGAATGAGATCATAGGCTACATTAAAATAATACATCATTTTATAAAATGAATTTGAATAGTCACAGATTTTTCTTATATACATGGTTTCTTAAAACCAATGAAATTTAATGGTCTTTTATAGCTTTAAAAACATATTTGAGTATCTGCTAATGATTAAAACTGACTCAGAATATTAGAGATCCACAAATAGAAAGAGTAACACGGTGATGGTTAATGATGTCAACAAGAGGTCTATTTTATAAAGTTATGTTAGTCTAAAGCTTAACATAATAAATAAGCATTATTTAGAATTGTAATGTCAAAATTAATTTATTAGCAATGCCAGACCTTCAGAACATAACCAATGGTTATATCTTTTTAGTAAAAAAAATATTATTGGCACTCAAAAATTACACAAGAATATTTAGCATATATAGCAAATTGTTCAACCAAATACTATTATTTATCATTAACTAATAATATCTGGTTTAAAGGTATAATAATGAATATATTTGAATGGTCTGTGTATGAATTAATATCAATATAAATAATTATTATGAATGTTTTGTTATAGGTTATCTCCAAAGATATTGTTACACTTATTGGATCAAAGTTCAAGGTTATCTAACTGAGTAATCTAACTTTGAGCTTTGAAACAATCATTGGATAAAAAGTTTCAAGTTATCTGGTATCTAGCTGAGCAGTGTTCTCTCTGAACATTTTACAGAGGAAAGTAAAACATGAAGAGAAAGTTTCTACAGGCTTCAACAATGTAGCTACTTGATTACAACACTTATAAGTTAGTGGAAGGAAATATTTTCCTCAAAAATATTGCTTTGTTGAAACTACTTCTTTCCAGGATAGATTTCTGCCTGTAATACCTGACCATAATGCCACCTTAGTGATTTGATATTGATGTGTTAAGCAGAGGGGAATATTTAAATGTAATTACACATGTCACTAAATATATATTTATTGTTTTTGAAAAGGTATAAAATGTACAATTCACATGGACAAATAATTTAATGGTGTCTTTTCACAGCAGCTGAAAAGTAACTAATACAATACCAAACATTGGAATCTGATACATTTGTGTATCCATTCTGGAATTCCTATAACCTATTAGAAATACAAAATACATGTTATTTCCAACTATGTCAGTCTAAGGAAGTTCTGTCATTAATCTCATGTATATTACCTGATTTTTCTCTGTAATGTTATAGACAAGATCCATTCCGTTCATTGCCTCTTAGACTAAAGTGTAGTCTTAAAATAATGGAATGAATGTATAGTGCCATCCTTTCCAAGTAAATACGAACTGAGATCAAAAGGCTATACTTCTCATATTATTAAGAGAAAGCAATGCTGGAAGATATGTTAATCTAGTTCATGAAAATATCACCCCTACACAACCACACCCTGCTTGGGATATACACAGCTGATTTCAAAATAGTTCATAAAAAATAGTTACAGTTCTGATTTTGGTAGGAGTCATAACAGTGACTTCTCTAGTGGTTTATAAGATTTATTGTCATCTGTGTAGGGAGTTCCTGTGGAGGACAGAAGAGGATGTAGATTCTCCTGGAATTAGATTTACAGGTTATTATGAGCCACATGACATGGATGCCGGGACCTGAACTCAAGTCTTCTGAAGAAGCAGTAAGTTTCTTTTCTCACCGAACTATATCTTCTGTAAAATTTTAGAGTGAGTTAGTCTTTCTGTAACAGAGAGAAGCATTGCAGTCACTTAGGTTTTCATGTATGTTATCTGTTCTCTATTTCTATGTTGGATTGAAATATTCATTTACCTTCTTATCTAAGACTGTTCAGATACCACATGTGGGATTTCCTTTCTATCGTGTCTCTTTTGCCAAAAGTCAAGAAATCAATAGAAAAATCCTACTAGACAAAGATAGTGCTTTCATCCCTCCTGCCCTTCTACGCATGAAGCAAGGAAATAATCAGAGAGTGGATCTAATGGACCCACTGTGAGATTAAATGGACCCATTCTGCCACTTATCAGCTAGCTTGGCACAACCTCCTTTTTAACAAAGGCAATGATGGAGTTTTGAATTCATTAACTAGCTTACATTTTGTATACAAATGACATAAAATGATGTTGATAGTACCCTTTCCTATGATAGACTTAAAAAGTAAACACATTAAAGCTAACTGATAACTCATTGTGTGAATGACAGAAAAAATATGTTTTCAAGGGACTTCAGGCTTCTAACACAAATGCTGTGGCTTCAATTTTAATCACAAGCTTTGAATCTGCAAACTAAATCATGGTATGAAACTAGACAAAGAAGCACATTTTTCTTTTTGATATATGGTTTTAGCTTTTTGCTTGCCTCATTTTTATCACGTTGGATTACACAAGTCAAGCAAAACGTGCCAGCCAACTTTGCATTAAGATCACCAAGAAATGGAACTATTTTCATAGTTCTACATTCTGTATAACAACCCTTTCTGACTTTATTTTCTCATATAGTAGACCATGAGATTACCCCAAATGTCTCTGTGATAAAATATCTGGTTTTTTTTTTCAACAATCAGGGAGTCTGCCTGCATCTAACCTAGGTCTCCTGGATATTTGTTACAGTTGTTTAGGTGGTCTTCTTGTGGAGCTCCTGATTGGGGAAACAGGGGCTGTCTGTGACATTATCGCCTACTTTTGGAATCCTTTTCCTCCGAGTAGACGATGTCATCATCCACCATTAATATGAAGGGAAGTGTCTAATCTTCTTGCAACTTGATATGTCATCTTTGGTTGATATATATTTCCTTCTTTTAAAAGGAAAGGGAGGAAGAATAGGTGGGAGAAAGAAAGGACAAGAGGGGGCACTGGGAGAGGAGGAAGGAAAAATAATTGTAGTTGGAACTTAACATATGAGACAAGAATACATTTATAAATGAAAATAAAAATAAATTTAAAAGGTGTGATTCACAGAGGAGGACATGAATATAGCATAGACCCCTTATGAGTAGCGGCTTTGTGGGGACTTTAGATCATTAGGTATGTACCCTTGGTGGGAATTATGGGATTACAGACTCTTATTTGTATGTTTTGTTCTCTGTCCATAAAGAAAATGGTTACTGCTCTGCCACAAACTCATGTAACTGTGTTAAGGATATTGTTTATAAAACTGTGTTTTTAGTTTATTTCTTAACCCACTATCACACAAATAATTGAGACTCTCTCATATTTGTTTATAAGACTTTACAACACAATCTTGGTCTCAAAATAGATTCAATAATCTGCCCTTTTGCTTATTATTCCTCTAGCCAACCACTTTAAAATAGTAACCAAAATCTATCACCCATAGAATGACCAGAAACCATCCACTCTTTCTTGGAAATGGGTGTGGGGGCTGGTTTTCTTAAATTGTTTCTTGTTGATTTGGGCTGTAGTTTTTCTTCTTTGGGGTCCAAGAAAATTGGGATATTTTCCAGTCTTAATTAAGTTAGCTGTAACTAACTCTGTCCAGTCTATTCATGCTGAGAAAGTTCACAGCTTAACTGAAGCCCTTACTGCAACAGTCTGTGACGCTGGGTGATCTAGCTAGCCATTTTTAAATGGTCCTGGGTTCAAATTTTCAAGAAAACAGTTATTGAGGCAATCTGTGAGGTAGGATCACCTGAGCTACTTGTATTGTCTTTTTTGGTGTTTATCCTCTTTCTCTGGTAAATATTAATGTTCAGAGGTATTATACATTTTTGTATTAATACATGTACAGGGTGTGCACTAAGCACAGTTAAGTTAAAGATAATTCTCTGTAAAATAAATTTTTATCTATGCTATTTAAAAGAGTGACATAATAAGTCCTAAGGATTTTGTAGCTAAAGATTTATTGGCCATACACATCTGAAGTCCTGGCTGGGGACATTTTTATGTCTAAGTCAGTCTCTGAGCTGTTACCATATGGACGGTTCAGCAAATTATGTTACCTGTCCTGTTTGGTCCTCTTGATTTATTTCCTTCTGTCTGTTGCCAAGATTTTCAGGACTTCCCCCCTGTCAAATCTTATTTCCACCAGTTTGGATGGAATACATCACTTTTTGTTTCCTGTTGAGACAAGAACATGTTCTCCTCCCTGCTAAACAACATATTTTCTGTCTTCCATTTTGGAATTAGAACTTTTTATGCTGATATAATTTAGAAGTTCTTTCTAAAATCTAATATATCTTAGCAAGTGTGCTATTTTTCTCATTCAATAACTTTAAAATCAGGAAATAATCATTTAATGCATTTTGGGGAGATACTATATTCCCCATATGTTTTATGACTACCTCTTAAATTCATTGTTAAATCTTTTTATAATTGTTTGACCTATAGAATTATGTTATATCTGTGACAGATTTCATGTCATAATGTCTAAAAATATCTGTTTTCCAATGGAAATACATGCTGAAGCACCATCAACCCCTGTTTGTAAAGGCATCTCTAAGATAGTCACCATCTTTAACAAATATGTAACCTTAGAATCATGGTTTTCTGGGTTAACTCACTCATTATGATCATTTCTAGCTCAATCCATTAGCCCACAAAATTTGGGAATTCCTTGTTTTTAATAGCTGAGTAGTATTCCATAGTGTAAATGTGCCACAGTTTCTTTATCCATTCTTCTACTGAGGGAGACTTAGGCTGTTTCCATGTTCTGGCTATTATGAATAAGTTTGCTATGAACATGGCTGAGCAAATTTTCTTGTTGTGTGCTGGTGCATCTTCTGGGTATGTTCCAAGCAGTGGAATAGCTGGGTCTTGAGGAAGCTTTATTCTCAGTTTTCTGAGATAGCACCAGATAGATTTCCAAAGTGGCTGTACTAGTTTGCATTCCCACCAGCAATGAAGGAGTGTTCATTTTGGGAAAACATTAGACTGAAAAATTTACAAGTTTTATAGGATCGATCCCACAATGTGAACAGTATCATGATAAAATAGGCATCACAACACAGTACAGATTCTCACAGGTGCTCATATGTAGCAATTGGGAAAAACTGGTGCTTAGGTTTCTGACATGGTAGAATTAATATACTTGCAGCTTTAACAGAGTCTAACCACAGGGTTATCATGATCATCTGCAGTTTCCTTGATTCCCCCTCTTCCCTTTACCAAAAGACACAAATGTCAGATTATCTTAGTTGCCTCATGTCCAACTCCTTGCCTACTCAGCCCCAGTGCCACTGTGCTTGAACGGACAAATAATAAAGATAACCAGATAGCTTGAAACTAAGGGGAATTAAAAACAACAGCTACCTAAGGATTAAGACTGAAGGAAAACCATAAGAGAAGACCATAAAGGCTGGTGGATCTGGACCTAGGGGACCCTATACAAACTACTGTACCAATCAAGGACAATGCTTGCAGTAAACCTAGACACCCCCATTCAGAACTAGCCAATGGACAGTGCATTCTCCATAGTTGTTTGAAGAATGGGGACTGACTTTGACATGAACCCTGGTGTCCCCTATTTGACCACTTCCCATTGGTGAGGAGGCCTGGTGGCACTCAGAGGAGGGGGAAGCAGGTTATCCCGATGAGACCTCATAGATTGTGATAATTTGGTGGGGGAGGAAGTCCCGCTCTGTCACAGACCTAGGGGAGGGGAGCAGGATGAGAGAGGGAGGGAGGGGAATGTGAAGATACAGTTGAGGAGAAAACAATTGGGATGTGATCTGAATAAATTATTTAAATAAAAAATAATTCTTTATAGAAATTATGTATGGTATGTATTCTGTAAAAGGAATAAATTTGAGTGGAAGAAAAGACAGAGGGAAATATCAGAAGAGCTAATCTAAGATAATCTGTGAAAAAATAAAATAATAGAGGGCTGTAGAGATGGTTGAATGAATAAAACTGTTTACTTGGCAAACCTGAGGGTCTCAGTTCAAATTCATAGCACTGATAGAAAAAAAAGACAAACAAACAAACAAAAAAACTGACATGCTTGTAACCCCAGCATTGGGAGACAGAGACAGGAAGATCCTGGGAGGTTGCTTGTCAATGAGCAGGCCTAGAACCTTAGCGTAGAGTTCAGAAGGAGATCCTATCTCAAGAAGTAATGCAGTGAGTGATGGAGTAGGACTCTCAACATGATCCTCTGGTCTTTATGTTCTTACCCTCAAAAGCACATGACCACATATGTATATGCTACACACACACAGCAGTACAACACAAACAAGAAAATATTTTGATGCTAAATATTTTAATATTTTAAGTAAAACTAAAGTTTGAAGTTTAACTGATCAAGAAGATATACAGAAAATTGCAAACCACACAGAAACAGTATAAACCATAGCAAACATACGTAAAGAAATGAGTTCTGAAAACAACGTAAGAGACTTTTCAAGTGTATAAAAAGAGATTCCAAAATAAAACAGAGGAAATTATAGAGGAGAGGTAATATTTAAACAAATATTGAAAGTTTTCTGTATTTGATGAAAGATGTGAGCCTGATGATTGACAAGGTTTCAATGGGAGGATTAATAAAAAAGGTCATTTACTTAGCTATATCCTGATGGAAAATTTGAATTCCAATAGTAAATAAAAAGTCTTATATAAGCTTTTTTAAGAGCAAAGAACTTTCACTTGAAAATTAATCCAACTAATATCTTGTGTATTTATAATATAAAACTCGGCAGCCGTGAAATTTTATTTACTAAGACAAAGGAAGCTAGATTTTAAGTCACTTCTCATCTCTCGGTGAAAAGGCATAGCACTGTAGTCATTCATGGATTGAAATTACGACCATGTTTTTGAGAAAATAATCAAAGCATTATAATACTTTGAATATTCAACCAACTATAAGTCAGAGCTAAGACACTGGAAAAGATGAAGATGATAGTGAGAAATGTGGTAATGACATTTTCAATTTACAAAATTTATCTTAAATGATAATATTAGTATGGTTTAGAAATGGTGGAAATGTTTATGGTTGTGAGCCTAGCCTTTAAAGGCTGAGCCATCTCAAAACAACTCTGAGATTCCATCTTACACCCATCAGAATGGCTAAGATCAAAAACTCAAGCAACACCACATGCTGGCGAGGATGAGGAGGGAGAGGAACACTCCTTCATTGCTGGTAGGAATGCAAACTAGTACAGCCACTTTGGAAATCTATCTGGTGCTATCTCCGAAAATTAGGACTAGGGCTTCCCAAAGACCAAGCTATTCCACTCCTTGGAATATACCCAGAAGGTGCTCCAGAACACAACAAGAAAATTTGTTCAACCATGTTCATAGCAGCCTTATTCATAATAGCCAGAACATGGAAAAAGTCTAAGTGTCCCTCAGTAGAAGATGGATAAAGAAACTGTGGTACATGTACACTATGGAATACTACTCAGCTATTAAAAACAAGGAATTCCCAAATTTTGTGGGCAAATGGATTGAGCTAGAAATGATCATAATGAGTGAGTTAACCCAGAAGCAGAAAGAGTCAAATGGTATATACTCACTTATATCTGCATACTAGCCCAAGGGGCGTATCCCATGAAAGTCTTCTCTTACCAGGAAACTGGGACAGAGGGGAGGACATCCTATTGGAACTCTAGATGAGAGGAGCATGGGAGAATAGCAAAGTAGAAGGATCCAGAGGGTCCTAGAAACCTACAAGAAGAACATTATGTTAGGCAGATTTGGGCCCAGGCGTCCCACTCAAACTAAGGCACCAGCCAAGAACAATACAGGCCTTAAACTTCAAACCCCTACCCAGATTTAGCCAATGGACAGGATATTCTCCACAGTTGAGTGGAAAGTGGGGTATGACTTTCACACGTACACTGGTGCCTCATATTTGACCATGTCCCCTGGAGGGGGAGACCTGATGGCACTCAGAGGAAGGATATCAGGTTACCAAGAAGAGATTTGATACCCTATGAGCCTATACAGGGGGAGGAAATCCCCCTCAGGAACAGTCATAGAGGAGAGGAATAAGGGGAAAATGGAAGGGAGGGAAGAATGGGAGGATACAGGGGATGGGATAACCATTGAGATGTAACAAAAATAAATTAATAAAAAAGAAATAGTGGAATTGTTGTGCAATCATATTTCTTAAAATATCTTCTCTTTAAAAAACAAACTAACTGTAACAGAAAAACTAAAATGAATCTAAGCGAAACCTAAGACTTTGAAAATAACAGGAATGGAAAAGAAAAAAAATGCATTTGACTGTTCTCTCTTGCTAAGGGGGATGCAATAGAATCTTTTAATAATTATTTAAATCCAGTTCTTTATTTTCCTTCATGGTTAAATTTCAATTTAATTAGTGGCAATTGTGTCATGATAATGCATCGTAATTTTCTGCTCTACTTTACAGACGTAGTGTCCTGTGCTCACAGGCAAGGCAACATGTGGAGTTTGGTGGATGCTGGTTCAAAGGCTATTAAATTCCTGCTGACTGCAGGATGATATGATTATTTTATAACCTTTCTTATACCCACTAATGTAAGTTTACTAACTGGAAGTTCAAGAGGTAATGCATTAATAGAAATAAAAAAGAGGAAGGTCAGACCCAAAGCAGGGGAATGAAAGAAAAAAAAAAATCTGCACTGAAAAGATCCTGCTATTACCACTCTTGGGCATGTAAAGATGCTCTATCATAAAACAAGAATATTTGCTCAACTATGTTCATAGTGGCTTTATTTGTAATAGCCAGAATCTGGAAACAACCCAGATGTCCCTCAACAGAAGAATGGAAAGAAACTGTAGTATATCTACACAATGGAATACCATTCAGCTATTAAAAGCAAGGACCTCATGAAATTTGAAGGCACATGGATGGATCTAGAAAAGATCATCCTGAGTGAGGTAACCCAGACCCAGGAAGTCATGCATGGTGTATACTTACTTATAAGCAGATATTAGCCATACAGTACAGAACAACCATACTACCACCGACAGACCTAACGAAGCTAAGTAACAAGTAGAACCCTTGGAAGGATGCTTAATTCCTCATTCAGAAAGGTAACTAGAATAAACCCAGAGCATTTGAAGAGAGGGAACAGGATGGGAGCCTTCCATATATGTCCTCTGAAAACTCCACCCAGCAGGGCATGAAAGCAGATGCAGAGCCTCAGAGTCAAACTGCAGGCAGAATGCAGAGAGCCTTTGTAAGAGAGGAAGGATAGAAGGATCCAGAGTGGACAGGCGTTACTCAAGAAGACAAATGGAGCCAACCAATTTGGACCCGGGGGGGGGCAGTTGTGGAGACTAATGTACCAACCAAGAACCAGGCATAGAAAGGATACAGGCCCCCCCTTCTTAGATGTAACATATAGACAGCTCAGTCTCCATGTAGGCCAGCTAGTTAGGGCACCAGGGATATCCATGGCAATGACTCCTTGGCCTGTTCTTCAATCACTTCTCCACTTTTAGGGGACCTTGACAGGCCACAGAGGAAGAGGATGCAGGTAGTCCTGAAGAGAGTTGATAGTCTGGGATCAGTTCATGAGGGAGGAATTCTCCCCCCTTTTGAGGACTAGGAGACAGGGATGAAAGAAGTGGGAGGGAAAGGCTGGGGCTTGGAGAAGAAGAGGGCGGGGCTATAATGAGCAGGTAAAGTAAGTATATTTACTTACAAAATATTAACATTTTTTATAAAAGAAGTGAATAAAATGGAAAGGTTGAAAGTTAAAGCATATGTTTTGCTTTTTAAAAGGGTAAATGATCTGATTCTAGAATCTTCTTACTAAGACGGAAGAAAGATTTTTTTTTAAATATAAAAATATAGATTATATAATTGTGACACACGGGAAAATTCTCAGAAAAGATCTAAGTGATATGATTATTTATTATCAAAATAGGGATAAAAATGATATAGAATTAGGAAGTCTGGGATAGTTCCAAGTTGGCGGTGCCCATCACGCACTGTATCTGATCTACTGCATGGAGACCAGGGACCTGATTGGGAGCCACAGACTGCAAGAACTGGAGAACACTAGGTGAGTGGGGTCCCACACAGTGCAGAACACAGGCAGGCTTGGCCCCAGGTCAAACAACAGTCCATGGAGGACCTGAATCCACTGTCCAGGCTTTGGAATGAATGGAACCCACCTGTGCACTGAAGCCGGCTTCTATAGCCCAGTGGCAGTGTGTGCGATGGTAGAACACCAGAGTTCCTGGGCTAGGCAAGTCTCAGGTAAACAAGTGAATTTGTCCATGGACATCCCCACCTGCTCGACCCCAGTCCACAGGTAGCACCAGAGTCTACTGAGAAGCTCATGGTGCCCAGCAATAGAGTAGGCAGTCTGGACAGATCTAGCCATAGCCAGGCAGCCTGCCTCAGCCGAACGAGCCTGCAAAATTGAGCTGATAGAACCTGGCCAGGACAGTCCCCATGGCCCAGCAGGGATTCCCATGCTCATGGGAGAAGCTGGACTGTCCTGAGGGTCCGGAAGGGAGTCTGAATTGTGCCCACAGCTCAGTGGGGCTGAACCACCACAGGTGCACTGTATAGACTGATACGCTATCTAGACTAATCCAGGCAGGAGCCTGTCTGCAGACCACAGCAGTCTGGGCCTGGACAATTGGGCAGATAAAGCCACAGTACCCATGGCTTGGCAGGGTCTTCTACATGCTTGGAAGAGGCTAGACTGCTCTGAGGGGTCAGGACAGAAAATTAAACAGCAGCCCCCAACACAGCTGATCTGAATCCCCTCAGTAGTGAGAATGGAATCAGGTAGAAGCCTACCTCTGCTGAACCAGTCAGAAGCTTAAGGTATAGAACAAAGTCTCCTGGAGCAGAAACCAGGTCACCTGCTGGTTCCAGAGAAGAACTCCCTGATCCCCACAGGCAAGGACACATGACTTATAATCACTCACCAACTACCCACTCTCAGCGACCAGTGAAGGACACCAGACACTACCACCCAACAGCAGAGACAGCAAGATGGCTAAAGGACAGCATAAGAATGCAAATAACAAAAACCAAAACATCTCTCATCCCCAGATTCTAACTATCCCAAATAAAGCAACCCTGAGAACTCAAACACAATTAAATATAAGAAAATGACCTCAAATCCTTAGTTATGAAGATGATAATGGAGAAAATGAATAAAATCTATAATCAAATGCAGGAAGATGTAGCCAAACAGGTGGCAGACATAAAAGAGGCCTATAGAAAAGCAGTGGAAAATTTTCAGGAAAATACAAACAACCAGATGAGGGAAATCAGTTCAAGAACTGAAGATGAATATGGAAATAGTGATAAAAGCACAGACAGAAGAAAAACAGGAACAAGAGACCTTAGAGAAGAAAGTAAGCAACATAGAAGTGAGCTTCTTTAACAGAATTGAAGAAAGGGAGGAACGAATCTTAGGAAAAGAAGATAAAATTGTAGACCTCCAAGCAACCATCAAAGAAAATGCTAAATCTGAAAAATTCCTGACACAAAATATCCAAGAAATCAAGGAAACCATGAAAAGACAAAAATCTGAGGATAATAAGCATTAAGGAGAGAGAAGAGACTCGACTCCAAGGGCCAGAAAATATCTTCAACAAAATCTTAGAAGAAAATTTCCACAATTGAAATAACGAGATGCATATAAACATACAAGAGGCCTACAGAACACCAAATAGAATAGACCAGAAGAGAAAATATTCCCAACACATAATAATAAAAACACAAAATATAAAGAACAAAGAAAATATTAAAAGCAGCAATAGAAAAAAGCAAAGTAACATACAATAAATAGCAAAACCTATCAGATATGCACCCAACTTCTCAGCAGAGACCATACAAGCCAGAAGGGCCTGGACAGAGATCCTGCAAACCCTAAGAGACCACAGATCCAGGCCAAACTACTATACCCAGAGAAACTATCAATAACCATTGACAGAGAAAATAAAATATTTCATGACAAAAAAAGGCTGGAAAAAATATTCCAAGCAAATGGTCACAGGAAGCAAGCTGCTGTAGCCATTTTAATATCTAAAAAAAATAGACTTTCAACCAAAATTAATCAAAAGGGATGAGAAAGGACACTTCCTACTCATCAAAGGTAAAATCAACCAAGAGGACACCACAATTCTGAACACCTACTCTTCAAATACAACGGCACCCACATTTGTAAAAGAACTATGCTCAAACTATGGCACCAGCCAAGGACAATGCGTACAGTAAACATCAAACCCCTACCCAGATCTATCCAATAGACATGACATTCTTCACAGTTGAGTAGAGAGTGGGGACTGACTTTCACACGAACTCTTGTGTCCCATATTTGACCACATCCCCTGGATGGGGAGGCCTGGTGGCACTTGGAGGAAGGATAGCAGTCTACCAAGAAGAGACTTCATACCCTATGAGCATATATAGGGGGAAGAGGTCTCCCTCATACACAGTCATAGGAGAGGGGAGTAGGGGAAATGGGAGGGAGGGAGGAATGGGAGGATTAAAGGGGATGGGATAACAGTTGAGATGTAATATGAATAAATTAATAAAATATATTAAAAAACATGAACCACACATTGATCCCCACACATTAATAGTTGGAGACTTCAACTTGCCACTTTCACTGAAGGATAGGTCACTGAAACAGAAACTAAGCTGAGAAATAACATCATTAACCAAAATCATGAATCAAATGGATCTAACCAATATTTATAAAACTTTTCACCCAAACACAAAGGATTATACTTTCTTCTCACCACCCCATGAAACCTTCTCAAAAATTGATCACAAAATAGGTCACAAAACAAGCTTCAACAGATACAACAAGATTGAAATAATACCTTGTATCCTATCAGAGCGCTATGGTATAATGCTAGACTTCAACAACAGAAATAACAAAAAGCCTACACACACATAGAAACTAAACAACTCTCTACTTAGTGACACCTAGGTCAGGGAAGAAATAAAGGGCTTTCTGAAATTCAGTGAAAATGAAGGAACAACATACCCAAATTTGTGGGGCACATTGAAAGCAGTGCTAAGAGAAATATTCATAGCAATAAGAGCCTTTATAAAGAAATTGGAAACATCCCACATAAGCAACTTAATGACCCATCTGGAAGCCCTAGACAAAAAGAAGCAGAAACACCCAAGAGGAGTAGATGTCTGGAAATAATCAAACTCAAAGCTCAAGATCAATAAATTAGAGACAAAGAGAACAATCCAAACAATCAACAAAACCAAGACCTGGTTCTTTGAGAAAATCAACAAGATAGACAGACCATCAGCCAAACTAATTAAAAGGCAGAGAGACAGTATCCAAATCAACAACATCAGGAATGAAAAGGGAGACATAACAATAGACACTGAAGAAATACCATGAATCATACTCCTACTTCAAAGGCATATATGCCATAAGAATTGAAAACCTAGGGAGATGGATTGTTTTCTTGATCAATTCCACTTGCCAAAACTGAGTCAAGAACAGTTAAACAAGCTAAATAGTCCCACTTACCCCTATAGAAATAGAAGCAATCATTGATAGTCTCCCCTCCAAAAAGAGCCCAGAACCAGATGGTTTTGGCACAGAATTCTGCCAGACCTTCAAAGAAGAGTTAATACCGATACTCTTCAAGCTACTCCAAAAGATAGAAATGGATGGAACATTACCAAATTCATTCTATGAAGCCACAGTCACGTTCATACCTAACCCCACAAAGACCCAACACAAAAAGAGAATTTCAGACCATTTTCTCTTATGAACTTTGACACAAAAATACTCAAAAAAATACATGCAAAATGATTACAAGACCATATCAAAGATATCATTCACCAGAGAGTCCTAGAAACCTACAAGAAGAACATCTTGATGAGTGAATTGAGGCCCAGGGACGTCAGCTCAAACTATTGCACTAACCAAGGACAATACAAGTAGTAAACATCGAGCCCCTACTCTGATCTACCCAATGGACAGGTCATTTCCCACAGTTATGTAGAGAGTGGGGACTGAATCTGACATGAACTCTGGTGCCTCATATTTAACCACCTCACCTTGGTGGGGGATGTGTGATAGCACTCAAAGAAAGAATAAGCAGGCTACCAAGATGAGACTTGATAGCCTATGACCATTTAGAGGGGGAGGAGGTCCCTATGGTCTTAGACCTACAGGAGGAGAATAGGGTGAATTGGGAGGGAGGGAGGAATGGGAGGATACAAGTGATGGGATAACAATTGAGTTGTAATCTGAATAAATTAATAAAATTAAAATTATAAAAAGAAGTAGAAAGTTTGAATGAACCAAATAAAAAATAACAAAACTTGGCCTACAGAAATGAATTGGCACTTAGAGTATTAGCTACTTTTCCTGCACCTTTTTTTAAAACCTTTTTTCTAGGCTCTTGTTTCAAGATACTTTAAGCCACTTTCTGCTTGAAACTTTCTGCTCCATTAAGCTGATCTTATCTCATTTCACACACATTCTACTACCTTCCATCAATGCCCTGTGTTTAGTGACTTGGTTTCCACATTATACCAATTTAATTACATGAAGCAAAATATTCAGATATAGGATCCACATATGATAGCGAACATGCAACATAGACCTGCTTGGCCATATTAAGTATAAGATTTGAAAGCACTGTCCATTTACCTGCAAAATTCATGGTTTTATTATTTTTCTGTACTCTTGAGTAAAAATTCATTGTGTATATGTAAAACATCTCATTATTCATCAGTTGATGGACATCTAGGTAGGTTTCATTTCCTAGTTATTGTTAGTTAAAGCATCACTGAGCACAAATGTACAAATCTATCTCTATCGTATAAAAATATATAGTCACTATATTATAAATCTACAGTTTTTATATCTATGTGTCTATTCTGTATTATATCTACAAATATCTTCATATTTTTTTAAAGTCCTGTAAGTATAGGGTTATGTGTCACATAGCTGGGTCATATAATTGTTATGTAGGCAGCTTTCTGAGAAACCTCCTGACTAATATCCAAAATGACTACACTAAAACCATCGTGATGTTAGGTGGTTAATGTGTTTGGAGAGCCACCATTTAGTTTGAAATCAATAGCAACCAACCACTTCATTTCATTAAGATTATAATATCCATTGGGAAAATGGATTTTATACTTACTCCTTTGGATTTCTTACTCCTTTGAGACTATAAATAATGAATACTCATGTTACAAAAAAGAAATGCCATAAGAATAAAGTAACATTTTAAACTTAAAAACACAACAATAATGGCAAAGTTCATCTTCCTGATGATAACTAAGAAATCAATATAGTTGCATGAAATTAGTTCATATTTTCTTCTGATTATAATAAAAGCTGGCAAATACAAATTAAGTGCAAAATCTTCTTTCTTCTTTGAAAGTATATGACAATATAAGTCATTATAATTATGTTAATTAAAATTCTCAGTATGTTTTGAGTGAGTATATTATACAACAGTTAATATTAAATGATTAATCTATTTTCATTATCAGAAAAAGACAGTATTGTTACTTAGAATATTCAATAGAGTTTTTAATATTCCTAATTTTCTAGAATCATATTAATAACAAAGAAAGTAAATATAAAATTTATAATATGTGTGTGATTAAAAAGAGAAAAGGCGTATTCTCATTCAGAGTTTGAGATGGTACAATCCTACATATGTGGATCCTTGAATCCATTAGCACCGACACTACAAGAAGGATGCCTAATTCTGAGGACAACTCAGATAGATCCATAGCAACATTTACAAGCCATTCCTTGCCCTTGCTAGGCAAGTGCTCTACCACTGAGCTAAATCCCCTAGGGCCTCCGAATACCTGTTCCACTGATCCAAGAAAACATATCACCATGCTGTTCTCTTGAAGCAAGGTATGCTGGAGTGTCTATCTTCTCAGACACTCTCTTTGCAGAGACTCTACTTCAAATAAATTCACCTGAATGTTTTAGACAAGAGCCTTTGATGCCTAGCATCTCACTTTTTAGCCATGTTATCTCATGAGGTTTTTCATTCATGACACTACTTTTGTATTTTAAGTTATGACAGCTGCTTTGTCTGAACCAATTATGTCTGAAACTTTCAGTAGATAAGCATGTGTTTCCTCACAAAATCACATTTTTACCTAGTGTCTCAGCGTCAGCCTTTGCTGTGCTTTCTCATTATAAGCTGTATAAACTAAAGGGGATTGTTGCCTCGCCTACAGGCTGAAATTTCTCCACTAAACATTACTTCTAAAGTTAGCCTCACTCAAACAATTGAGCTATGGGAAGAACATAGCCAGATTCATTGCCAGAATGTGACATAAGTAGCCTCCAATCCAATTTCACACATAGTTCTAAACATATTGAAACAGGTCTTCACTCAAACAGTTCACAACAAGTTTCTTTTCTACATGACCACCAAAATGATGCTACTCCAGTAGTAGTGTTTACAGAATCCTTGTACTCTTCCAAATTTTTCTGCCTTCTCACCATCTAGCTCCAAACATTTACACAAGATCTGGTCAATTATCGGAGCAATGACCTCACTTTTCAAGACCACTTTTCATGACTGGTTACTTTTCTTTTTATTACAATAGAATGCCAGACAAGAACAACCTGCAGATCACTTACAACTTAAAACAATACCGGAAGTCTTCACTGAGTCAGAGAAGGCATGGCAGCAAGGATGTAGGCACTCCTTATATGTCACCATGTCTGGGAGCAAATCTTGTGTCTTAATTCATAGGAAATCACTTTGCTACATATGTTTTCTAAAAAAAGAATGAAAATACTAAAGTTAGTCTTCCAATAAAGAAATGCTTTGGGAGTAACATGAAACTAAGCAGGAAATATTCTTTGTAAGTAAAATGTCCTTTATAACAGGTACCAGTATTATTTTTTAATCTGGTTGATTTAAACTGAATGGTTATCAGTTTGTTTATGATACTTTTGTATAAATTAAAAGTATGCAGTCCATTAAAAATTAAAAATTCAATCATTCTTAAAGGTATAGCTTAAAAAATGTGAAGAATATTTGCTGTGATGATAATGATGATGGTGTGTATATGTGTGTGCTTTCAGGTGTGTGGGAGTGCTTGCATGCATGCTATGTGTGTGTGTCTTGTCTGTGTTATTTTGGATTAGTTAAAAAGCCTAAGCCTTTGAAGAGTTCTTTCACAGAATGCAACTGCATTTCAAGTTAGCATTGTGCTTAGTCGGTTAAATATGTAGTCAAGTTCATGCTTTAAAAATGGATTCAGGAGTTGAGTACTCTCTGAGTTTGCCTGATATTTGAAATTTCATCAGCCAGTAAAATAACACTAAAAATAGCCAATCAAAATGATGGATAAGTACTTGCAAACCCACATTCAGATGACTGTTGGACAGTTTAACAGTGTCGTGCTTTGTTAGAACTAAGCAAGTCTGTTTCCTGTGAATCTTGAGGATGTTTTACAGATGCTGAAATAGGATCATGAATACTATTCACTGATGAAATATTGTCATGAAATTCCTTTGTAATTGTTTACTTTGTTGTCCTATTATAATTGTTTAGATAAATATTTTCCATCTGCCTATAATAAAATTTTGTATTTAAATGATAAGACAATGACCATACAGAAATTTCCTAATCTATAACCTGTTAATTTAAGTATCAGGGAAGTATTCATATATGAAACTCACTTTTTAATAGGATTTCTTAACCTTAAAATGTGTCTATAAACCTTTTGTATTTGTTTTTTAATACAGCACTATATTACATTTATGTAATTTTAATCTTTTTATCACTGATTTCCTGATAATCAATAATAAAATGATTTTGTGCAAAAAATCTCAAATCAAGAAAAATAAAAATTGTGATTTTTAACTCATATGATATTGGATTTGAAGACATACAAAATCAAATCATATAATAAAGAATGATAGAGTCCTTAATAGTGTGCCAGAAAATGTTATTGCATTCTATAGCTAACAAAGAAATTTTCTATTTTGGGATATTTTTAGTTAAACTAAAAATGTGTTATTAGAATTTCCATTTTCTATTATTTTTCTATTTATTATTATCATTGTTATTATTATTTATACTATATTTTCTATTATTTCTTATATTTTATTTGTATATACATCTATGTTTATGCCATGTTTTTGATGGTGTCCAAAGAAGCCAGAAGCAAAAACTGGATCCCCTGACCCTGGCATTATAGGCTATTGTTAGCTATCTGGTGAGTGCTGGAATCTAACCTGAGTCCTCTGAAAGAACTGGTGCTCCTAAGCACAGAGGCACCTCTCCATTCTCCTTATGTTACACAAGTACTCTACCAACAGAGTAATAATTTATACCACAATTGCTTTTATTACAGTATATTGTTACATCATTATTACCTAAAGACCAAACATAATTTATATTATTTTATATTTTGCCTAATTTTCTTTCTGTTCCAAATATTCCAGTAATATATCATTATATTCATTTGCCTTCTTAAGTGTATATTGGCTATGAAAGTTTATGTTTAGTATCTTCCATTGATGAGAGTATGTGTCTTTTTATCATAGCCTTTTCTTTAAGTAATATGAACTAAACACTGTGCATGTTTCAGTATTCTAAAAAGTACTTTGACATTATATCACAATAGAATTTAAACTTCATATAATTAGTACATGTTAGCCTATGATAGCATATTATGTATATTAAAATGCTACATATACATCTTAGAGTTTGCATGAGTAGTTTTCTATATTAGGAGATTTATGCTATGGATATATTACTCTAGTCATTGTATAATTTATTATTCAAACAGACACATTTAGTAAATGAAAACCCATTTGGGGCTTGTTTTAGAACCATTCTATATGTTGCCAAACTAGCCAAGGCAATATCTTTGTCTATCGTGCACTTTAGCTTTTGTTGTTTTTTTGTTTGTTTGTATTTGTTTGTTTGTTTGTTGCTTGTTGTTTGGTTTGGTTTGGTTTGGTTATGTTTGGTTTTTTTAAGACAGGGTCTCTCTGTGTAGTCTTGGCTGTCCTGGACTCACTTTGTAGACCAGGCTGGCCTCGACCTCACAGTGATCCACCTACATCTGCATGCTGACTGCTGGGATTAAAGGCGTGTGCCACCATGCCTGGCTCTGTCTTTCACTGTAAGTACTGGCTTTTTTTTTTCAGCAACAGTGAAAGATGCATACTACCCTATTAGTCATGATAAGGAAAACGTGAAAAAAGCAAAGCAGGACCAAAATATTTCAACTATATGTATGAATGTACACTAATATATTTATATACAAATAAAGAACTGAGTACATTTTCTGATGTCTAAAGGGAAAAAATGAAGAAGAAAAAAAAAAAGAAACATGGTACTCACATCATTGAGATCCCATTCACAGACAAGACAGGAGATAATGAAGAGCCAGGCTGCTGTCCTCGGATGAAATGAACAAGGAAAGGGAAACTCATTCCTCTAAAAGGAAAAATCAAGGTAGATATATCACAAAACAAATTGTAGAAACATCTCCATACACACCATGCACTGTGTAATATAATTTATTTTGTGTAGTTTGCATGTAAACAAATGTCAAATCAAATATGAAGGTTCTAGTTTCCTCATAGTATAAACATATGGAAGAAATATCACGAGAAGTTCTTAATGAGTGGAGCCCTCAGACTAGCAAGTGAAGGGAAATCATAGGGAAGCATAGCCATGTGGATACTATCTGATTTTCTGTTGATTTAGTGTCACTTTGACTGCCATGTGGCATTTTAAACGAAGCTCATGTATTATTTCTAGGTCATTAGGATATGATCAAATTGTAGAAAATCAGGTGAGCTTTATAATGTCCTTTCTCTATTCACTTCAGAAACACATCAGAAATTAAGCAAGATAAAGTTTTCAATGATATATTTAAAAGTTTTGTTTTTTAGTTACATTGAACACATAGAGAAAATGTAAACATAATTACAGACTTTTGTAGGAAACATACCGATAAGCCCTAATGTTTTGTGGATCAAAACATTTTCCAAGCAAAGTCCATTTTTCGGTATCATTTCTATTTATTAATAACAATTCTGGCTATAGCATTCAGCTGTCTCATATGCTAAAGCAAGACTCTTTTGTATTCTTATGGTTTTTAAATCTGTAATCAATTATTTCCTCTATGCTCTCACTGCAAATATCTTGCATCTATATTCATATTTCAGAATTCAATTGTAAAGAGCAGTCTGGCCTATATCTTTAGTGTACATTTCCCCTTGTGTATTTCCCCTCCAATCATATCTCTTTGATTTCTACCTGGGACAGTCCAGCAGTTGCTAACATATAGTGTACTCAGGAAAATCAGGATAGAAAGAAAAAGAAGCATATATCTATATGCCTGTTTCTCTCCATGTCCAGTGGCCTCAGGCAGGCTGTATTCATCAACTTCCAGTCACTACTGTTCTTTACACTGGCCTTTCAATGGGCTCAGACCTGACTATTGCACTAAAGTCTTCTGCTTTTTTCAGTGTGCTTTGTTTTCAAGTTGTTCTGAATGACAAAAGCAATCACTCATGTTGAGACTCTCACTAGTGGTCCCACTATCTTCCCATGAGCATCTGTCACTTGTACATAAGCTTATACTAAATTAAGTATGTCACATATTTCTCCATGAAACTGTTCAGTACCCTTACATATATAATGACCATTTTTCTTAATACTAACCACATCCTATGTGTCTTATCTTTTTTCAGGGTAATTACTTCATACTAGATAATTAGTAAATATAAAATAAATTTGGGTAAGTGATATATTGAGATAATGTGTCAATAATATCATGTGTTAAACACAGTCTTGAGAACTACCACTTTAGTCTTCATTTAAGCATTTGCAGAAAATAATAAGATTTGATAAGATAGCTCTATAAAAATGACAAAATAACACAAACAACATAAAATATATTAAGTACTCCAGTCACCATATAAATATTGAACTCTTTGAAACAAAAACCATCTTAGGGTTGTTGCTCTGAGGCAGCCTTCCCATCTGTATGGAAGCTTAATTGACAAACACTAATATATCACTGAAAGTGTACAATGTTATTTTAGTATTCACATACACTGTGAAACATACTTACCCCTTCACAGATATGTCCATCTGCTTTTGTAAATGTAGTAGGAATACTTAACATTCGATCTTTCTCCAAATTCCTAGAGTTAATTTTTATTAACCATAATTTCTAAATACTACATTAGATCTCCAAAAATTAATTCATGTCACTTCTGAAAATGTCTACCTTTTAAGTTGCATTTATTCTCACTCCATCTAATCCCCTAATAACTGCTAGCCTACCATGTACTTTTATGGATTTTCTCTTATAATTTCTACATGTCAGTATAACCAGACCCTATTTGTGTTTGTTTCTGCCTTATTTCCTTGAGAAATTCAAAGGTTCATTAATGTTCTCTCAATTTATAGATATCCTGTTTAAGGCTCAATGATATAAACATTACATTTTCTCTACCCATTCATCACTAATAAACACAGGTTGATTTCACATGTTAGATACTGCACGTAACATTAAAGTCAACATAGAAGAAAAGATATAAAATATATTTAATTTATAATAGATTTCATAACCTTAAGACTAACACTAACCTTAATAATACACCTAGTTCTAACTTTAATCCTGTCTAACTTTATCTCTAGCACTGTATTTTGGTTGTATACACCTATTATCAGGTTTGCTGAATCCTGTGGTAGTTGGTTTTTAATTTATAAGGTATCTCCATACTTTTAACAATAATGGTGGCACCAACTCACGTCTCTTACAAAATGTATCCGGGTTTGTTTCTATTTATAGCATTTCCACCATTTAGATAGTAGGCCTCATAACCTGTGGGAGCATATAATTCTTATTATGGGCTCAATTTGTAATTTGTTGACAGTAACAAAGGTCTTCCAGCATATGTTTTCATAATTTTAAGAGTCATCTTTGGGGAAAAATGCATTTGGGTTATCTCCTACTTAATAGTTCTTGCTTGTTTTTGTTGTGGTTGTTTTCATTTTTTGTTGTTGTTGTTTTTTTTTTTCTGTTGAGTACATGTGCTATATGTATTTTGAGAATTGGCCACTGCATGATGTGTAACTTTCAAATAACCTCCCATTCTTTGCTTGATTTTTGATGTTATCACTTTACTTATATGTTTTGATTTTATCGTATGTGTTTTGCTAAAAAAAACTAGCCTTTTCTTTGATTATTTAGGTTGATGCAGTGAATTTTATTGATAGTATTGAAGAGAGTATGGCTCTGTAATTTCTTCCCCTTTTTCTGGATGTCTGAGATGAAAACTATGAGGAGATGCTCAGTTGGGACAGGAACTCCTCAGCAGCAAGGGCCTCTCTGCTCCTCTCTTGTCCTCACTGAAGTAGATAGTCTAGTATCTCCAAATTCTTGGAGGCCATGTAGGCCAAAGGACCCACCATCTTGTTGTTGAAGCTGTATTCTTGTCATGATAGGAAATGAGCTTTACAAAATTTTCATTGAGAACAATGCAATTGTCAGCATCAGATGTGGAACAACAGGCATCACTATTAAAGTTTCAGGAGATAACCTGGTCATCAGTGCCCAGGAGGCCCATTAGTGGGCCCTCAAATGCCTGCTTCATTAACTTCTTGATGTTATCATACTGGCAGCTTTCTCCAGGTAGACTCTCAAATACACAATAGACATATTGAGATTAAGAACATGGATGGCCATGCAGGTGAGCCTCCAATTCAGCTCTAGAATCACAGTGTCCGTAGCCTTGGTAGCACTCATTGACGCAAAGACGGTGTGCTGGACACCCCCAGCACTATCATGCCACAGTTTCTCAGAGGTGCCATCCATAATCTACAAGCCATAGTCTTTTGGATACCATCAATAACATTTATTGCATCCACCTAAATATTCAGTCTTCAGAGGTGCCATGAAGTGACGGCATCGAATCCTGTCGTGAATGCCTTAATGTCAAAATTGTTATGGATGAGCTTAGCCAGGAGAGCTAAGCATTTTTTGATAGTACAGAAAGCATTGTTGACAATTTTGAGTGAGTTCTCATGGTTCACACCCATCACAAACCTGGGGGCACTGGCAAAAGGAGAGGAGATGATAAACCTTTGGCCCCAATCTTCAAGTGGGTTCCAACCATCTCCATGGTGGTAAAGATACCAGTACACTCCACAACATACTCAGCACCAGCATCACCCCTTTTGGTGATAGTAGAGTCATACTAGAACAGGTAGAGCATGTAGTTGATGTCAATGAAGGAATCATTAATGGCACCAATATAAACTTGTATATATTGAAAGAAGCCCTGTAAACTAGGCACCCAATATGTCCACATCCTTCCATTCTGACTTTTACCATCATGTCTCTGGATTGAGGCTGGCACTCCAGAAGAAGACATGACTGACTCTGGAGTAGAGAAGAGCAGAAAGCTGGAAAGTATATAGCTCTAATGTCAAACCTAATGTAAACTATGGTGCTTCTTGATAGTCTATAGGATAATGATTGCTATAAGATAGTCAGAATAGGTGAATCAATAAACATTTGCCCATTTCTAAGATACTTGATTTCTATATTGAAAAAACATTGTGTGGCATTTTTACTGTAACACATTTTTTTCTCTTAACATTTACTGCTGAAGCTTCTGAGAGACACTTCTGATAATACAAGCCCCTCTAGTGGTACCTGATGTGAATGCTGTGATATGAAAAAGTTTAAATTGTTTTTAATGCTTACAGGACACATTCATAAGATTGACATTTAGAAACGGTAATATCTTCAAGTCATTCATTTCTTATAATAGTTATTCACTATAATATGTGATATATATTTGTGTTTGTGCTAAATCAATTTAAGTGACATATAAGAATGTTATAATTTCTAGCTTGAGAGGTAGTTTGATAGCACATAAAAGTGTTTCTTACTTACTTCATAGTAGCTGTTTCACCCATTAATTAATTTGATCTGATTATTGTAAGTGTATGCAAGATTCCATCATTTGTGCTTTTAAGAATATAAAGTAAAACACAGAATACAACAAGCTCTTTGAATAGCCTGTCCAGTGACTGAGCAAAGGGTTGACATACAAGTTAATTTAGTTTCTGCTGCACATTTCCATTAAAATGAAGTTATTTAAAAATAAAGAGTGGGCTGAGGAAATGGCTCAGTGGGTAAAGGCTTGCTGTGCAAGCACTGGAACATAAATTTGGATGCCCAGCATGTGGGAGCTTGAGGGAGGCAGGTCCTAAATGCCTTCTGGCCTTTCTTCGACTCAATGTTGCCTATTTCTCTATCAAGTCTTTCTTTGTCCCTTCAAATGAGCCATTGTTTGCTTACTGTTTTGTGAATGTGTGACTTTATAACAAACAATGTAACTTTGGCTTTGTGTTTCCAAATGTTCCGATAAAATATTACCAAGCTTAGATTAGAGGTTTGGCCATCATATAAAGAATGGTAAGAGCAAAATATGTTGTATCTATTATTTCCCTAACATTTCAAACAATTATTCTTAGTATGAGAAATGAATAACAGAAGTGATGACAATTTTCTAAAAGCAAATAAGCTGATGAGAGAAACTCAGTTCTGGGCAGAGCTCCCTAGAATTAGTAAATTGGTGTAGAAAATAAGAAACTCCAGACCCCAAACACTGCTGTGAATTACAAGGATAAATTCCACGGTTACCACTCCCAAATTTCACATTAATTATGAAAAGCATGTCATCTAGGAGAATAAAAATCCTGAGGGAAGCCTTAAGGCCTTTTTGTTTGTGTGTTTGTGTGTTTGCTTGTTAAAATAAAATAAACCCATTGTTCTAGAAAGTAAGGCTTGGAAAGTTGATTTTTTTAAATAGTCAGCCTCCCTCTATTCTATTGGCCATTCATATTTGGGTAGGGCTATAACTGCATTATATTATGAAGTTCCCATGCCTCTACTCATAGGGAGATCTAGATATTTGGAAAGGTGTTCATATAATTTACATGTCCTGAAATACATGATATATCAATATAAGTTCTGTGCACATTGATAGAGACTTTAAGAAGACCATAAAGAACAGATTCATTGAAACAAGAACAGATAACAATTAAGGAGCTTATAATCTGATAAGGATGATAAAATATTCCTCTCTGAAATTTGTGTGAAAAGACAACACTGAGAAAATCTGTCTGTAAGCATCACACTGATTATTATTATTACCACACTGATTATTATCATCAATAAAAACAAACAGAGCCATAATAGCAGAAGAATGTGTATGGATATTTCTGAAATAAATAATGAGCTTCTATTTCTGATAACATGGAAACAAAATGTTAAATAGTTTGAATCATAAGAAAATATTTAATTTCTTTCACTTAAACTTGAAGTTAAGATATATGTGTATGGATTTATAATAAGAAACATAGTAGTCACCTTTAGTAACCAAGGTCTAATTAAGAATTCTACAGCCTCTTAGAAATTATTCTAAGTTTATTGTAATAATGTGTTAGACATAGATATTAATCACAAAACACTTTTATTCTTATTTACATGTTAACTTCCACATATCCCATATAGAACCCTTTTGAGCAGCATTCATGTGACTTAACAGTCAGTGATTGTTCTCATTATTTTTTGTCAACTTGACACCAGAATAACTTAGGAAGAGGAATCATAAATTAAGAAATTGCCTCAGTGAGATTGGCCCTTGGGCAAGTCTGTGGGACGATTTCTTGATGAATGATGGGTGATGGAGAGCCCTTCCCCCTATTGGTGAACAGCCCTTGAGCAGTTGTCTTCACCTGTATAAAAAAGCAAGTCAATAAGCACGATTCCTATGTACCCTTTCTTCTGTTCCTGCTTCCAGGTTCCCATCTCCAGTTTCCTGCTTTGGCTTCTCCTTGATACAGTTTAGCTTGTAAGGCAAAGAAACTCTTTTATCTCCAAGGTGCTTGTGGTCATGGTGTTTACCACAGTACTGCATTTATCTCAACAACAGAAAGCAAAATAAGACAATGGTAAATGCTTGTATATATGAAAGTTAAAGAATTGACATTTTATAGTACTTATTTCATAAATCATGGAGTAATGTTTTTTAAAAAGTGCTCCTTAATACATCCCTATGTTACTGATCCTCATATCACCTACTCTAAAACTCACTATTACTATTTTTTAATTTTTTTATTTTTTACATACACATTTATATTATTACAAATCTATAAAATAAACTACATACAGCGAGAAGAACCATGAAACAATCAGAATTATATAAATGTTACAACTCACAATTAATAAATCGTCATTTTCTTTTTATGACATCTATCCAAAACTTTTATAAATTCCCTATTAGAAGTCTTAAGGCATTCTTCTTATGAGTTAAGACTGTTGCTACCTAGTAATTTAATGGTCATTGACTATGGGAAAAGATGAAACCATACAACCAACTCTAACATTGAAATGCAAAGTGCTGTTTTATGAACCTGACTCATCTTTTAAATAAAAATCTATCAATATGTAAGCTCTTCTTCTGGAGTATAGACATGATGAGCCTAGAGTAAAACCTGATTGTTATGACTTCCATTCATGTTACTACAAACTCTATTAGCTAGCAGTTTGTTACTTGACATTCTCCATGGCTAACAGTTTAATATAAAATGATATTCAAATTATATTTTCAATAATCAAGTCCAAGTATGAAGGTGATTATACTAACATCAGTTGATAAAAGTCAGATTCTGGAGTAGTTGGCTAAAAAAATAAGAGCATATTTTTCTGAAGCATTAAGAAACTTGCTGACAAATCTGCCTGGTTAGACATCCTATACCCATTATCTATAAGAGAGTTGTTTACTCTGCTAATGAGCACGGAGAGCCAGCAGATGTCTAGAACCGATTTGGCAGCTTCTGAGCTTTATATCCATATTCCAAGAACCCATTAGCTAAATATAATTTTTAGAAACACAAATGTCAGGATTCTGCCAATGCTTTATAAACAAGAAGCTTAGAATTGGAGGGATGTATCACTTTATAGTGGTCCCTGAAACGAAGCTGAAAAGGCTGGTGGAGCAGCATCTGAGTTATTTAGATAACAACATCAATGTCCTACTAAAAATTTCTACATTTTGCTAACATTCTTAGAATATCAGATATCTCCTTTATGTATCACCTCTCTTTAAAGTTAGAGGTGGAGAGGCAGGGTTGCAGTCACAGCGTTAGTAGCCTCTCCAAATTAGGTTGTCCACAGAAGCCACAGAGAAATCAGCTGTAGTCAATTGATGACAAGAATTTCCCCCCAATTTTCTGCCTATAATGCAAATGTATTTTGAAATATTTTCTGGCATGGAGGGGGTTCTAATTTAAGAACTCTTCTGGTTCAACATGACAACAACAACAACAACAACAACAACAACAACAACAACAACAAGACAAGTCTCCACATGAGGAGTAATATGTTTAGAACTCCTAATCTCCGCATAGTATGTCACCTACAAAACTTGGAAACCTAACTCATTACCACAGTTGTAGCCTTCCAATGTAAAATGCAGTCCTTACATGACTAACAGATTTCAATTAAAATAATGAATCTACTAAAAACTGAAGTCATAAATCCATACTAAATATTCATTAGAGAATATATTGAGATCTTTTTTCTTTGTCTTTTAGTAAGATTTATGTTACATTAGACCAATACAAAGCTGTTTGCTTGATTTTCCTGTTAGATTTGTACAAATATATTTTCTTCTTTAGTAATAGTAAAAATAATTTTTAAACAGTTAGCACTAGGAAATATTAATTTATCCGATACAAACATACATGAATTATAAACACATATTATAAATTGGTATATTTGTGAGTTGCAGTACATCGATGATGCTAGGAGGCCAGTGAAAGCTCAATTTTAGCACTATAATTGAATATAGTTTCAATTGTAGTATCCAAAATTCCTCCTACACAGAAATCATATTTATTTCTGTTAGAAGTCAATGGAGAGAAGTAAGTTTAGCTCCATAGAGAGTTTTAATGCTTTATTTTATTGTTTTATGAGAACAAGATAGCCTGAAGTAATTTGCCTTGCAGCCTGACTTTAGTTCATTTGAGTAAGTAACTCATGTTAAGGGCTTGATTCATTTTTATGTCTTCTCCAAATGAGGCTTAGATGTCTACACCTTGTAATTGCCTTGTTTTACACATGTTTTAAAATTTTGTCATTTTAAACCAGCAAGGGCTAAAAAGATAATCTCTTTTAATCCCCAAAGTTTTTGAAGAATTAATTAAGGCCTTAATATTGTAAGTGATCTGAAAAATATTATATATCTAGTTACTTGTAGAATTTATATTAGAAATGAAGGCACCTAAATCTTTATGTACTTCACTTAACTCGTCTTCCTAAAAGATGAAATAGGAGAAGTTGATATCCAGATAATTAACAATGAAATGGAAAAGGAAGAGAAGACAAGTGGAAAAAAAGAAAAATAAATAGGAACTTACTTAGTAAAGCTATAAATTTTTATTTTTCCATATATTAGATATAAAAATTTGAAGGATGACAGTTATAGAAATTTCAGCATAAAGTAAAATTTCTGTTCTCCTGGCATTTCCCCTAAGATAAATAAGCATAGCCTCTAAAGAATATAAAATGTCTTTGTCTTAAAATACATTTTGATTATTAAGTATGACTTTATTATATTAATTGAAAGCCACTTGCATTTGATGGGAAGCAGAGCACAGCATCACTAATAGATGTGACTGAGGTTCTTCAGTACAGAATTCAAAGGACAGACATTTAATTCTACCTCTTGCTGCAAGGAAAAGTAGGTATATTCTAGGAGAAAACAGCTGGTTGAATGCCACCAGAAAAGGTCTGAAATGTAGTTTGGGAAATGTTCAAGTATATAAAAAATCATGACATAGGAACAATCATACTCACAAGTTTCTCTCTAGAGCACCCAGGGGGATTAAACTAACCCTTCATAATTTAAAAATTATTACATGCTATGTGTCTTCATTAGAAAATATCCTAAAGTTGTTTTCATATATAGTAGGAAAGAAACAAAAAGTTGCATGATCGTCATTTTATCTTTCTATTTAATTCCTTGTAATTTTTATTATTGATCAGTTATTTTTCTATCATATAATTTTTTTTTAGGAAAAAAATAGTAAGACTTGAGAACGATACACCAAACATAAGTTCTGTACTCACAGATATTAAAAATAGGTGGATATTCACTTTTCAAAATATCAGAATTATTATTTACCATGTTATAAATGAGCTTTTTGGGTAGCTTCTCAGGCACACAGCTACAAAGAGCATGATGTGCAATTATATCGTTTCATTCTGGAAGGCTGTACTAGATTAATGTTTGAAGAACAACTTTATCCCATTGTTATTGGTTTCTTATGTGACAATAATACTCTGAATATTTAAATATTCTTTGACTAGTTTTCCTGAAAATGTTTTACCTATGCTAATGTTTTCATCATCTCAAAAATGCAGTATCTTATGGTTGGAAATAATTTGTTCCAAGAGCTTTGTCAGCCATTGTTATGAACATGATGATTCTCCATAGCAGTTTTTCTCCTCTCTGTATTTTACATTATTTTTTAGAGATTTGATCAAAACTACAGTAAAAATCATAGCCACCTCACCCACTCTCCTCTCTAACTACTCCTATGCCCCACAACACACTCAATTTTGGGACATGGTCTTCTTTAGTTATTACACACACACTCACAAACACACACACACACACACACACACACACACACACACACACACAAAGGTTAACACTGGAAAAAATAAAATTTCCTTTTCTCAGTTGCCATGAATTCCTTTTGCTTACCCTCTAAGGTTGAGGCCTTGCTAGATTTCCTCCAACTATACTAAATGTCAATCAGTGTGATTATGAAGCTCTTCATGGACTAAGCTCTCCTATTTTATATTGAAGACATTATTTCACAGCAAATGCCCTATTCCTGTGTTTCTAACTTGGTTCACACCCTTTGCAACAGTGTTATATTATGCCTTCTTAGGTGAAGTGGTTGTGTTGTAGATGTGCCGAACTGGAATAGGAAGCCCAAAGTCAGTTGTTCTCTGCATTTTGAAAATTTGTGGATTTCTATAATGGACTGTGTATGTACCAAAAAAAAAATAATAATATTTTTTTTTCATGAGCAGTGAGAGCTACACTTATGTGTGGGCATAAGAATGGGTTTTAAAATGCAGTGGGGAATTGAAATAGTTTAAGAAAGTGACAGTAAAAGGTCCTCCTCTATGGTCGATGACCACACCAGCTACAGCTAGTTGGCTAAATTCAGAGTAAAAGGGTAGAATCCTCTCCTATTGAGTGGGCCTTCAGTCCAATTAGACTGCTGTTGGTCACTCCCAAGTTAAATATAAAAGTTGCAATTGCACCAGACGGTATATCTTGTGGTGATGACTACTTTTCTCCTTTGTCAGCTTGCGTAGGACTTTCTTACACTTTGAGAACTGCTCCTCCGTAGAGGCTTCCAGGTCAAGCCCAGCTCAATCCCTTTAAATTCTGTTTGCAGTGTAGTTTCTTTATTCGTGATGTTTTACCTTCAAACTCTAAGAAGCAAAGCAGAGCAACGACAATAGCTTATATTTTGTTGGGTTTTACTTGAATTTTCTCTGACCAGCAGATTGAAGAGAGGTATCTGGTATCTGGCACTGAGCTTTGTAATATCGTACATGGCTCTCCTGAGCATGTGTATGAGAATTATCCCCACAAATGCTGTAACTTAATTTAAATTACATATGTATGCACATACGCTTGTATAGATTATATGTGCGTGTGTTTTCTTTTTTTTTAATTGAAAATAGATTCTTCTCTCATACAATATAATTGTATCACAGTTTCCCGTTCCACAACTCCTCCTAGATGCCCTGACCCCTCCTCCCTCGAAAACCCACTCCCTCTCCATTTCCTTTTCAGAAAAGAGCAACCCTCCAAGAGATGTCAAAACAAAGTAAAATAAGACATGGGATGGGTCGCCTAGTAAGGGGAGGAGAGGACTATCTCCAACACGGACTCTATTGCCTGCCTTTTGATCACTTCCCTCTGGCAGGACTGCCTCGCCAGGCCACAGGGGAAGACGACATGCTCAGGCTTGATGCGACTTGATGAGCAGTGGGTGGGGTGGTGGTGGCAGAATGGTGTGGAGGGCTCCCCTTTTCTGTGGAATAAGGGAGGAGGGATGCTGCAGAAGCCGGAGGGTGGGGCCAGGAGGAAAGGAGAGAAGGGGCTAGCATAGGAGGTAAACTGACTAAATAAAGTTTTTTATAAAGGACAAGGCAAAAGCCCTCACGTCGAGGGTGGAAAAGCAAACACAAGAGGAGAAAAAAAGTCCCAAGATCAGGCAAAAGAGTCAGAAACACACCCACTCCAACTGTTGGATGCCGCATAAAAACACCAAACTAAGCCACAACATACATAGAGGACCTGGTGCAGACCCATGCAGTCTCCGTGCTTGCTGTTTCAGTCACTGCGAGCCCATATGAACCCTGTTTAGTTGATTTGGTGGATACTTTGAAGTAAACATAAAATAACATTTTCTTAAGGGGCTTCTAATCATCTTTCATGGTCTTTTGCTCTTCTTCCCTCCACATCCCATTGTATTGTCCTTCACCATTTCATAGACAATCCTATTCAAGTTTTCCTTTAGGGATACCATCATATGCACACTGTGTTGTGCTGTCTACAAATATTCTTACTTGTACATGCTAATGTTCCCTTCTAAGTGTCAAAAATTTACTCTTAAATTATAAATTAGCACTGCAATTATAATGTGGCTATGGGATAATTGAGTTAATAGTTGATGTTATTTGTAAGATTTTGATAGAAATTTTGCACTGATGAACTCAAAGCATGACATTAAATGTCAAAGGACTCATATGATCAGTCAGGGAATTTCATTCTGAGTGGCTCTTAAAGGTGGTGTTTTAGCTCATACTTGTATCATCAAGTTACCATCTGAGGAACACTTATAGGTCTTTAATGAGGGGATGGCAGACCCATGCCCCCCTAGTTCTGAGCACCAGCGGAGTATGCCAATAGCCTTAACATGAATGTCAGGGCCTTAATATGGTTTATTCAATATTTTATACATCAATTCTGGTAGAAAGTGTTGTTATATTGAATAGATATTAAGCAGTCACCACCTAGAGTAAGCTCCTATTTTTCTATAAGCATTACTGATTCTAAAAGGAGATTGTGAGAAAATGATTCCAACAAATAATCAACAGAAATTTAACTTTCAGACAAATACATTGTAATAACTCAAAATAAATCTCTTACCAAATCTGGTGCCTCGCAGTCAATGCCATTCTGCTTTTGGATATTCTTTGGTTTGGTCTTTAGGTGTAATACAGTGGTTCTCAACTTGTGTGTTGTGATTCCTTTGAAAGTTTTCTATTTTCAGAACAACCTATACATTACAATCCATACCAATAGCAACAAAAATTAGCTACAAAAATAATTTTATTTTGGTGGTTAACATAAAGAACTGTATTATAGGATCATAACATAAGAAAGATTCAAAACCACTTTCTTTTCTAACTAGTTTCTCTTATAAATAGTGGTAAAGAATAAAGAATTTTAATTTAAGCACTGCTGAGGAGAAACGGAAAGATCCACACAGAAGAGGGAATTTACTGTTGATGGTCACAGCCTGCATCAACTTCCAGACATGCAGTCCACATACCTTTATATAGCTTGAGCCAAAAGACTTTAAGTTATCTGAGCTAAGGCCTCTGCTCTTGGAGAAGAGACAACTCCTGATCTCTTCTGTGCCTTGTCTGACCTACAGAGTTCACATGTGTAACGAAATGGTTGCTTTATGCCACTGCATTACAGGGAATGTTAAAAGCCACATGAATAAGTAATGATAGAAAAATTTTCCAGAAAGTATTTGTTGCCAGCCAAATATCAAGTTCTGTACAAACAATATGAAAAAATGAGAAGCATTTAGCTGGCTGTGTGATCTGGGGAAGCTTATACTGAAAGATAAGTGTGTGCAAATGTATAGTATTAATATTGATATGTTCTAATATAGGTATTAGTGAAATTATGTAAAAGGTGGCCTGAGTCCAATTACTTACATTTAATATATGCAAAAATATAACCTTTTGTTTAGAGGGCAAATACTAATATAACTGAACAAAAACTAAAATTGTGTGTCTCAAAGAGAAGATGGTAAACAAAGGAAATATTTAAAGTGGAATAAAAGAACATCAGTATACATCTTGAGTATTTTAAATTTAGTATACAAAAAACTAATGATTTCATAGTAGCATGATAGAGATTTATTTTTCAACTACCCTTTATGCCTTGGTATTGTTATGCTATTTCTAAAATTAAAAGATAATTATAAAGGCATGTGTGATGGCTCACGTGTGATGGCTCACATCTGTCGCTGAGGCAGGATGATGATGATTATGCTTCAGGCCAGAAAAGGGTGCATAGAGAGTTCTTGATGGAGGAATGGAGTAGCCTTAAAAAGGAAGACATGTCCTAAATTGCAAAAATAACACATGTCACCCTACTCAAATGTCTTTAGCCTTGTGTCATAAAGAAGTTCATTTTCATAAGAAAGTAATACACTCACAAGCTATTAATTGCTGACTTTCAAAAATGTTCTTGGTTACATAAAGTAGATTGATGAAAGTAGACTCATGCATGTATGGGTAGTATTTCAACAACGTTATTTCGTCTGGCTGGCTGAGGGTCTAGGGAAATCTTCCACTGGGGATTTGGATATCTCACTTCTAATACTGTGTATCATAGATACATTGAGCACAGTGAGTACAAAGTAGTTAACACTTGCTTAGTTAATGAACAATTGACAAAATAAAACATGGCTTTCAAAATAATAGTCATTTTAACAATAAGTCAGTTGATACTGTAGTAAAATATATACACAGACGGCACATATATTTTACAGACACAAGGTACATGACCATTATGTGAAAGGTCGATATTTAATTCTTCCAATACTTATGAAAATGTAGTGCATATTCTAAACTTTCATCAGTATACATTTGAAATAACAATGAATAGCAAAATCCTAGACTTCTGATATGAAACAGACAACAATATTTCTACTCTGAAAGATACCATAGAAAATACTGATAAAAATTGTTCAGAGCCTGTAAGTATATTATTTTATGATTTGAATAAACTATTAAAATATGAATTGTTACTTTAATAGTTAAGTACTTGGTCAATTTTTAGCACTAACAAGATAGCCTGGACCACTGTGTATTAGCCAGTCCTGTCCTTATTGCATTAACCATATATAGGAAACATATCCACCTCTCACTTTTGTCACATCTCAGATTGATTCAGTATTATTTCCCCATGGAATAGCTGTGCAAGCCTCTTATTTCTCTTGATTCCCCTCTGACTAGATTTTTTTTTAAATGTGAGGGCACTCTTAAAATTTATAAATCAACTCAAGAAAACGACTCACCCTGACTTAGAAACCCTCAGTAGCTGTAGTTTATCTGGGAAATATAGGGTCCCTGTGGTCCTCTCCCACACTAGTGACCAAGCTTAGTTTTGTGCATATTCCACACAGGCAACCATAGCAGTTATGAGTTCATGATTGCAGTGGCTGTGCCCTGCCCAGAAGAAAGAGTTCCAGTCCCATCCAGATGGGCATACAGATGGCCCTTGTTAAACTCAGTGGGTCACAAAACAAGAAATAAGGCATGGATATGAGAAAAGAATATGCAGGCACAAAGAGGGGAAGATTGCCAGGTGTAGGGGACAAAAATGGGGTATGAATGGATGAAAGCCATCAGGATGAATTATGTAAGTATGTAAATTACCAAAGAACAAATTTCATTAACAAAAAAATTAAGCTCATGCTTTGCTTGCCATTCGACTATAACTCATATATATGCTTTAGTTGCTATTTCTGAAATGGGTAAGAGGTGACTACAGACAGGCCTGTAGGTAAGTTACTATGTGCAATACGTTTAAGGCATGATGAGACTCACAGCAAGTACTTAGTGTACGTTCCATGTAAACATGGCTTTATTTACCACTTAAGCGAGGACTTGAAAAGAGGCTGCAGATGGAGCAGAGAACAGAACAGATGAGGAAGGATGAGCTCAGACTTCAGAAGACAGCTTCTACTTAAATGAAATACTTTACGAAAAATAGAAATAATGCCACTGCAAGTCATCATTGTACCGATGTTGGAACAGTTCAAATAAGGACAAGGCCACCTGGGAATCAAAGCATAACTGGGAAGATGATTCACTGAGAGTATTCTCGAATGAGGGGTTAATTTCACCAGATTTGAAAATTTCTTTATAAATAGGCAACTAGACAAACACAGGTAAATAATGCATGTGCTGAATTTTTGCATTTTCGTGAATACCCTGGGACTAAGGAGACAGTGTAGCAAACTGTCTGGGAGTCAGAGTGCCTAGGCCATTGTCGCTATTTTCATTTATTACCTGGGGAACTGGGCAAGGTGTAAAGTTTTGTTAACTGTTTTCTAACTTTGAACCTAAGGACAAATTAAGGCTTTAACATAACATCAAATGGAGTACTTAGGGGAAACAAGTGACGGGGGAAAACACATGTTCTGACTTTTCATAAGCAATTTATTTCTAAAAGATGTGGCCATGATAAAAAGGTGAATTTTTCATCCACATAATAAAAAAGTCACAGGGATGAAAAACAAAACAAAAAACAGAACAAAGTATAACATAATAAAAAAATGAACCTTTTTGCAATCTCTCAGGGGACATTAATTTTGGAACCTTTACTATTGTTTCTGAGGCCTCTGACACTGGTTTTGATGGATCATTGGCAGGACAGTGGGCATACTGTGCAGAGAAGGAATATGATGACTCTCAGTTTATTTCAAAAGTATGGCATTTAAAAGAAGGCACATCGGTTAAATAATGTGTATATAATTGAAATAATTTTCTAAAATCTTAAAATTGTATTTCACTGATCAACTTCTATGTCATCTCACTAAGTCAATAAAATACTCAAAGAGCACATTATATTTGGCTATTTTTTTCTTGTATTGAAATTATATATTTTTTCTAAATAGCATATTTTGTTTACAATTTGCCCTTTTTCTACACCGAGTTCATCTCTTCCCTTCCATGCAGATCTACAACCTTTCTGTTTTTCCTTAGAAAACAAACAGCAATGTAAGGAATAATTATAAAATAAAATAAATAAGACAAGTAAAACAAACAAATCTGAATTTTACCAAACAAACTGGAAAAGGAAGCAAAGAAAAAGTACAAGAAAGATAGATGAAGACACATGCATTAGCAAAAACACCTTGTATTTTAGTTACTTGTCTTTTTACTGTGAAGAAGTCATGTAATTACAGAAAACATACATATGCATAATTCAGAATTTTTGTTTTGACATTAGTAAGAGAGAAATATATGTATTCACATATCATAGTTAGACAAAGCATTTGTGTCATTTAAGGAAAACATGAATTCCTGAGTCATTTTCTGCTCTGCATCTGCTATCCAAGCAGTATTCTCTCTTGTGTTTGTAGCAAATGTATGGAAAATATACAAAGATGACTAATTTCTAAATCTCCGGATTTTATATTATTATACAAAACACAGAAATGTGGATTAATCCGATACAGATCAATTTGTGTGACCTCACAGTAAAATCATGGCAGATTCAGCTTCTAGTGAGTTAACACAATCTTGATGTAGATCCTTTGAAGACTACATGTCATGACCGTGTACCCACATCAAACATTGTATTAAAGGTTACACAATTGCATAATTATAGAACTAGATTCAGCTAAGTAGCATTTATAATATCGACAATAATACTTTGCATAAATTATGTAGAGAATTTTAAATGACATGTGAATTTTTTCCATTCTATAGGTAACAAGTCATGTAGTTTATCTTTCATGCTCCAGAATGACCAGATGTGTCAAAACAACTATGTTTTCATTTAATAAAAATATGTACCATTGACCAGCACTTTAAATTCCATAGTGCTAGAAATATAATAAAATTCATAGTATTTGCAGTTAGGCTTTGATATCTGATAATTTTCCAAGTTAATAAAGCAAGAAACCACAGCTATTAAGTTGATTTACGTATTTATTATCAAAGACTATATTACCCTTATTTAATCCTAATTTATTTAATATCATGCTTCAAAATATATAAAGAAATACATATGGGCTTAATCTTTAATGAAATGTTTTTATACTGTATAAAGAATTGGGAACTTCTTTGTTCACTGAGAATGTATACATAATTTCCAAGCAAAGAACCTCAGGAAGATATATTTGATTTTGTAATCTTTCATTTTTTTAAAAATTTAATTGTTGGATTATCCTGACACTTTTAGCATAATAAACTGAACTGTATGCAAGTCAATATTTCCTTAATTCATATATTAAAAATGATGGCACAGTATGTCATGACTTTGGTACCAGTAAAAGTCTCATGCAATTGAATATATCTACAGTTCAAACTTAATCCTTTAAGATCTGGTGTTTCGTGACATCTTTGAGGATCAGAACTCTTTATTTTATGTTTCTTCTTTCTTGACCTTACAGAATGCAAATTACTGTTGTAATGGATTAATTTCCTTTTCTACCAGAATAATATACTTGAGACTTTCTCCAACCTTGAAACATGCTGAGTATTAAACAATATAATCCTTCTTGTTTTTCCTCAAAGGAATTAATTGCAGGTTAAATCTCCACTCTTTTCATCACTTTACAAAGCAAATAGCATTGTGAATACTGTTATTTCTACTATAAGTGAATAGTTAGGCTGGAATTCTGTGTCATATATCTTTCATTTAATAAAAATTTAATCATTTCTTACCTGAAACCAGATCACATATATCTTGAAGAACAATGTTCTGAAAGAACACAAAAAAATTCTGAACAATATAGCTCTGAAAAATGGAACATGAATGCTTTTATGAATATGGGTATGATTCAAATAGACAAGTGCAGATAAATCTACATGAATATTGCATCTGGTTCTTTGAGTGGCTTATAATTTTGAAACTGTCATATGTCAGCAAATATAAAGCACTGCCAAAAAAATCAAAACAGAAGTGTATCTTTGCTTCATGCAGTTGCATCTAGTTCACATATGATACTCATGACTATATATTTTCTGGTTACTTTTTCTTTTTCTTTTGTTGAAAATGGATTTTTTTTCTCACATAATATACCCTGCTTCTGGTTTCCCTCCCTCTACTAATACTTGTTCCTCCCCACCTCCTGTTCCACTTGGACCCACACCCTTTCTGTTTCTCATTAGAAAACAAACAGGCTTCTAAGGGCTAATACTAAAAAAAAAAAGTAAGATAAAACAGGAATCATACTATCAAAGTTGGATAAAGCAAACCAAGAGAAGGAGTCTGAGAGAAGAATATGAATCAAAAAATGCACTAATTTGCACACTCAGGAATCTCATCAAAACACTGAGCTGAAAGCCATAATATATACATGCAGAGGCCCTGTGCAGGCCGCCCCAGTCTGTGAGTGCATATGAGCTGTGCTCATGTTAGTTGAGAGGGTCTTAACATCTTGCTCCTATTCATTCCCTCTGGCTCTTTCCTCCTCTTCCACAGATTTGATGGAAAGCTGAGTGCTCCAAAGCAGGTTTAAACAGCAAATTATTTTTACTCATACAAATAGTTTATCTAAACTCTTTCCCAAGAGAAGAAAAGTAAGCATTAAAAAATTTAGAATATATTAATGTATACTCTGAGGGAATATATATGGCCAAATTACTTTATTAATTAGTGTTGCTATAAAGCTTAGTAATGGGTAGCCATAATCCAACTCATGGATAATTTACTCTTCTACCAGAATAATGTACTTGAAACTGTCTATGATCAATGGTCATGATAAAAACCTAACATGTCCTCATTTTCTAAAAGTGCAAGAAACAGTACGTTTAAACATATGACAGGTGCTGCACTATGGAGGAAAATCTTGTCACTATTTTTTTCTTCAAAAGTCAAAATCAGTAAGAAAGCCATCATCTGAATAGGCAATACATATTATGTGAAGCTCTACCAAAGCTTAAAGAAAGAACGAAGAAGTGATGGGTTGGTATAGTAGGAAGTTTATGTTTCAGACGTTGCATTATGCTGTGAAATTGCTTGTGAGTCTTAGGAAATGGCCCACAGCTTTGTTTCTCTTTGTTTCTTCATTTTCTTTACATTAGAATCATTCCCTTCTAATACGATTTTAATCATAGCTTCTTACTGTTTCATTGTCTATAACGAATTGTTTCAAATTTAAGATTCAAATAAAACATAAAAACTTGAGTTTAAATGTTGATTTATAAACTTAATGCTGAAATCATGTTAATTATTTTCCACTGAGAATATGTTAAAAAGAATTTTTATTTATAATCAAACCACCAGCATAATTTCTAAGCACTCCAAAAACATTACTTAGAAAGAATGTCTTGTGCTGCACTTGTGTAGATTTTTATTTTACACCCGAGTTAGTAACAAATTGAATTTACAAGTGTATATGTCATTAGTCAATATCAGTAACACCGGTGAAAGTGAGTAGCGAAATGAGTTTTCACTACTGTAAACACTAATATACGAACAATCTCTTTGTAGATGTGATTTGCATACATTCAAATTGGCGTGGACATCTTTGAAAAGGAGCTGTGTATGAATTCATAACGCGTGTGGAAGTAGCCACCAATCAGAAAGCGTCATCACACTCTGGATAGCATTTGCATGTTACATTTTCCAGTGGATTCTGGGCATCTCTTACTCCTCTATTTTTCCCTATGATTGAGACTGTAAGGCAGGGACTGAAATCCTTTAACTGGGATGCAAGCCACAGACAGCACTAAGCAGCATCTAAAGGCGTGGAAAGCTCTGCTTTGGTTTCCAGAATTCCTGGTAAAACATTGACCCTTTGGTCCTAGACCTACCCCCTTTAAGGTACCTGACACAACGACTCCAGATCTGAACCCTCCACCCACTTAAAAAAAATCCTCTCTATGCTTTATAAATCCCTTCACTTTTCTCCAGTGTCATCAAAAAAAAAAAAATCTTCAAATATCCCTTTCCTAGTATTTCTGGAGATGGATTTTTTTTTTTAACCTCACTTGAGCCTGATAATTGGCGCCCCTTCAATAAAGAAAATGACATTAACGAATGCATTACAGAAAATCCAACAGCATTGCTGAAGTCTCTATAGTGTGTCTTAACAAACACTTTAAGTTTAGCCTGAAAGCATCCTTCTGCTGAGGTTTAGCCAGCTCTTCCACCTGCAAACAGTGGAGGAATTTTTGTTGTCTACTAACCCCCTCTAGCGCCGAATTGGCTGTACCCTAGCCACTGTTGCTGCCAGACAGGAGATCGCAGGGCTCTGCCGAGCTCAGCAGCGCTCTAGGGCCCTGCCCTCTGCTCACCCGTCTCGGCAGGCTTCAGGGCGACAGCTTGGAGACTGCAGGTGGCAACATCCCATCCCATCATCTAGTCCTGTGCCTCCGCCCCGGGGCGAAGTCCCACCAAGTAAGTGGCCAGTGGTCCTGCTTAGGAACTCCCCGACCTGGGAGGCAGAAGGTGTTGAGGAGGGGAATCTCGAGCAAGGAGAGCGCACAAACAGCTGCGTGCAGCCCTGGACTTGGCCTCACAGCGCTCAGTTCTTTGGGCTGCTTTGAGCTTCTGGCCGAACACAGCCGCCTAACAGCGGGCTATCTAGGCCCTCGGAAGCCCGGCACCAAAGCTGCTATGATTATGCTGGTGACCTCTGTGGCGAAGTCACCACCTTATGCCGTCCCGAAGACCTAGGAGAGCCAAGGCGCCTGGTAGCAGTAGACTTCCAGCTTGCAGTGACTCTTCTCTGTCGCTTCTTCTCTCCCTGTGCTTTCCAAGGACTCAGAACAGGAGAGGTGGCCGCAAAGCAAGCTGCTTCGCTCTGGTGTCCAAGTTTGAGAGGCTGGCACCCGGACACGTCAGGGCTGACCACTACCTTCGTCAAGCTGTGCCCCGGGGCCAGGAGCACTAACCTGCAACCCTCATCCCTTCCGGTAGCAGAAATGTGTCAAAGGGAGAGGTGGTGCCCAGAGTTGACAGTCCATCGTTACATGAGGGAGGAGAGATGCAAGTGCTTGGGGGACTAAGGTAGCTTCAGTGATACCCAGTAAGCAGCTGCTACGGCCGGGGGGGGGGGGGGGCGGCGCAGATGACGCCAAGTCCTTGGTGTCCACGATGCGACCATCAGCCCAGGCCATTCAGTCAAGAGGCTGAGGTCTCAGTCTGCTGCTCCCTGGGACTACTTGAGATCCCGCTGAGCCTCTTTCGCCGGGTTCCCCACACACCACCCACCGGAAAGTTCTGGTTGTCCAGGCTACCCTTGATATCTGCTGTGCCTCCTTGGCTCTGGGCTCTGCAAGTGTCTACTTGGATCCAGAGAGGCTCTTGGGTCCCCAGAACTGTACCTTCAGTAGCCGCCTGGCCGTTCCTACCCACCCCCAGTACCCTCCTCAAGGCGCCCTCCCCGGTCTTCCACCCCCTCCCCCAAACTACAGCCTCAGCTCGCTCTTGCGCGCGCTCTCCTGGGCCCAAGTGAATAGTCCTCGCTCGAGCGGGACACGGTGGTGGATGCAATTCCCCTTGCCTCCAGCCGCCAGGAGCTCCCCGGCGGCGCAGGCAGCATCCTCCTCCGAAGCAGCTGCTCCTGCACCTGGGCAGCCTGGACCCTCGTGCCCTGCTCACGGGGCCTCGCGCGGGGGGCGCCCCGGGACTTCCCCTGCGGGCCGGGTGGAGGAGGAAGAGGAGGAGGAAGAAGAAGAGAGCTTGGACCAGGACCCCGACCCAAGGAGGAACACCTGGCTGCGCTGCTGCCACTTCATTTTAAGGGGGAGGAGGAGAGAGTCAGCGAGAGCCATGGGGGGCTGCGAAGTCCGGGAATTTCTTTTGCAATTTGGTTTCTTCTTGCCTCTGCTGACAGCTTGGACCGGCGACTGCAGTCACGTCTCCAACCAAGGTAAGACAAACAGAAATGCTGGAGGAGGAGGAGGGTGCCTTGAGTACACTTGTCCACTACAGCAGGTAACTTTGTCCCTGGGTCAGGTTCTCTGGACTTGCCACACTAGGAGGTCTAGGATGTTTCCTAAACTGAGAGTCCTGATTACAGCAGCTGGGGCGAGCGGCCTCTGATCCCTTCTGTCTCTACAATTCTTTCTAATGCATGAGCTTCTTCAGCACGTGGGTTCCTTCGTGGCAGTTGCCTGATTGCTCTCAGTTGCGCAGTCTCCACTGGAGGTCAAGCTTCGTGGCACAGACCTAACTGCTATTTGGAGATCTTTCATTAAAAAAACGGCAACGCGTAGATTGTTCTCCAGAGCAGATTAGAAGAAAGGTCATGACCCCCGTGGTACTCTGTACACCTGTAACCAATGATCAGCCTGTTTTTCTCCAGTAACTCTGGGTCCACCTTACCCAATATCACTTCTTCAAATTATTCTTAGAACAGATGCTCACATATCTGTGTTGGTGTCTCTGTTTCTTGAAAGAACTGGGCAGACGAGTGTTAAATCTGAAATTCCCGGTTATGAATATACTATTCCTAAAGTCTAGTTGTTGTTGGTTTACCAGTGGGTAGTGGAATGGTGAAGACGAATAATGTGTGAGAAAAATGATGATAAGCATATGAAATATTTGAGGATTTTTGTTCCTTCTACTCAGTCTTCCATGAAATCTCTCTCTTTGGATTCGTGGCACGGTTGTTTAAATAAATAGGAAAATATAACCTGCATGTTCTATGTTGACTTTACACTAAGTATCGAACAGCCATAAAAGTTTTGCAGCAGGCACCTGGCTGGATGCTCTCACTGAGACGGTGAGGATCGCCAATATGTCACCTGTTAGCAGAGACTCTCTAGGCAGACTTCAAATCTAATACAGTTGTGATCAATTATGCTTCCCATTTCACGTGTGTGCAGTGGTACAGAGAACATTTTTCTGGAAGTACAAATAGACTTCAATGAGAGTGCTTGATAAGTAGAGGTGGAGAGAAAAGGCAAGGCAAACACCGGAGCCTTCACTTTTGTCATAGTTGTGTCTGCCGTATTATTTTATCTAGAAAGGAAATACTCATTCAGAAATAGCAGTCAGATGATCCTGTCTATAAACAACACTACTGATATGTTTTCCTTATTATTTTTATCCGACAAAATGCAATCGCAAGTATTTATTATTTGGAGAACACATATCATCCCCGTGCCTTTGATATGTCACCTAAGTGGCAGCTATAATCCCACATCTCTTCCACAGAGGTATGTCTTCAGACTGCTTCCCTCACTTGGATTATTGGTATCAAGTACCCAGAAGCAGTTTGTGAAAATACAAAGACTTGAAAATAACGTGGAAGTATTTGCTTGCCTTTTCTTTGGAAGGAAAACAATTTTTAAGAAATGAGAAAATCAGAAATGCATTAAATACTGACACGAATTTCTAGTGAAATTACAAGTATGTGTATAGTTTGAGATTCAAGTTTACTACAAAGTTTGAAGTGGTTCCAGTCTGAATTTCCCTGAATAGTTAATATCTGTAGTACCTATGGCACCAAACCCAGGCCCTGGCTTTATTCAGTCCAATAAAAGAAGCATGAACATCCGCCAAACTAAAGTGCCAGTCTCCTGAAGTATGCCATGCTAGCCTGTACCCTTACAGATATTTATATCAAATGTAAGGGCCTAGTGGTGGTGTTCCTTAATCTCCCACAGTAATTCTTTTCTTCTTTCTCTTAATGAATCTTTCATTTTTAAAAATGATATGTTTTTAACCTAACGTAAATAGGAACCGTCTACACCTATTGTTTGTTTCAATTAGCTTAAATTAGTGGTTGGGAGTATTTTTCAGCTATCCCATCAATTAAAAAATGGCCGTTCATAAAAGATCACCGAGTAAAGCTTTTAATTTAAATTTGTATGAATATACTAAAAATAAAAGTATAAACTTACTTGTACCCAGATACAGTTGGATACAACTGTATTTGTTCTGCAATACAAAGTTACAAAATATTATCAATTTTTCATCAGTAATAAAACATTATTTGTAATATTGTGATGATTAGTGGGTTTGCCTAGCAAACTTAGAAAATATTCAAATTTTAAAATAATCATACAAATGAATAATAAAATATCACCCTTCTATATTACTCTTCTGTGTATTTTAGAGAAAGTTTCTTAACTTATAATTTTATAAAGAGACAGCAAATTGAACATTAGTGCTTGTCTGGCCAAAAAATGGAATGATACAGAATTATATGAACAACATAGAATTAAGGCTTGCCTTTCATTGTAATATATGTCAGATATGTGATTAGTACTTAATGTTTGGAAAATATTATTTATATTGCTCATACTTTTATTAATATTTTTTGAAGCCTGTGATTTTATATAGAATAAATTTCATTTTCTATAACCTTCCTTCTTGATTAAGGACATTCACAAAATGAAATGTCATTTCTGTGTGTCTATTTTTATCAAATGATTACATATAATATCCTTCATGGCTGAATAGATTGGATTCACCCTCTGACCTTCTACCCCATCCCCAATCTTCCATACAAAGGCAGGGTCAAACAATGATGCTGACAAGAAGTGAACTACCTCCCTCTTAAGATTGACCTAAGAGGAACTTTACTATAGAGATGGCTTCTTGCCTTTGAACTAGCTGTAAAGCTCTGTTCTGTAAAGACAAAATAAATCAGATTGACTCTTTCTTTCTATTATCCAATGTTCTTTGAATCAATATGAAAATAATGGTCCTTCCCACATCACTTCATTTGATTAAGCAGAAACATGATTTGTATTAGACTGTCTCTCATAAGCCATCATTTTACCTTTTATTTAAAAATCACAGTAATATTGAGGTACTTGTAGATTATATTTAAAGTTACATTTGAATCTCTGAAAATATATAACCTTGAACCTCCTTACTAGTGATTATAAAACCAAATCTTGCTTCAAGTGTAAGTTAACCAAGGGTATCAATTACAGTGGTTACTGGCCATCAGGGGTCTACTGATCCAAAGATTACTCTCTTTTATCACACTATCATAGAGTCTGAATGAGTTGATATATCTCTCGGGTGCTCATGTTTACCCAAAAATCAACTGCATGCAAAATAATTTATTATGTCAACTTGTTTGGCTAGATGATGCAGTGAATTTATTTTATTGTCACTGTTGTGTGATATGGCTTGTTTCCAGACAATACTGAACAAATACACAAGTAAAGTAGCCATGTTACTAGTTGACTTTTTAGTTGGTTGATTTGAAAAAAAATTATAGCAAGAAATCTGAAGTTGTATGTGAATATAAGTAAACAAATTAAAGCAGAAAATATCTGTATAGAAACAAATGGTCTATAATTAGTTGCCTGGCCATAACCATCATTGATAAATTGTTAAAATGGAAGAAATACAAGAAATTAGTTAATATAAAACTTTGTTGAATTAGGGCAATTCGATAATTTACAGACCATCTTTGTAAAGGATTATTCACTGTAGAGACAAATGATTTTCACAGACAAACTTTTGATAGGTGTAAAGATGTTTGAAATTATTATCACAAGCCTTGTTGGTAGGCATAAAAATACATGCAACCTAGAATTTGATTTTATTATAAATAGAAAGTTCAAGCTCTGGAGTCATTAGGGATAATATCCAATATAGAAAGATAATATATTTTTTGGTTTTTTACTAATTCCAGTGTGATCAGCTGATTCTATATACTATTTGCTCTGGGTTACAAATAAACTATATCTGGAAACTTCTTATCATACAGAAGCAGTAACATTTTCATTAAATTATGCCCTTTAAACTGGAAGTAGCAAAGAAAAAATATTTAAACCTAATATAGTGTATTGTATAAATAATTTTGTGCAGATTTTCTAGTGGAAAAATATTATTTCGAAGATGTTAAAGAAGATAATGTGTGATTTTTGAGTCCGAGAAATCTTGTATTTGCCTACAAAACCGTTCTATGTTGTGCGATCTTTTGTAGTTGTCTACAAACTTTTCTCTCTTCCACAATCCCAACAACCACCTCCGTTTCCTTCTCCCATGGAAGTATTTCTATTATATGTTGCATTTCTTGACAATAGTAAAAAGAAGGATTCTACTTAAAACCCAGTAACATCTCAACATTCATAGAACTCTCCTCCCTTTGGCTTAACATTTCATGACAGTCTAAACATGATAGATATTAATACGTGTAGTGAAATACTGAAAATAATGCCCATACATGGCTATTCCTGTAATTAAATAATATCACATTGATAAGTTATCTACAATAATTGAATAAGCTTAACATATATATATATATATATAATTTAAAAATTTAAAAATCTATCACTGTTAGCACTACTTTATATTAAGAATTGTTTTTAGAATGTAAAATTTAATGGCTGAAGAGAGATGACTCAGGGATGGAGAGTGAATGCTTAAGGGTGGTAGTAATTTGTAACTTCATATCCAAAGTGATTATGACTTTGGCAACCATAGCCATCTGCACATGCACACATGCACATATTCACACACCTATACACAATGAAAATAATCAACTAAAATACTCCCAAAAATAATAAATTACTATATATAAAACAAAAAGTAATAAAATAAGACTGAAAAAATAGAATTTAGAGGATAAAAAAAACGTGGAGGGGAATGGACAAATTCTCTTCCCCTCATACAATTCGGCAGGAAAGGAAAAAAAATTAGAAAAAAAATTGGACAAAGCATCAGAGTCGAAAGAATAAAGAGTCATAGGACAGTTGTGGTTGATTAAGTGGGACTGTTGAAAGGGCCATGTTGAGGTGACTTGTAAGCCTCGTTCTCACGGAATAGAAACAAGTACTTTGTTCAGAGCAGGAAGAAGTATGTTAACCCTCCAGGGAAATGGTTTGTAAAGAAGTGTCGTCCACATATATGAAGAACTCAGTCTACTGTGACTAGAGTTTACTGAGCAAAGAAAGGAATTGCAGAAAAGTAGGTTAAAAGACAACAGACAGACTTAATGGATGAAAAAATGAGAGATGGCAAAAGTCAGGCTCTGAGATTATCTCAGGTGAAATAGATGGTAAAGGGACTGTAGTATATCACAAGGGCAAACAGATGGCTGGAGCCTTGCAGGAGCACAGTGCGAGTCTGGCTTTTCTGGAGAATGGCCGTGACAGCATGGCCTAGAGCAGTGGTAGTGGACACAGAAAGCAAATAGGTTTTGAAGAGTTAATTAATGGGAAGGCATTGTCCCTACAGAGAAACAAATATTCATATTCACAATCCTAATTGTATTTTTTTCTTTGAGAATCCAGATGATGTTCTGACTTATCCCCTGTTTGTTGCTCATCCTCTGGCAGGAGATCTAGGCACTGCTTGCTTCTCGATGAGAGCAGACAGACCTCAAGGTCAAAGGTCCCATTTCTCTCTCAGGGGCAGTTTCGAGCACTCAGGGTGAGGCCTGTGGGTACATTAGGCAAGGTTCCTGGTCTTAACTGGGGAAGTGGAAATTAAATTATCCGACCAGCACCATTTGTTCAGACAATTTAATTTTCACCTCCCTGGTTAAGACCAGCAGCCATCCATGGTTCTTCTTGGGTAAGTAGTTTATTGTATATATGTGTAGTAATATAAATGTATATGTAAAATTATTTAATAAGAAAATTAAAAGACATTCAAAAAATTAAATTGTCCACTAGGCGTTACAGTTAGCTCTTTTAGAATAAGATTGCCAGTATTAGACAGCAGTGGAAAACTCTGGTGTTCTAAAAGCTTGTTATGATACCAAAATGTTACAGTCCTTTGTCAAGCTGCTTTGCTAAGCCCCAGTGGTCAGCTTGGAGCTTGATTTGATGGAGTGGGCTTCAGCTGCTGCCAAGGCAACTCACCACAGCTGCTTCACTGGGAGCCAAGCCACAGGTGTCCAGGCAGCCCTGTGGGTGGCTACCTCACTGGCAGACGAGCTTGGTGTTGATTCTCCAAAGAGGAGAGTAAATGGAGTCTCAGATAGTCTCAGTGGAGGAATGGCACAAGCGAGGGAGAGAGAGAGAGAGAGAGAGAGAGAGAGAGAGAGAGAGAGAGAGAG
>OU015745.1:110732738-110735134 GCA_907169655.1 Acomys percivali | reverse complement strand
AAGAAGAAGAAGAAGAAGAAGAAGAAGAAGAAGAAGAAGAAGAAGAAAGGTGGGCTTAAGCCCAACTGAAATGTTCAGTACACAGAACATGGCTGGCACTAGACCAGGTGTATGTAGCTTTGCTGTAAGAATGCTCTGTTTTAAGCCCCTTCCACATGTATAGAATCTTCTAATGCTTTCCATCTCTGAGAAAGCTGTTGTTGCAGGGGGAGCACCTAGATGGTTGAAAGAGGTTTGGAAAAACTGAATGGGGATTTAGGATTACATTCCATACACAAGTAAAATCTTTTTTCTCAACATAATTCCTCAACATACTACATGCTGGAGCACATTACGGTTCTACAGAGTGATCTATATTTGTCTTGTTGGCGGCAGTTAATTTTCCATGGTCTTTCTTTCTCATGCAGCATATTGGACCCAAAGCTTCTCTTTTGCATACGTAAATCACTAAGCTACACTGTGGTGCATTTTTCTGAGATGTTTAATGTGTAGTAATCTCTTCCTATCATTGTAGTTCATTTTCTCCACATATTATGGTTTTAGGTTAATATATTATGCCTCAGAGTATCCCCTGGCACCAAGTATTTCTTTTGAAGTTGTATTCTAAAAAACAATTAAGCAAAATGTTGAAAAATATCCATATAGTTGAATTTATTATTTCCCACTTTTATGAATTTAGTTTTTTAAATGACAAGAAAAGACGGAAGATTTATTTGCTTGTAAATAAGCATTTTAGATTGGAGCCTTACTCATGGAATGAAAAATTTCAAATCAAATTAAATAATGCCAAATAGGAGAATCTTCTGAAAGATGACTTCATTCGTCTGAAATCTTTTCTTGAATGACACCTTTTACTTCGATAAGAGTGACCAAGTTTTCTCTGTAAAGGATTATGGGAGATGACAGGAAAACAACGAAAGGGACATATAGGAGAGTCTAATGGAGACCAGGCATGAGGATGGGGACAGTAGTAAAAGGATGGCTAGGACTGACCTATTTGAAGTGGGTATTTTTGAGGGGGGCTCCTGTAATTTTTATCTCCTGCCCCCACCATCTTGATCTTGGAAATCTCATCAATCTGTTACCCTCAGATAACCTCTTCCTCCAAAAAGGTACCTAAGGACATCAGAGCTATAGCTCTGTGGAATTATTAAGGACTAGGCTTTGTCTGGCTTGGGAATTCAAAATGGCTGCTGGGTCAGAATTTTGGATCCTGTGTTCCTAATTCTTCTCCAAAATGAAGCATGCATCTACCTAATGTGACAACAGCCTCCCAGGAAATTTACAGAGGTCAGAGAAATTGGGTCAGAGAACAGATCTCTATACAATCTCATTAGCAAGCTCTTCATATTGATTATAATTATCATTTATATTTGGGGTTGAAAGTGATCAGATCTCAGGCTATATTTATGGTATGCACATGTGGCATCCTGATCAATCACCACACCTCTCTTGCAGGGTTGACAGTATCATTTCTCAAGAATATTTAGCAAATTTTATTAAATTTGGGATTTTTTTTTAATTGTTGTGGATTAAGGGAATATAGATTTTATATGTGGAAAACACATATTATACTGAAAAGGAGAATTGATTATATATTTAATGTCACTTGACGGATGAGGTAAACATAGCAGAAAAATACATAAACACATGAAATCATAATGCCATCATCAGTTAGGATTTGAACACCCTGCCAGTTCAGTTCTAATTAAAGATCTGTGTTCACAACTTTGTGTGTTGCTTCTATGCAAAACAAGGTACCTTGAATAACTGGGGGAATGTGTTCTTCATATATAGCTAGCGGGAAATAGATATGGTCCTTGGTTGTAATTCTGCTATTTGGAACTACTTATAATTTAAAGCATTTTCTATTCAATAACCAAAGACATTTTCTTCTAAAAACTGTGTGGATAGGGGCTGAGAGTGTGAACAATTGTTGCTTGAAGCATGCACAAGTATCAGGAGGTGAGTTTGAATCACCAGCACCGATGTAAAAAGCCAGGTTTGGAGGCATCTATCTGTAACCCCAGGGCTGACACAAGAGAATTCTAGCTGCTCATTGGCAAGACAACTCTAGCAGAATCATCAGGCTCCATGTTCAGCAGAAAGACGAGAACAACAACAACAACAACAACAACAACAATAAAAATAATGTAAAGAGTAATTGAAAAGAGACAGCATAGAGATCCTGGCCTCCACATGCATGCAAATATGTAAGAACACACACATGAAAACACGCTAAATCTATGCATCAAACAAATCACTGCACTATATGAAGAGCCTGCCAAACTCATGTAGCTAGAAGGACTATCTAATCCTTGTCACCTTGTAATTGACAACATTCTGATTTGAGGACCTAAATCTTTACTGAGCACTGAGTATCCCATAGAGGAAGT
>OU015745.1:110715238-110727738 GCA_907169655.1 Acomys percivali | reverse complement strand
ATTGCTATTATTATTATTATTATTATTATTATTATTATTATTTGATTGGTGTGAATGTTTGCTGTATAAAATATGAACTTATTTCATAATTTTTAAAATTTTGGCTGTCTGAATATGTCACATTTGATTTATTTATCTAATTTAAAGTTATGTTATATGTTTGTATGTATATATTTTTCCATTAGATATAAGAAAACTATTAATGGCTATAGAATGTATTTCAAGAAACTATTTTCAAGCTTCCAAGTATGCTAGTCCAGATGGGCCTGGAACTTGATCTCTCTGGCTCAGAGTTCTTTTTGCTGGGATTAAAGGCATACAACACCAAACCCATGTTCAAAAGAAAAATGCACAAGTAGGTAATAGAAAATAATAGATTAACACAACTATTTGACTTACTGGTAAATGAAATGAAAGTCCGCAGTCATCTGATTTTGCTGGGAAAATGAATACCATAACTTAAAAATAACTGACTTACATGGCCGTACCTATTTACATAATAAACTTAGAATAAGAGAAAAAAATGTTTCATTAGGATTGGCAAAATTAATTAATTTTGTCAAATAAGCTTCATGACTATGGACAAGTCATTCAGTTTTTTTTATTTCATTTAACTAAAAAATAACAAATAAGCTTGTCATACCATATATAAGCAATACTACAGAATGACTTTTTGACAAGAAAACATACCAAAAATTCTCCAATTTCTGCATCATTCAGGAAAAATAAAAGCCCATCGCTATTTTTATAGTGCTGTTATAAAAATCTATATATCTACTGTCCTCTATGGTAAACATAAATTCTTCAGGAACAAACTGAAGTATATTGACTACTTTTGTAAAACTTTGCCACTATGAGTTGTGTTGCATTTAACAAATAGCTTTTTTTCTCTGTGAGATTTTATCTATGTATAGAGTTATGTGTTTACTTCTCTCATTTCTTCAGTTCTCAAAATTATCTTTTTCAGGCATCTATTATATCACATATGTGATATGTGAATAATGCCCAGGAGCAAATAGTTTAGGCCATGAATATTCAAACTGAATGGGCTAATTCACTGAAATCATGAGAACTATGTAAAAGTTTAAGGAAGTAATACACTTGGTTCTCAGGAAGGTACCAGGAGGATTAATTAAGTTAGTTGGCTGACATTTTTTTCCTGTGGCCTTGAGCAAATATTTTAAATCTTCAAGCCACAGTCTGTAGCGTAGTAAGATACTGACAATCCTTGGAGGCTCGACTTTACAAGGTTGTGGTAGCAATGGAATATTGTTTGTCAAAATGTTTTGAACATTGTGAAGTGCATCACAATTGTGTTAGTTCATTTGGCTTCACAGCAGTGCTGGAACAGCCTCACACACTGTCGATCAAGACATTTAATCATTCATTCCACATTTACTGAACAAACATTAATTGAATTCCTGAAACTGTGACTCATGTTAGCATTAAACAGGGAGCCATTCAGTCAAAGGGGAGAAAAAGAAGAAAAGACTGAAGGGCAGGGAACACAGAGGAGTTGCCATGACATGGGCTCAGAGTAGCTTGGCTGCAACCAACCACAATGTGCCTCATTCTGTGCTAGCAAGGTAGTATACTGTCCTGGTTATAAAAGTAAATGAGACAGAATGGAAAGGGGAAGGCACGTATATTGTTTGTGTGGATTTCTTACCTGAGGAAGTAGCTAGGTTAGTGAATTGTAACAATAATCTCTGAAAGAATAGTCTTAGGCAGATTCCATTGTTACGTCTCATTTTATAAGTAAGGAAGCGAGGAAAGGGAAAGTTAAAAGAATTAAATAAGAACCTCTGTCTTAGTTACTGTTGTATTATGGTGGAGAAACACCATGAACAAGGCAAGTTTTAAAGACAATATGTAATTGCTTACAGTGTCAGAGGGTTAGTACATGATCATCATACATCCTGATCTACTGACAACAGGCAGAGAGAGAGAGAGACAGAGAGAGACAGAGAGAGAGGCAGAGACAGACAGAGACAGACAGAGAGAGAGACCGAGAGAGATAGAGAGGGAGAGAGAGACAGACAGACAGAGACAGACAGACAGACAGACAGACAGAGACAGGCAGACAGATTGAGCCTGAACACAACCCCAAAGGCCAGCCATATTTCCTCCAACAAGGACACACTTCCCGCAGTAAGGACACGTCTCCTAATTCTTCCCAGGCAGTTCATCAGCTGGAGTCTGAGCAAGAGCCTGTAAGGACCATTTTAAATCAAAACACCACACTACCAGTTAGGACATGAGCTAGATGAGAAGGTGCATCCTAACAGGTGAAAAGGCTTCTCTAACTGAAAGGAATGTTTCCCAAACACAGAAGGGAAGGAAATGATCTAATAATTATAATTCAGCATGTTAATTAGTTACTAATAGTCATATGCACAGGGTTTTTAAATTCACTTTTGGTAAGTGTATACAGAGAATATTCCCCAGAGAAAATTGTGTCTGAAATACGTGGCTTGTGATGAAGAAGAGGAAGCCTTAAAGGATTTTTTTTTTTTTTTGAAAGTGGAAATGGGAACTAGGTGTGATACATACTTGTCAAGTCAGGAGAAGTTCAATGTCAACTTCCACCAGTGAGGTCCCTCAAAAAGTGTAAAGTCATCCTTGCAGAGTAGGATGTGTGTCAAACATAAGGAATAAATGAGACCCTGTCTAAAATAGAGAGAGAAATCCTAGCTCGTGTGTAGAAGTGTCGGGACGGAGCAGAAGAATTTGGAGGGAAGTAACAATCTAAAAATGATGCCAGATATTCATAGATTACTTATAGGGCAACTTCCGTCCTGCCTTTCTTTTCTGTTTCTTTGATAAAATATCCCGAGAGTAACAACTAAGGGAAAAAGTGTTTCTGCAGCTCACAGCTCCAAGTTACAGTAATCATGATGAAGTCCCCATAGGAAGACTGAGAGACCTGGCCAGATGACCTCCACAGTACAGCACAGAGAACAGTGGAGGAACAGATCTCTGCTATTGCTCTTCTCAACTTGTCCTTTTTATTCAGTTGAGGGCCCAGCTCTGAAATGGTGCTGTCATATTCAGATACTTCCACCAAGAAATTTCCTCATAGGACGCATATTTCCTGACAAAATTCAGACATTTCCTCATTAATATTTTCTTCTCAGGATATTCTTTGTTGTGTCAAATGAATGATTAAAACTTGTCAACTTAACTCCAACATATAAGCACATCAGCTTAAGCTACAACCATCCATCTTTTTTATCTCCAGAGTCTCATGTTTATCTCCTAGTATAATGTATAGTCCAAGTCCTCATCATCTTTAAACATTCTAACTCTTTACATGCCCAAACTCTCTTAAATCAACTTAAAAAAGTTACAGACGTACAATATATAATGACACAAAGTAAGCATTCATATTCCAAAAAAGGAAGGATCATGACACAGTTAGGAGTAATCAGATCAAAGCAGAACCAAATTCCAACACAGAAAGCACAAAACCCTGCAGCTCCATGTCGGGTATCTAGGGCTGATAACAAGATGAGTCAGGCTTAGATTGCTGCCACTCCTGCAGTTCTTCCTCCTGAAGCACACAGCGCTTTTCTTTTAGCTTTAGGTTGCACATTTACTGTCCTCCACGAAGAATGTCCTTTGGCCCTGGCATCTCCAATATTCTGGAATCTCCACTGCAGCTTACATTCTTCAGTGTGGCCCCCAGGGGCTCTCAGCGCCTGTCCTTAGATATTCTTCCTGACCCCCTGGATCTAGCATCTCTCCTACCTGTAAAGCTAGTACCTTCTGGAAGATGTTGTCAAGTTCTGATGTCAGCTTCCTTGTATCCTGCCCCCGCCACCCCTGGAAAAGAATGACCATGTGCTAAGCCTGGAGAAACAATTTCATAGGCAGTTGTTTTCCAGCACCAGGGAAAGCTCCTCATTTTAGGCTTAAGTCATTTAAGTTAATTTAGACCTTTACAAGGTGAAACATCTCATGCTTTGTACTGACGTTTTAGGGATTTTGCCCTTATGGCATTCCTCTTGTAGCCCAGTGCAATTCAGAAGGCTTCTCTTCAGTGGTGCTGATTTGCTTAATGAATACATCCTTCTCAAAACAGGCCTAAATTCTCTTCTTTCATGAACTTTCCTCTGCCAAATAAAACAGTCCACTACCCTTAATTCCAAGTTCACTAATGTTCTCTTTACACAGGAAGAATGTAGCTAGATTCTGCATAGCATATCACCCAAACAAACCATAACCCAGTGTCCTACAGAATAATACCTTTTCCCCCACTCTGAAACTTTATTTCCTCATAACTCCACAGTCTATTTCTCTAAGCACTAACATCTTTCTATCTCTCCCAGGATTGTTCAAGGAAGCTCTGATAATATATTCATCAGCCTTTCCAGTTGCAAAGTCTTTCACGTTCCTCCTACAGAACATGTCCAAAGGGTTAAAAGCCACATGGTCAGGTTATCACAGTAATGACCTCATTTTATACCAATATCTGTCTTAGCTTTCCTTCCCATTTCTGCGATAACATAACCTATCAAAAACAGCTTGAGGAGGGAAGAACTGACTTAGGTCACAGTCCCAGGGAACACTCCATTGCAGCACAGAGGTCAGCAGTACCATGAGAGGACTGGTCAGATTATATCGACCCTCAGCAGCGAGCAATGAATTGATGCATGCCTGCAGCAGCCCAGCGGCCTTTCTTGTTTCTGTCCCTTCCAGGGCCCCATCCATGAAATAGTAATGTAGGTGCTGCCCTCAATTGGAGAAGTTTTTTTTTTAACCTCAGTTACTGTCATCAAGATCACCCCACGGATATCTTAGTGGCCCTTCTCTTATGTTATTTTTAGATTATGTCAAGTTGGCAATTAAAAGCAAGCTATTGTGAACCAGTGCCTCTTTGTGATGCTCTGATTCTGTTCTAAGGATGCTGTAGGTTCACTCCTCGCGGAACTGGTAGCAAAGGACAAGTGAAGGCTTCTTCCACAGAAAGGCCCGAGCATTGTCAGCTTCCAGGCAGAAATGGATGAATTGCAGAGCCCTGGGTTTCACTTCCTTCACGAATGGCTGGAGCACAGAACAAGGTCCATGCAACGCGACTTCCGGCTTCACCCGGGAGGTGGGGAAGAGTTTTTCCACAGAGTGTCACAGTTAGATCTTTTAATGAGGCAACAGCAGAAACTCATGAGTTCTGAAGCAGCAATAACGCAATAGGATGGTTTGGTTTGTGCAGACAGATTAGCTGCTGCGGGAACAGCAGCCTCAGAGCTGGTGTTGGAGGCTCAGCGGTCCAAAACCAAGAGACGAAGTGGACGGAGACCAGTTTTACTTCAGGGGGACAGAATAGTTGCTTCAAGAACAGCCGGCCACTTGCTCCCACAGATGAGCACTTTGGTGGGCAGAACTGAGAGGAAAGGCAGCAGTAGGGATCCGCTGCCGACATGCCTCAGGAGAAGAGCAGAAGCTTGCTGAAGCCGGGTAGGCTCTAGCAGTGACCGCAGTGGTTCAACCTGGTCTATGGAGACTGCTTGGCTGACACTCAAATCCTGAAGGCCAAGCATGAGTTCTTCCGGGAGAAGGGGAGCCCTCCTTTCCCCCAGTGTTACAGCTCAGAATCAACAGCCAGTCTCTTACGCGAAATTACTAGTTTATTTCTTGTGGAACGGGGACTTACAAACCGTGGGTAGTGGGGAAGGGCTATGAGGACTAATGCATTTTGTTTGGCTGAGGCTAGGATGCTGGTGATGATACTCTATTTGCTTGGGGAAAGAAAACAGGTGACAGGCTTAAGTGACTGACCGCCTGTAGCCACCTGGGGATTGTGAGCTCCTGAGGCAGGCAGAGAAACCAGGAGAGAGCTTTGTCCTGCACCATCTGTTCTCAGGATGAGATTTTAAGTTTCCAAGTTGAGATTTCCCGAGTTTGAATATGCTCCGTCTCGCCAGTTGCATGCCAATTCTAAGAGCCCCACAGCCATCACATTTTCCCAGTAGTATTATAATTTTGGTTCTTTTCACTGTGATAAAATATTTTTACTGACTAAAACTGATTATGGAACAGTTTCAGGTAAATGCAGTTTAATATAAAATGCTTTAAATTAGTTCAAAATGAAAGGCAGTGTTTTAATTGATTTGAGAATATTTAATTTAAAACTAGTTAAGTAATAATTATAATTTTTCTAAACTTTAATATACATTTAGTAATTAAAGGTTGTCTGTTGTGTATTAGGCATATTAATAGTTTGATATTTGAATGTATGCAGTTTTCCAGTTTGAGCTAAAATTGTCAGTAGTCCATGATGTGTTTTTAATCTTGTTTCTAATAAGAAAAAATATTTCTCAATGTTTCTTCAGGCTGTTTTAGGGCAGATAATTCCTTTGAAGACCTCCTCAAAAATTTTGGGGAAAATGATTAAGTAAGCCAGGGATAGCATTTTTGGTCCATTTTTCAAATGTTGTGAAATTCCAAGCTTAATAAGAGTCCTGTGTGGGACAGTCTGAACTGCTGGACCATTGGGATCAGAAGCTTTCTACATTGTCCTGGAAGCTGTCTTGTTCTGATTGGTAACAGCAACTGAGGCGCCTGGGGATGGAACATGGAGGGTGCAGGATGTCAGCATCTAGCATGCTGAGAGGAATGAATCTTGTCAGATCTTGTCCAGGGTCAGTTTCAAGTTTTTTTTGTGCTGAAAACATAATTTCTCACAAGCATTAAACATTTCTAACATTGTGATATTATGAGGTATTCAGGATGTACTTACCAATTAATGCTGGTTCTCTGCTCATTGTACGACCAGAAGTAAGACATCTACAAATCTTCCTTCATGTCATACTAAGAATGGCCTTAATTATAAGTCACAGAGAATCTGTGACCCACATGAAGCCTTGTCTATTTGACCTCAGCTTATCCAGGGTCCTCTGTACTACCTGAAATATCATCCTCTATGGCCTGGCAAGGCCACCCTGCCAGGTTATCATGCTCATGTAAAAAACTAGTCTACTTTTATCACAAGAATATACATTCTAGGTCTAATAGATAGATATGAATATATATACATGGGATAAAATAAAGTCTTCAAAACCCTCAGAGACCTACAGAATATGGCATTTACAGATGTTTTTATTATTCTAAAGATTCTTTGACAACAAGACAAGTTAACTCCTGACAACACCCAGCCTGCCTCAAAGAAGATGATGAGCATCAACTAACCTCCTTATGGACTTGGCTTCAAATGTGGCAAACAAGCCACTGGGAAAAATGTCCTTGTTTCTGCCACAGACAGAATGTGCCTAAAAATGAGCAAGTTTAGATGCAGGCAGAGTTGATGGCCAAATTCTGCCATACAGTGTAAGCAAGTCCCCAATAGTTCCTACCTAACAAATATATCTGTCAGATATACTGGGCCCGAAGGCTGAAAATGATGCTGCAATGTTATAGAGAGTGTTGGGTGACTGTTAAGGCAGTAAACTGTCTCTGTTTTGTTTTCATTTTAGAAGCTGCTAACCTGCACTCTGGGTTCACTCAAGTATTTAAGTTTTATCCCTTCTCAAGTCTTTGATGGGTTTGAAGACCAGATAGTTTAGTCTTTCAATTAAGCTTAGTAGGTTAGGGGCTAAGATGTTTTTAGATCAAGATAGATGTTTTAAGTTAATAGAGATGAGATATGATAGATATTAATCTCCATTCAGAAATTTAGACCCAACAAGATAGGAAAGATGTTTATTTCAAATTTGTCAACTACAAATAGCCAAATCACTATGAATGTAACATTTATATAATTCCTGATTATCTCATGGTTCTTCCTGCTGTATGGAGTTTATTTTATGCATGTGTAATAATATAAATGTATATGTTACAAAAGAAACATAATAAAAATATTAAATTAAAAAAGAAATAATATTTCAATCAGTAATCTGCTAGCAACATTTTGATGTTGAAAACCATACTCTCAAATGAATCATTGCCTATGTACAATTCAAAGCACTTTTTATCTTTTAAATGTAACTGCATTACTTATCATGCTTCCTATCGTAATTATTACCCATCTGTGGGTAGATATTTAATATGGTGACTTAGAATAAACAAGTTCACCTAGCTGATTGTCCCCATTGTGATAGGCTGCTAGAGTATTGACTCTACGCTCACCAATATTAGTGTACAGTCCAGTGGTTTGCCTTTTAGGAAAAATAATCTATATATTTAGTTAAAAACTACATACTGAAAATCCCACTCTAAAATATTCTCATGTGTGTGTTTACAGCTTAGGATATTTTGAGAGAAAATCAAGGAGTCTTATTGGTAAATACTATTAAAGTTTATTAGAACTAAGTTATTACTGGATTATAGATAGATGATAGATAGAGATAGGGATAGATGATAGATAGATAGATAGATAGATAGATAGATAGATAGATAGATAGATAGAAAATGATATGATATGATATGATATGATATGATATGATATGATATGATGGTGTTGTGGTTAATATGTCACAATTGTCTCCCCGGAAGTGAGTGAAATGCTAGGGAGACTATAGTTGTTAGTGTCAGAAAGAATAGAAGTGATAGACAGAAAATGAAAAAACAAAGATTTCTGAAAAACCATGGTTAAATTGTAGCAAGTCTGTCTTAAAAATTGCATTGTTGTTAATGTTGTAGTCATTGCCAGATATTTGTAACCACATGAGGTAAGTTAATTAACATGTTTTAGGGAGATGAAGAACTAAATCTTTCAGCTTCTTTATAAAAGTAATGATTTTGTACCCTGATGGAAAGATATTTGTATGTAGCTTAGATTGATAATGAGAAACCATTAAGGACAGTGGTTCTTGGCCTTCCTAATGTTTGACTCTTTAATACAGTTCCTCATGTTGTGGTGATGCCCCAAAGATAAATTTTTTTCATTGCTACTTTCATAACTAATTTTTCTATTGATGTGAATAGCAATATAAATATCTATGTTTTCCAAAGGTCTATGCAAGCCCTTTGAAGTGGCCATTCTTAACTTCCAAAGTGGTCATGACCCACAGTTTGAGAAGCCACAGGTTTGGGACATGATTTTCACCATCCAGGAAAGAGATGATAGTGATTTAAGCTAGAGAACTCACAATTAGCACTGGCATAGTGGAAGAACTTTAAGAGAATTTATGGTGAACTTTAAGTGTTCAGATTCAGATGTAAATTGTGAGCCTGAACTCATAATTCATGGGCTATCCCTGTTTCTCATACCTCGAACCAAAGCCATCAAAGTACAAGAATGGTTATCAACTTGCCTGATCCTCTAATTTGAAAAGCAAAAACAAAAATCAAATATATATATATATATATATATATATATATATATATATATATATACTGAGAAGCATAGATGCCTTATTCAATTTGTCTTTCTGGTAAAGAGGTAACCTAATTGTCTTTTTTTTAGAAAAAATACATATTCAGTTGTTGAGGTTGATGCTATCTCTGCATCTCTAATTGATGCATTCAGAATTATTCTATTTTCTCTCTATTCTCTATTGACATAATTGTAAATCTGTTTCTTTCACTTTTGCCTACTGAAAACATGTGTCAAGAGTCCAAACTATTCTCTTATGATGTTTAAAGTGACCCAGTTATTTTAGAGATTGAATTTATTATTGTATTGGACTTCCTATATGTAAAACAATAAGATTTTAGATATGTGAGTTGAAAATAAGAGTGAAAATGATGGAAATAAGACCAGTGACTAAGTTTGCTTTCTATTTGACTGATTTCTGCGTAAGGGTTTAACACATGGTTTATGTTCCTCATGCAGACTTGATACCTTTTGTTTGTGTGGATGACTATACAATAAATATGCAGGTTTGTAGGGAAATATTAATTCAAGCACAGATAAATTTGATTTTAAGCAGAGCCTGAGATAGGTCTGAAGTGTGAGTTTGGTAAAGTTTTACAGTGAAAGATAAAGAGAAAAATATGGAGCTCTGTTTTCTTAGCTCCTGATTTGACCATGCTTTGGGAGGCAGAAAACAGTCATTAATTGAGAGCTATTGAAGGGATAAAATATTTGCCTAGCATACAAAATGCTTAGGGTCAATATCCACTCCATTTAGAAAACACTTAAGAACTTTCAAAGTATAAACAAAACTATGGAACTAATTTAGACTTTTATGCAATGTATGTGTTTTGTAATCACATAGTAGTTGATTTTAGTTACTTTTCTACTGTTATGATGAAGCACCAAGGCCAAGATGTTTTGGAAGGAAGGAAGGAGGGAAGGAAGGAAGGAAGGAAGGAAGGAAGGAGGGAAGGAAGGAGGGAAGGAAGGAAGGAGGGAAGGAAGGAAAGAAGGATAAAAGGTGCAGGCTGTCTTATTGGGGGCCTAAAATTCCAGAGGACTTTAAGAGTCCATCACTACCATCAACAAAGCATGCATCAGACAGTCATGGCTGTTGGAGATAGAAGCTGAGAGGAGAAGGTTCATATCTCGATCCAGAAACTGGAGGCATAGAGAGTTTGATAGGGTGACAGTCTTTAGACCCTGGAAGCTCTCTTCCAGTCACATACTTAACTGCAGCAAGACTATACACCCTAAATATCTTCAACATTTAGAGTCCAAGTACTCAAGTGCCCAAGACCAAACCCCACCACACAACAGCAGTATTGAATTTCCTAGATGCCTTTGTTTTTAAGAAATGACTGTGGCTCGTCTTGTCAATGGTTTGAGTCAAATGAGAGGTGCATGTTCCATTAAGCCGCACCACAGTGGCAACCCTAGAAATTCATGTTGCATCTTCTTTACAGACACTGGCTGCACATCTGCTTTTAACACGAACACTGAAATTAGTGCTGTCTGAAGCTTTTACTATCACTCTCTTTAGGTCAAACATCCTGGACCAGAGTGCTCTAGTGAGTACATATGACCATGTTACAGCTTCCCAGATTCCAGGAGTGAAACATTTGCCCTGCTCACATTTTTAATTGAGAGGCAGCCTCTCATCTATCATGACATTCCAGAAAAGGATGAGAGGATTTAGGCAAGAAGTAACATTGCATTCCTGAGGTCTTAGGCATGAAAATGTCAACTCAGAAAATCTTTGTTGGATTTTATTTTTAGTTTACAAAAAATATATTATTGGTGGAATACCATGTATTATTTAACAATATGTATATATTCGAAATAGTCTAATTAGACAAACTATCATACAAATCATGTTAAATATTTATCTTTCAAAATGGATTATATTTTGAAATCTCTTTTAGCTACTTAAAATGTATATTGTTATTTATATTTTAAAGTATATTTAATTTATTCCTTGAGATAATCATATATAACATATTACAATCATATCCATCCATTTTCTTCTGTAAACACCTCCTTGTCACCCAACTTGTGAATGTCTGGCCTTCATATCCATGTATAGTAATCTTGTGCTCATTGACCAGTATTTACTCTTTCTATGTCCTCTGTATCCAATCTTCATTTATCACCTTTCTGCTCCTTACTTCTTAGCGTTTTGACATCTTAAAATTCTACAAGTGAGATCATATAATATGTCTTTTACCTGTCTGTTTTATTTCATGTGACATTGCATCCTCGAGTTCACTCGTGTTGCTAAACTCAACAGAATTCCCTGATTTTGTAAAACTGAATAACTCCCCACTCTATATTCACAGCACACTTTATAAATCCATTCATGTGCTGATGGACACATCGATTGCTTCCCTATCTTGCCTGTTGTGAATACAGCTGTACTGAACATGGGTGTACAGACATTTCTTCCACCTACAAATGTTTCTCTTCTGAATTTACTCAGCAGGAAGACTGCAGAAACTCTTAATCAAAGCATGTCAGAGATAGAAATGCTTTCAGTCTCATACAGAAAATGGCAATCTTCATTGCTGGCCTCAGGATGAATTAACAAGGTTGACACTTATAGAAGCAAGATTGTGTTCATTAAACCAAGAATCTGCATTTGCTGACCTTTCCCTGATCCTTTATTTTTAACCCAGTGTGAGAGGACAAGAGTTATAGATGACGTTTATGATGACAGAAAAAAAGTTTCATATCTATACAGAAGATACATCAAATAGCTTAGGTTCTTCAACATCTAGTTTATATTTCCCTTAGTTCTATATTTTAACTACAATCTTACAATTTATTAAACTACCATTAAATACATTTTACATTTAAACTCTGTGCTAAGATCCCCAATAATTAGTGTATTAACTAATAAATGTATTAATTAATATTGAGCATTAGGAACTTTAAGAGCTTATGGCAGTATAGCTCAGCTTATTTTTTTCCTTCAAAAAACCAAAAAACTTTGGTCACCATAATAAATCCAGTTTCAATATAAAGAGGAAGATTTATCTTAAAAAAAAAAAAAAAGAGCATTACTTTATCCATGTCCAAACAGTAGAGGCAAATATTTTACTTTTTTAACATTTAAATTAGAGATATTTGCTTTGCCTGTGATGGCCATCCCCCGCCACCTCTCTCTCTCTCTCTCTCTCTCTCTCTCTCTCTCTCTCTCTCTCTC
>OU015745.1:110692108-110715228 GCA_907169655.1 Acomys percivali | reverse complement strand
CTCTCTCTCTCTCTCTCTCTCTCTCTCTCTCTCTCTCTCTCTCTCTCTCTCTCTCTCTCTCTCTCTCAATATCAGTATCAGCTTCTCTCCAAAATATAGTTTTCAACTTAGTGTTTTTAAACTTTGGCTCAGGCAGAAAATTTTAATGTGCTACTCTTATACCCCCAATTCAAACAAACAATTTGTAGTTTGTGATTCTCTAGTAGAAGCTTACTTTGAAAGCAGAACTCATGCTTAGGTTCTGAGAATCCACATGCAGGGTTTTCCTTGGGGGATTCAAACATATCATCTGCTTTTTGTTTGTTTTTTGTCTATCTTTTTCTTGTCAGAGTAAAGATGTTAATGCATAGGAACTGTGTAGAAGTCAATGCAGAAGCTTCCAACTTCTACATATGCCACACCCATAGTAAAAAGTAAAGGAAAAGGAATGCATGTATGCATGCTCTCGCTTGCTCGCCAACTTGTGCCCAGCTCAGTTTCTCCAGGTTTTAGCAGTGCAAGACTCCCACACTAGAGAATAAGGCTCTCTAATTGTGATAGGCGTCTCCTATCAGTTAACTTAATTAGAACACCCTGCCACCAGGAAAGACAGGAGACCAAGATAGTGTAGAACATTTCTCATTGAGACTCTCTCCCCAGGTGAGTTTAGGGTGTGTCAGACTGGAGATGGAAGCTAACCACCTGGCTAGTGATTTTCTGTTGCTCTAAAAAGCACCATATCCAGAAACTTACAGGAGGAATACTCTGTTTGGGTTTTCGGTGCCAGTGCACCATAGTGGGAGGCGTGCAAGCAAGTGATTATAAACAATATTCTATATTTAGTAATGAAAAATATAAGAATATAGAGAAGTTAGACTGGAATGCACCTTCTTGATGAAGCTATTTTCATCATATTACCTTGTAACTAGAAGTTTGATTTGGGCTTCATTCACATCAATAATGCCTCAAGCACACATTTTCATCTAGAAATGAAGAATAAGTAACATAAACATTTTGAAACCTGATAGCTAACTGAAGATACATTATCTGTGTGACATATGTTGTTTGAAAGACATTGATTTAAATGTTAAAATTATAGCTTAAAGATATATATATATATATATATATATATATATATATATATATAACTCTTTCCTTAAGAATGTCTGATTTGAATAAAAAGATATGGATGGATGTTGGTCTGTGTTTTAGTTCTATCTGGGGGGTAGCAGAGGACTAGAACCATGGCAGTGTTAGATTGCAGCAAAAGACATTCTTCTAATGATATGTAGAAAAAAGAAGTGTTGAATCAGAGGGCAAGGAGTGCCGTCCAGAGCAATTATTTGACAAGTAGAATTGGGCTAAGTTGAAGGTATATGGATTATTACTGTTTATACAACTGGGTCAGCGTTCATTTTTTAAAATACCTTGAAGCAAAATTTATGCTTTGTAGACACACTGGTACTCCTTAGTGATTGTGTTATTTCTGAATATACTTATCTAATTGTGTAGAATATGATAAGATTTGTATACTCATTTCCCACTGAATCATTCTATATTTAAACCTGGCTCTTATTGGCAGGAGGATAAAAAAGTATTCTTGCCTGAATAGAAAAGTTTCAAGTTCTTTAAACTACTCCAAGGAGGTTAATCTTGTATGTTCCTTCAAATCTCTGAGCTTTCTGACATTTTACCAAGATAAACCCTAGTGTATCCCTTGAGCTTTGTGACTAAATCTTTAGCTCCTTTCTATACACTTGAACCTGAGTCAATGGCCATGAGAACTTTATTGTCCACTTCAAAACTTATAGACTCTCTTCCACACCTGCACTTAAATTTGCTCTGGTTGATCCGTGACTGGATAAAACAATGTAGGCCTTGTTATCCTTTTGTCTTTTTTAGTTATCATTGCTTCAAATGAGACCAACCTCTGAGTATGTACTAGTTATCCTCCGATAATTACAGTGTTTCTGTCCCAAGATCCAGGTATTTGTATAATAGATTGCCTTAGTTATTATATCAATTGCTGCAATGATACATTGCCATAAAGCAAGTTGGGAAAGAAAGGGTTTATTTGGCTTATATTTCCTTATTGCTCTTCATCACCAAAGGAAATCAAGGCAGGAACTGAAAAAGGGCAGGTATGGGAGAAAGGATCTGATGGAGGTTAGGCTGCTTACTGATTTGCTTAGTCTGCTTTCTTATAGAATACAGTACCACCAGCCCGGAAATGGAAGCACTCAGAATGGCCTGTGCCTTCCCTTATCAATCACTAATTAAGAGAATGCTTTACGGCTGCATCTTATTGAGACGTCTTCAATCGAGGTTGCCTCCTTTCAGATAAACTAATTTGCGTGTAAACTTGACTTAAGGCTAGCTAGATATGTTGACACTATATATATATATATATATATATATATATATATATATATTATAAATATGACATTGTGTGATTGTACAAGTACAGTTTACCCAGGAATAATCAAAATGTGTCTAGGAAAAAAATTGAAATATTTTTGAAAATAAAAAGCATTTATATGATCTAGTGTATTTAAAAATATCTACTAATTATGAATGGTATTAAAGTAACTTTTTATAAATCTTGTATCACACTATATTAGAAACCTCTATGTTTATGAGTCATTGACTTTTTAAAGAACAGCTATGTAGACTATCTGAATTTTGGTTAAGGTGACTACAGGTTGTGCTGTGATTTTGATCAGAAAACACTAAAACCCTATTAAAGAAGGGGACATCAACTGAACTAGAAAAAATCAACTGAAATAATTTTAACAGTCGCGTTCTAAGGAAGGCTGATTTCCAGCTCTTCCAGTTTTTGTAGGACAAAAGGACAGAATGAAAACAAATCCTACACTAATTAAGGCAAAGTTCAACATGTAGATAAAAGAAAATGCCCAGCATGTCCTGTGAAGTTACATTCGTTGTGTCACTACTGTCTTTAAAGCCTTCAAATTGGTACAAAGACAAAAGAAAATTTTGGTACTAATCAGTTGTTATTTTAAATAAATAGGAAATGGCTTTATGAAAGTAGCTTTTATGACCAAAGAAGATAAATTCTCCGATTAAATTTCTTCTATTTAAATAACATAATTAAGAGGCTGAGGATGAAAACTTATAAATTGCATTTTCCCAATATACTTAGAATTCAAAGTGGAGTTTTAAGAGACGCTTATTAATTTGGTGAGCAGTTATGTTAGGGTTAGTCTCCCGTTGTGCACAATTATCTACATGAAGAGTGACTCTGTGAAATATAATACAAAGGTTTACTATCCATCAAGTGTAGCAAAGCACTCATACCTGTAACTCTGGTAATGCCTCTCTACTAATGTCCATCCAATCGTCTTGGTAATCTCTCTCAATAGATTAAGAATAATTGGCTATATGTGGTTATTGAAAACAGCTTAATTTTACATCAATGCTAGATGTGTCACACACAGAGTAAAAGATAGAATTATTTCCAAAATTTTCTCTACCTATCACTTCTCTTCATAATACAATGATTTAAAAATTAATTTCTCCTGATATAAGTTGCTTCTATCATGTGTTTAATTATGTAAATGACCAAGTAGCTAAAACTGTGAAGTATGTAAATATATAAAAAACAAGGCGCCTGAGAACTTACATTTCTAAAATGTAATGGGAAGAAAAATATCTTGATTCCATCATGTCTGTATGATTAACCTCAAGTGAGGAGGCTCTGTGTGTCCTGTTGGATTTCAACAGAGAAGAATGGGCCTTTCTGGGTGTCCTAGAATTATATTGTGACCAACTCCAAACCATCAAATATTACAATAAAATTCTTCTGCCTTACTACTATGAATAAGAAAACATCTGAACAATTAATTAAACAAAATCACAACTCATAACCACCCATTCTTCATGAAGCCCAGGACTACCTGTGAGCAAGATCATAGAGACTTAGAGGTCATTCATTGGAATACTTGAAGAAAACCAAATCATAAAGCTTATATCTATTAGACAGTGACCTTCAACCTTTTTGATTCTGTGTGATAATGGCTAAAAAGCATTGAAAATGAAATATAAAATATAAAATAAAATTAATTAAACTGGTTCTCCAGTATAAAATTATTTTGTTGGTTTTAAAATGTTTTGTTAGATAGAATTTTGTAGCATGATTTGTTTGTGCATGCACAAGTGCATGCATGCATGAGTGTGTATGTGTATGTATGTGTGTACACCAAGGAACATATGTGAAGGTCCAGTGGACAGCTTCTAAGAGTCGGTTCTTAGTTCTTACCATATGGATTTTGGCTTAAGTTCAGGCATTTAAGCTTGGCACAATTATGTACTCCTAAGCCTTTACCTGCTGATTTACCTTATTTCTTGTTGTTGAGATAAACCACTCTGATTTAAAAAAAATACTTAGAGGAGGGACAAATTTATTTGGCTTGTACCTCTAGGTCACAATCCATCATTAAGGAGTGTCAGGGCAAAACTCCAGCAGGAACTGAGGGAAATCACAGCTAGGAGTTGCTTTCTCACTTTCTAACTGCTTATGCTCAGCAGGCTTCCTTCTGTAGCCCAGGACCACCTGCCTAAGGATGGTGCCACTCATAATGGGCTAGGCCCTCTATATTACTTAAACATCAAGACAATACACTGCTGACAGGCCTGCAGGCCAAACTTATCACAACAGCTCTTCCGTTGAGGGTCCCTCTTTCCAGGTGACTCTTGGTCCTGTCAGTTGATGATGAAAACTAAGATAGCCTCCCAGCCATTTCAGTGGTCCTTAAATTTATTTTGATTGTGAGAAATCAGAACCATTATAAACTGCTAGTCCTTGGTGATGACCTTAAAATGAGATATACAAAAGTGGTCCCCAAGCTGCGTGTTTAAAATGGATGATTAACAAAGACAACAGTACAGGAGAAATGTATGTTGCTCGTCTTGTGAAATACTAACATACAGGGTTTCTCAAAGAGAGTAACCATTTGCCATGCAGTCATGCAGGTGGTCTTATGTTATTTTTTGAAAACCATGCTCTTGAGAAAATAGAGGAAAATGACTACAAGTCTTAGCTTTGAAAAAATTAGACAGAATGAGCTCCTTTAATAATTTTGCAAATTTGGTGTGAACATGATACTCAGTAGTACCCTTGGTAGCTTGAGAAATTGAATTAAAACTATCTAGACTATATAGTTACAGCAACCAAAACATGAGATTAAAAAAGAAACCACTAGGATACTTGTAAGGGACTCTAGGCACGGATAACCCACAAAGTACAACACTATGTTATATCACCTAGTGATTGTGAGATACCCAAATCTCTTTTCACTTTTTATTCTGGGACAGAATCTCACTAGGTTGACCAGATAATCCATAGACTTTCCAACCCTTCTGCCTCAGCCTCCTTAGTGGCTTAGATAAAAGGTTTGATCCAGTAGGCTTGACAAAACAATCTCAATGACATACCCAATCTGCTTCTAGGTCTGTTGTATGTGGCCATGTTGGAGGGTATGTCTTGAGTTTCAGAGTTCATCTGCTCCGGACATACATTTGTTCCCATGATGCATGATCTGCTCTTTCTCTTTGAGTGCACCACAGCCCTGGGTACTCGCCTGACTGTTCATGCTCATTGATTTCTCTCAAACCTCTGCCTCAAGCATTTTTTTTCTCCGAAATATCAAGCAGTAGAGTAAATAAGTATTTGTTTTTGTAATGGTTTTTATCTTAGGTTAAGAAACTTTTAACACTGGCTATTAATAAAAATTTGTTCTAAGCAAGTCTCATTAGGGACTAGAAAATTATGTATGTAATTTATTGTGCTCTGTTTAGCAAAACTTCTCTGGCGTTATCTCAGAGCACTCAGAGCCATCAGGTGCCAATCATCTAACTATTGCCTGTAAACGGGTATGATGACAAAGCATGTCCTGTACATAAGTGACACATTATTTTTTTTTTACTTTCAAGACAGTAAGAAGATACAGGGGATGTTAAAAATAATTAATAAGCAAGGCACATTTTAAGATTTTTTTCATAAGTGTTGAGCAAAATAAAGTCATACTAAGAAATAGAAGAGAGAAATCATAGTCTGGAAGAATTGGTTGTGGATGCTGTTTTTAGATAAATATATATGATAATATGAATTATAATTTTTAAGATAAAGGAACATTTAAATATTCTTGTGTCCAGTGGTAAAGTACATAATTATTCATCAGTTGCTTTTGTTAAGTATGTTAGAGAAGAAATTATATAAAGACATGAATTTCTGGAATACTTCTGAACACTGGGGAAGTGTGCTAAATGTGGAAGCCAAACCTCTAACATCCCAAAAAGATATGTAATAGCTTTACTAGAAGCCCTTACTGTTTGATTTGATTTGGTAGGGTAAAGCAGGTTGAATAGAGTGAAAATGGTTAAACACATTCACTGAATGAATAATATTGATTTACTTAATAGAGATTCGTTGTACTGAAAGCTTTTGTTAGGAGGTAGAAACTATGATAATGTGTTTTATGTGCTCACAGCTTTGGGGGGTATAGGAAACAATACTGCTGGACCATTAGCAGTCATGACAGTATTTATTCCACATGGCCTTTTTTTGTATATTTATTGGTACACATTTATATTTTGAATAGTTGTCTCATTTTAATTTCATGTACAAAGGATTTTTCTTAGTTTTAATGATTTTTCACCAATGAAATTATACTAACTTGCAAGAACATTCTAAATGGATAACAGTACTCCTAGTTGGTACTAAAAATTCTTTTAGTAATTTTTTGCTAGTAATTTTAGTCAAAAACCATTTTTCCTATGGAAGATCTTAAAGAAAATGATAAAAGTATTAGTGACCTTGTCATTCATCATAAAACATCGAAACAGCCAAGTTTTATTAATTTAATTGAAATTTTATTGACTTTCACCCATGTCATGCTATATAATACTGAAGGCATTTTATAAACTGTTCAAGATTTCATTGAGATGGATATGTTGGTGATATAGATACACTTAAAAATAAGATGTGTTAATGCCAATCCAGATTACATTCATTTCCAAAATAATAATAATAATAATAATAATAATAATAATAATAATAATGATGATAATGCTATTATTTGAAAAGTAGGCATTGCAGTGTAGCTTCTGCCTCATGCCTGAATGTTAGGATATTAAGTATGTAACTCCACACCTAGGACATGCTTATATTTCTTACAACAAATTGCTAAAGTTAGCAACCCAGCTTAATCATGTGGAAATATTTGGGTCTAAGTATTATATTTTGTTTTCACAACTGTACTTTTGCTTTATGGCTTTAGAGGCACATAATAAGTATGCTCACCAGTAAAGCCTGTTTTAAGAAGGAAGAGACTTGATACCCTAGGAGCATATACAGGGGGAGGAGGTCCCCCTCAGTCACAGTCATAGGGGAAGCGAGTAGAGGGGGAAAGGGGAGGGAGGAATGAAAGGGAGGATACAAGGGATGGGCCAACAATTGAGATGTAATATGAATAAATTAATAAATAAATTAATAAATTAAAAAAAAAAAAGAAAAAAGAAAGAAAGAAATGAGCAAAGAAAGGAAGGGAGATTGATTTCCTAAGAGAATGTAAGTGCTTAGCAAAAGTTAGAGCTGTCTTCCTGAGCAGCCTTCAAAGGCGAAGTGAATAAGACATGAAGTTTAGCTTCCCAGCAGGCTTTAATTCAGAAGTCGCTGATGGAATACAAAAGCTCGCCGCCTTCTGCTGTAAGAGTTATTCATCACCTTCATCCACTTGAGCAGATGAGGTATAAAGTCTTATAAGACACAAAGGTAAGAGCATTAAAAGGTTCCTCCCTCAGCATCGTATCATTCAGTACAAACATGGATGGCCCCTTCTATTTACTCATAACATGATGGAGAAGGCTGGGCAGCCTGTTGGGATTTCTGAAATCATACATGACAGCACAGCAGCTTTTTCTTTGTTTTGGGTTTATTTCAGGTGATTACATATAAAAATATCACATAAACTTTCAAATCTTTCAGTGCCCATTTCATCACAACTTTTTGGAATCCTTCAGGCAGAAGCCCAGGAGAGTCGGGGATGTCCCTCAGTTGTGTATCTGAGAGATCCCTTTCTGCTTCCGCTTTTGTACTGTGGGCTTCAGTGCTTGCTTGGCTCATACTCCTGTTGTCATTCGCAATGTCCAAGAGGCACTGAGCAGTGTTTAGGGCTCATGCGATGGCTGTTTTTAAATGCAAGCCTATCTGGTTTTTACTTCAAATGCCTCTGTCCCTTATTAGCTGTGCTTCCCAAGAGTCTTTATCTTCAAGGTCTATTTTTTAACCACCGAGAATAGAAATAGGAGTTAAAATGCTTTGGAAATATTAAATGAGGTAATACATTGAAAAATTATTTGGTAAAGTCATCCAAACCATGGTAGCTAAAATTATTATATAACAATACTGAGTTTATAAATGTGAGTCAAATTCACTTTAAGTCCTTAGCTCGACAAAATGTACAAGTAGAATACCTTCAAATATAAATGTGAGGCACTAAACCAACTCCTTGTGCAGCAAATTATTTTTTTACCTTTTTTTTGAAAATATATTCTTCTCCCATACAATACATCCCAACCAGAATTTCCCCTCCCTCCATCCTCCTAGCTGCACTACCTTTGCAATTCCTCATACACACTCCCTCTCCACTTCCTTTTCAGAAAAGAGAAGCCTCCAAAAAACAGCAGCCAAACATGCCAAAACAAGGTTCGACAAGACAAAGCAAAAGCCCCCATATTGAGGCTGGACAAGGCAACCCCGTAGGAGAAAAGGGTCCCAAGAGCAGGCAAAACGAGCCAGAAATAAGCCAGCTCCTGCTGTTCGAGTTCCCATAAAACACCAAGCATATTAGTTTTTAAACTCCCACCTCCCTGCCACCGGGTACTAGAGATGTTAAGTTTCAACTACTAATAGGTGAGTTTGAGGAGACTGAAAATAATTCTCTCACTGTGTTTGCATATGTGCCTCTGTGTGCAGCATTTTAGAGGACAGTACTGGGATAATTCAAACATTAATATTTTTTCTTGTTATTTTGGTTGCATAAGAGTTATCAAAGAGCCTATGACTGATGTCCTGAGAACGGAACACAGGGCAGAAGCTGTGCTGTTTCAGTTCTGAGGGATGGGGCGCTTTCTCACACCGTAGCAGTGTTCCTTTAAGGAGGGCACGTTCTGGATACCTTCCAACCGAGAGCTGTCTGGAATGTTTTCATAGTGCCTTGGTGGCACAGGGTGATGCATGGAGACGGGGAGAGACTTGAGTATAACTAACCTGAGGAGGCACTGTTTACTTCACGATATGGTTCTCAACGGGACACTTTTTCACAACAGCCACAAAAGAGAATCATCTTAGACCACAGTCCAAGAGTCAGCAAAGAGAACTCTTGACTGAACCAGTCAGGAAAAATTTACCCCTGCCTGCTTAATCACTCGCTCCCTGGGATTATTCTTGGTGAGTCATAAATAGCAACCTTGAATGGCAGGTTATGAGGAGCAGCTAACACCTACCCTACCCCTCTTACACTGCAAACTTCCAGCTCTCAAGTGAAACAAAACTGACGGAGAGAGATCTGCAGCTGTATGAAATACGGATATTCTCCTAAACTAAATATTTTAAAAATAAGTCATAATTACAGTTCACAATAAATAATTAAACTGTCTGAGATTTCATTGGAGTATGATATAAAATTAGCCTACAGAGACTTTTTAAAATATCAGGGATGAAATAAAATAAAAATATAAAATAAGCACAAAGACTTTTTAAAAAGATTTAAGCACAGTATTTTCAAGTAAAATAACATAATTCTCTATGGTCCAATGTGCTTTTAATAACAATATTATATATAAACAGTATATATACGTACATGTGTGAATGTGTGTGTGGGCGTGTACGTGCATGTGTGTGTGGTGTATCCCTCACTTTTGAAAATATCCTCAAACTAAGTGCTACATGACAAGTTGTGCCCTGTAAAAGCAGGAATTCAGTTAACAACATGGAATATTCTTCCAGTTAATAATATAGAGATTTTATACTATGATGGAAATGGTGCTATTTTAATGTGGTTTACCAGGCTTTAGGAAGTCTGATGGTTTTTGGCTACCTGTTCCAAATTTGTAATGTTTAGAATGAAAATATGCTATATATTCCAGAAAGCAGCAGAGAAGATCAGACAGAATGTAGATTACACAATAAACAAATACAAAATATCAACATCGATTGTGAAGAAGAAAAAAAGAATTTAAGAATATAGTTATTTGAAGTCTCCCATAAGAAGCAGAAAGAAGTATATACTAAATGCTTATAGTGTATTTCATTGAGGTTTTGATCACTAGAGGAAACAAATGGTGTGTATGTGTGCGTGTGTGCGTGTGTGCATGCGTGTGTGTGTGTGTGTGTGTGTGTGTGTGTGTGTGTGTGTACGTGTGAGAAAATGTGTGTTGGAATGCATGTCTTTGTGAATGTCATCCTCCAGACATTCTTCCTTGAGACAGTGTTTCTCACTGGCCTGGCTCTAACCCGTTAGGCTGACCTGGCTGCTAGCAAGTGACAAGAGTCCACTTATCTCTGCCTCCCCAGAACTGGGATTACAACTATGCACCATCAGAAGCAGATGAATTCCGTGAGTGGAACTCAGGCTCTCACACCTGTACCGCAGGGACTCTACCAACTGATCCTTCTGTCCATCCCCAGATTTCTTTTTTTTTTTTGCAAAGATAACCATCTTTTCTCATCTAAAGATTTATAACTTTTGATAGTTCATTATGCAGAGATCTGGGAAAAAAATAGTGAATAACAAGACTAAAATCTCTGAACTTAAGAACTAAGTCCATTTACCAGAGAGGAGTGATTGAATCCCCAGTAACAACAAAGCCATGCCTTTGGCATGGAAAGTACATTAGTCTGAGGAGGCCCATTAAACATGCCACTTCCACACCATTAAGTGAAAGATATTGTGAGATGGTTCTAACCGGAACTGTTATGTGAGCAAAAACTGAGAGTGAGTAGACAGTCATTGGGATAGAGAATACTGGCTTGTGGGGAGGCCCAAATAGTTAAATCTTTGGTAAACAAATGTTTTGATAAATAATTTTGGTAAAGCCTGGGGCACTTAGTTTAAGAAACTTTTCAATGGGACTTGAGAGATGAATGCAAAGCTGCTACAGTGACACAGAAGCATACTCGTCACCCCAAAGCTACTTGATTCATTTCAGGCCCTATCTGCAAAAAACATGGTTAAGCATCACACAAGAAAGGCTTTATGAAGAATGGATGGTTATGAGTTGTGGTTTTGTTTAGTTAATTGTTCAGATGTTTTCTTATTTATAGAGGTAAGGCAAAAGAATTTTATTGTAATATTTGATGGTTTGGAGCTGGTCACAATATAATTCTAGGGCACCCAGAAAGGCCCATTCTTCTCAATTTAAATCCAGCAGGACATACAGAGCCTCCTCACTTGAGGTTAATGTTACAGATGTGATGGAATCAAGATTTTTTTTCTTCCAATTACATTTTAGAAATGTAAGTTCTCAGGTGTTCTTTTTTTTTTATATATGTACATAGTTCACAGTGTACATTATTAAACACAATATAGAAGCAACCTATATAAGGAGAAATTAATTTTGAATCACTGAATTATGAAGAGAAGTGATAGATAGAGAAAATTTTTGAGATAATTCCATCTTTTACTCTGTATGGGACACATATAGCATTGTTGTAAATTTAAACTATTTTCAATAACCACGTTTAGCCAATTATTCTTCTTTTTGCTTGCTTGTTCAGGAAAAAGTCACAGTTCTTCCTCAGTATAACCTTGTCTCATAGGGCTTCTTCTACTTCCATAATAACAGCCTGCTTTTCTAAGGAACAATGATGTGCCATTTAGACTTTCAGTTATATCTGCAAGCAATAGCAATCACAGATCTAATTTAATATTTCGTTTTATTTTATGAGAGAGTTTAGTTCCTACTAAAAGTTTGAATTCATATAAAAGCTCACTCAGAGAGGAACTCTATAAAGGACATCATTCTGTGCAGTTTTAAATGAAAGCTAAAGTGTCAAACCGGTAGGATCCCTATATTTAACTTTAGAAATGTTGCAGACTTCCTAGGTCTTTTAAAATAATTTTAAATGCAGTTTCATGTTTCTTTTCTTAGCTTTTCTTCAACCTAAGTGGCTATAATGCATTGGCTATTTTTGTGCATGTGTTAAGAGCATCCATCCTCTGGGCTGGAGATGTAACTCAGAGGATGGTGTCCTTGCCTTATATGAACAAAGACTTGGATGTGAACAGAAGTGCTGCACAAGCTGTGAGTGCTGGCATCTGCCTGTCATCTCAGCACTCCAGAACTGGAATCTGGAGAATAACACATTTCACAGGCCAACCTGGAATACAGGAAAAAAGATAAAAAAAACCCCAACCTATTTATCTACTCATCTATTTATTTGGATAGATATTCCCAATTATTCATGTTTCTCATTATATTTGAACTAGAGTAGAATCTATACTAAGGTTAGTGTTTTACTCACATATATAAACATATATACACAAGACTATATATAATATACGAATATACATATATTTATATATACATATATCTCTGTATATATTCACATACTACATAATTTGATTTCCTTTGTTACATATTGAAATGTATTTTCCTCAAATTGTTAAAGCTCTAGAAATATGGTTTCCTGTCAATAGCTGTTTCCCTCCTCTTAGGCTCAATATTACAAGATTATTACTATGGCTTTGTCAGTGCTCTTGCTCTACTCCCTTAATTTCCTTTGTCACAATCTGATATAAAAGTATAAAATACTTTCATTATTTACTGATATTGGACCGATGGCTAGTAATCATATGGCCATAGCTACTCTCCAAAGTACTCATCTAAAACTTGAAGCTACAGAAAGTATACTGTATTTCTAAATTTCTATTTTATTCCAATTTTGAGTCATTTAGCAAATTCAAAGTTATCTATATGTGATATATATTCATATATTAGCTTTATATATGTAAAATATTTACCTATGTTTGCTTTATATATAATATACAATATATGCCTATATATAAATATTGTGCAATATAATTTTGTGGCTCCATTGGCTAACTTCATTGTTTTAAATATCTTTAGTTTTAAGAAGAGCTTGAAGCTCACCCAGAGCAACACTTAGAGGCTGCTATTCAACACTCAGTTATGGGGAAGGATGTGCTGGACATGCATAGTGTTTGTTGAAATGGATTTGGTCTACTGTAGAACAGTTATAAAAGAAAACTATTCATTGTGGGAAATTTAAGATAATTCTTAAATCAATTCTCAACAAAATAAAATTCTCAATAAAATATAAAAATATAGGTATCAGAATTTTTAGGCAAATTAGGGAAGGCTTTAAAAGCAGTCATGAGGTAGACCATAAATAGTGATGAGAATTTTGTTTGTAGGACTACAGAAATGGGAATGTTCCAAATGAATGGCACGGATGTAGTTGTTAGGTGATGAAGAGACAAAATAAGTGTAGAAAACTCAGTGTTTAAGAGCTGTGGAGGTGGGAATGACACACAGAGGGAAAAAGTGGGGCAGGGAGACAGCACGAAGAAAGAAATTGTCCTATATGGCACCAGTGTTCCAATGGGAAATCTATTCATGGCTCGGTCAGTAGCAGAATAAAATATTTGAATAAAAATATCTTAACTGTATGTAACTTCTACAGCTATTTTTCTTGACATTTTTATATAAGTACTACATTATAACAACTACTTCCATAGTATGTGCATTGGACCAAGTATCAAATTTAATTACAGGGTAATTTAGATTATAGAAAAGATGTCTAAATGATGTATAAAAATACTATTCATTTTACATATGGGACTTTAGCATCTGAATATATTGATACCAATGGGAGGCCTTATAGCTAGTTCCTCATACATAACAACGGACAATTATATATACTGTGAAGAAACAATTTCTAAGCCATGTTCTCTCTCCTTTTTTTTTTTTTTAAGTAGTTGATTTTAGTTTATTTGTACCCTTCTTAGACGTTTGCACCACTAGAGAATATCAGATCACCACAGAAAATCTGTTTCTTTTGGTGTTATACAGTCTCCAGCTCCTTTTTGTTTTGTTTTGTTTTTCATGGCACCAACATTGGCCTTTGCAGTACCCATGGCCTTCATTTTGTTCTTGCAATCCTTTCACTTTTTTCCTGAGTTCTTTTCCTTCCTGTAAAGGACATGCCATACAAGATCATTCTTCTTTGCATAATCCAAAGAGTCAAAAGTCATGTCAAAGCCTGCTGTCTTGCCACCACCAAATGGGTTTTGATGGGTTCTGATTCTAAATACACAGATGATATCTAGTGTAGTTTTACTGTTTTTGTCTAGCCTTTCCTGAATATTTGCTTTTAGTGCTGTTGCCTTCTCTGGGTAACTGACGTGAATATTCATTTGTTTCCTCTGAAGCAAAGAGTTAATAATGAAATTCTTTGTCCTGATTGGTACCGTGTCATTCATGATAGCTGTGGTCCCAAAGAAGCCATGCAGAAAAAAGAGCAGGACTTGTTCCTTTGAATATACTTTCCTCAAAAATATTAATATACATTCAATGCAGTTGATATTTTAGTATCAAAAATGGTAAAGTACTTATTATAATTTTTTTCTTGTTTAGTGTCACTTCCAGTTCATTTGTATAACTATTAACTTCATTTCTCTTGCTCTTTAGCAAGAAATTAAAAGTTTTCTGTGATTTAAGATATTAATACTTTATGGCAGCTATTTTGTCTATAGGCTTCAAACTGGGGGATTTGTTAAATATGGTAAAGGTCAATCAAGGATGGTGCTGTGGTTTAAAAGTTTCCCCTTTAGATTTCTTTTTTTCCAAGATAGTAGTGTTCAGAGAGGAGCCCTGTAGGTGAATAAGACTAGGAAAGCTCCTCCCTTGAGAATCGGTAAGGTAATAACATGAAAGATTTGACTAAACGAGTTGGTTCTCTTGCCTTTCTGCTTTGTACCACGTGAGGACACAAAAAGACAACTCAGCAGCCACCATACACGTGATTTTAACTTCCTACTCTCCAAAACTCTGACAAATAAATTGTCATTCTCCACAAATTATCTAGTTCCGGTTTTATAAGAGATATGTCCAAAAATAATTACGATTCTGGATCATAATTTGTATGTTGGAGCAGATCTTGTGGGCCAGACTTGAAACAAGAAAATCAGGAAGCAGGGTTCAGTGCTAAGGGGGACAGTGAACTATGAATTGGATGTTTTCCTTTCTGAAGAGACTATTAATTGCATCTGAAACATGATAGAAACATATGGCAATTGACAGTGTAGGGAAGGCTGACAATATTGCATTGAAAATACACATTTTTAAACTGACAGATTTCATCGGAAAAGTATGATGTTAGAGGAAACATAAAAAAGTATTTACGAAAGGGGTACAATATGCATCACTCAAATCATAGGCAGGTTTACAAAATAGATTGAAGTAAGAATCATTTAGGTAAAGGAAAATCAAATCAATTGGGAATGATTTTTATTGAGAATACTTTTTAGTTTTAAAGCTATTCTTATTCTTGGTTAATAAAGTCAAGGAGCAGTATGTTTATCTCTCTAAAGGACACATTCATCAATAGCAATCTAAACAACTAAGTGTGGTTAGTTGGGTGAAATATACTTACAAGTTGGTTGAAATATAAACCTGTAAGACATCTTATATTTTATCCATATTGATAACTCATGATAAGAAAATGCAATTTTCTCTCCTGATTTGCAACCATATATATCATACTATAGAAATGGGACTTTCATTCTCATATAACACCCCTTTGAAGATGAAAACTACTTCAGCATGCAAAAAATACTTACTGTATAAATGTAGGGAGCTATATTAAAATATCAAGTTCCCATGTAACAAACTTCACATGATCCCAGGACTTTGAAGGTTGGAGTCAGGAGAATCACTGGGGCTTTTTGGTCACTAGCCTAGCTCCAGATTTAGAGAGAGACAAAGTCTCCAATATCCAGAGTGATAACAGGATACATGATAACCCTCTCTGTCTCCCACATGTTGTCAGAGATACACTTTTGCACAGACACATGCACACACACAAAACTGGTTTTTTAAAAAGACACTTTTTGGCAATATATGCATATATATGTAACATTTCTGAATTGAAAGTAATTAAGGAACCAACATACTGTCAAAAATTGTAAAGTTGGAGTTTCCTAATTTTATCCAAAAGCAAGTAAGCTTCAACTAAGGGCACTATATATAAGCCATATTTGAAATGCTAGAAGAGTAGTTAACAGTAGTTATATCTCTTAAGCTTGGTGTGATGCACATGCTCGCAATTGTATTCAGATAGCTGAAGCAGGAGGATCCCATGTTCATCCTGGTCCATTTATCTTTGTCTCAAAAAGTTAAAATATGCAAAAACACCTTTGATGTTCCTTCAGCATCTTTCATTGGTGAAGCTTTAAAATTATTTTTTTTTAAATTGAAAGTGATCAGAAAAAATCAGGAGGGCTTTTCAAAAGACAAATATGGCTATGTATCTCCAGTAATTTAGTACACTACAGGAACTCTTTGATCTATAACATGGAGAATAAATTTAACTTCAGGGGAAGAGATCCCTTCTGAGACAAACCATCAGTGACTAGGCCATCTTTATTATTTATGAGCTGCTCTCCTCTATGCATGACCAGAAAGAAACAGTCTACTCTACTATGCCCTTGCTTCCGTAGAGAATAACACTGAGTTCCACCATGAGGGTCAAGGACAGACTTTGTTTCCTATTGACTTCAACAAAAGAATTTTAATTGATGAGCACATGTAATCACAACAATTGTGAAATAATAATAAAAAAAAGGAAGATCAGGAGTTCAAGGACACCCTCGGCTACATAGTGAGTCCGATGCCACCATGAGCTACATTTGATGCTGTGTTAAAGAAAACAATCCAGAAGAGTTTGTCAACATTATACATGTCAACATTATATATTTCTTTCCACAATCTGTGTCTTAGGTAATTTAAGGAGACTTTTCAGTGTCTTATGAAAGTCTGTAGCTGCTTTCTTGTCCTTAATTATACTTGAGAAACTAATGCTAAATAAAACATTCTTCATTTGCCTAAATGTTAAAATGGTTTTGTCATTTCTACTGCATTTGGTTTATTGCAGACGGTCCTGGTAATAAACAGTTTGACAATACTCCTTAATGATGCGCCTTCCCTACAGGGTAATGCTGATACTAATGTAGGTTTTTTAAAAGTTTATTTTTATGCCAACAATAAAGATTCCATCTGTCATTCGTTTTTGTATACCAAAGTCGTACTGCTTCTGGCATGGGTCACATTTGTGCATGTTTCATTTATGAACCCTTCCTCCTCCTGACTCCTGTTCTCTTCAGAAATATGCCGGAAAGAATGTGCTGCCTCGCAGTCCCTGTGCCTCTCAATCTGGCATTGCATTCACTCTGACATTTCCTTAGTCGTTTGCAGCAGGAAGTTATCCCACATCCTTCTCATGACTTTATCAAAGAATTGTGCCAAGGGCGGCTGTTTAATGTACAAATGACATGACAATTGTTTGTTGCATATTTTATTTAAGTCTTATCATGGCTACATGTCTTATAATGTGGACTATTCTGCTCTGTAGGCTTACCAGAGCAATTGGTATGATTCAATTTACCTACTCAGAAGACAACACATGTCCTTTAGGCAGACAAGTATGTTGGAGCAAGGTAAAAAGCACTTGAAAATTACATTTTTATTTAAATTATTCTTGTGTAGCAACTCCCCCGGACTCATAAGAGTCTAAGAATAGATTATTCAGTTTCATGACTAAATGAGTGTATTTCAGGAGCAGTTGACTATGAAATCCGCAGGTACATGAACAGACTTTGTCAGCTTCCTTCGAAAAGACTCTTCAAAGTGGCAGTTTGATCTACCTCTTTTACAGACTAGCAGAGCTTTGGTATGGCTTATATTTCTATAGTCTGCTGAAGCAATAGGATGAGTGAAATCTAAGGAAAGAAACTCCTTACGCTTATATCTGTTTTGAAGACTCCGTATGTGCATCCATCCATTAATATAAGAAACTCAGTGTGTAGAGAAAAACATGACTCCTGGCCCAAGAAACTGTATTATTACTCTTCTCTTTCATAGACAAACCATTGTTAACCTAGTAGAATGGTGAATAAGGTGAAAGGTCCTTGAAAGCCAGATTAAGGTGGAGGCTTAGATTAGAGAATTAGTTGTTTTAGGACAAAGCAATTCATAAAAATTAACAAATTTTAATTGGCCACAATTATATAACTCACAATATCAGTGACAAGTCTTATCCCTGGATACAAATGGAGACTAAGTTAGAGTTTTAGAATTTATTCTTCATTAAATTCCTATTAGGAATTTCTTAGGTGTAGTGAGTTTTAAAATACCATGAAAATGTCCCAAGTTGCTCTCACCAAAATGGTACTAGAATAAGTCACACAATTCACATTTAACTTAGATTTTTAAAAAAATGTTCCAGAAGTAATAATTGGAAATGAATATTCATAAGCAATTCTACAAGCTAATTTAACAATACATTTTCTTCATATGAAGCATTCTTTCAGCACAGCAGCTGAAAAGAGGGGTCATTTAACACTGTGCACATTATAGTTAGGACAGATACGCAGGATTTATCTAAGAGTGAACCAGCTTGAGGGTATAGATCCAGCCTGGAGAATGAAAAGATTCCAGAAAGTAGAAAAGATGTATCTCTTCTCAGAGCCCATTTTATGCTGAAAATGGTATCTATTTTGATTTTGTATTTCCTAGCGACTACTTTGCCTCCTATGTTGGAGTGATCATATGCAAATGGCACATGAGCATCTTCCCCACAGATTGAACATTAACATTTCAAGTACCTACTTTTCTCTTTGTTTTGGACTGTTTGTTCAATGCTCAGTTAGGAATGTATCGCTCTCTGAATACACAGTTGTTGACCATACCCGTTTCCATTAGCTGCATTCTTCCACTCATTCTTGCATTAATTTAATAGAGAAGGAGAAAAAGAAACATAGGTCTAGTTCCTGAGGAACTCTAATTTAAAGGTTTAATTGATAATGATAAATTATTTTGATTGATCTCTAGTTAATGTCAAAAGTATGGCCTTTCGAATTGTTTCCAAGTGTCCTTTTTGAAATGATGACAAAACAATTAAGATATTCCTCTGAACATTTCTATTTTTGATGTGGAAAGCCTACCTTTTATCAATGTCTACTTCTAATAATGTTTAATTCACTATTGTGTCTCAATTAGACCTTTCATGTATTTGAGATTATTTGAAAGAGCATCCTATAAACAGAAAATAATTATTTCTCATTTTGTCAACTCCTGGGATGAATTTTTAATTTCTGTTCCATCCTTGGCATTCTGTGGCAACTGGAATAAGTTAGCCAGTTATTGACAGCTCTGGTGCTGAGGCTGAGGCTGAGGCTCTGATATTGAATGCCCTATCTTACCAAACAGCAATTCAGTTTCACAGTCTCCTAAATAGCTGGATCCTCTCCTTAGCTGCATTTCTAAATAAGGACATTTTAATCTGTTCTGCTATTTGCATGTCTGAATAAACCATGCCATGTGGATCAACATGAAAATCCTAACTGTGGGAGTCATATAATCCCACCAAAACCCTATGAATATAGGTACTGTATCTGATAGACTGTCTAAATGCTATATATGATCAAATAGCACTCCCAGATACCTTAATACCCAACTGAGAAATACAGAAATTAATTTTCATTAAGTCCATGTAAGCATAATAAAGGCAAACAATACTACAAGAATGAAAATAAAGACTATTACTCACAGATGCTGTTTTTACACTCATATAAAATTATTTTCTTTAAATTGAAAACTTCTATTGCTTCTATTAAAAGGAAAGCTTTCAAAAGTTCTTTTAAAAACTAACTGATTAAATATATATTGTGTTTATGAAACAGCCATTGAATTGTGGATAAGACTTTAAATTAAGTGGTCATAGTATCTTTTACCAGAGTTAAAGCAACAATAATTTAAGTGTATTTCAACCTTCAGTTTGGTAATGTTTTCACAAAAAAAAAAAAGAAACTGTCTAAAGCACATTAAAAACAAGATTGGAATATACAACAGCAGAAGTAGAAAGGCTTATATGACTTTGATGCCTTGGAAGCAATGGGGAGCACCTTCAATGGTTTTAGTTATGTGGGACACCTTTGTGGGAGATGGAGACTTGGGCATTTATTAAATATGTCTTCAAGCTGGTAAAATTAAGACTAAAGGCAAACAGTCTTTCTTTTTTTTGCTTTTAAACCAATATTTGTGTATTTGAAGCAGATGACTTCAGGTCCTAAGATGAAGCAAATGGAAGAATTATATAATGATGTGCAGTAGCAACATGACAATTTTCTTTTTGTCATCTTACTGTTTTCTTGGTAGATCTGTAACAGTAATTTGATGGAAATACATAACTACCTTGTGGACACATGGGTGCATATAATAATATTTCTCAGACTCCTACTGTAGTAGAGGGGTTCCTAAAAGATTGGAGACATCCTTGGGTTTTCACTGGATCACTGTGGTCATTGCTGGCAATGGCATATTTAGTGGGTGTGTGTTAAGGGACGCAAATAAAACTGCATCAGAAAATATAACCATCTAAATGTGCCCTGAAAGAGGGAATATGGAGGTGGAAAAGTGGGTTGGGACATTCTAGTCATAATTTAATCACCTATTAGTAACCTCCTCTTCAATGAGTACAGAATGATAGCTATGACTCTGGCGTTTACCTGGCTTCTGCACAGATATTAAATGGTTCATTTAATAATAACTTCCAAGGAGCTTCATTGGATAGGATATGTATAGCTTATTATTTTATTTTGTTACTTTTCCCACCTAAATAATAACCAAATTTACCTTTTAGAGCCGAAATAAATAGAATGATTTACTTTGCAGATAATATAGACATGCTTTCTAAAAACGATATTTTGTAGTGAAATTTAAAATTGTTATGAGCTCAAATGTTCAATACTTAAATTTCTCTTTAGTTTGTGAAAGTAATTCACCCTTACTGTTTACTTAGTTTGTTATCTTTCAAAAGAGGATTTTTCAAGTTCTCAGAACTTAAAGGCTAGATAAAAGCATCACATATATCAGTTATAATAAAGACAAGTGATCAAGGATAGAGAGAAATCATATCCACAACCAAAGAAAATGTTCTCAGTACAACTAATGAACCAGTGTCAATCTCTGTAGACTAAGCTGGCTTCATTATTTTTAAGAGGGAATGATCCTCTTTGCACAGTTTTGCCTTGAAAATAATATCAATACATGGAAAGGCATTTGAAGGGTAAGCATATAATCCTATGTACATTCCTAGCGATCTCTATCAGTTTGGGGAAGAATTAAATATTGATTGCAAAAGTATAGTATAGAGGATTGTAAGTAAAAATCTTTAGTTATCATCAAATAAAGCAGGTAGTTTTGTCAAGCCCGGATTAATTTGATAACCTGAAAGTCAGTTAAAGCACCGAATAGTGTATCATTCATTAGAGAACATCTCTAATTTACTGTATTGAGGTGCATGTTTGTTTCTATAGTTGGTACTTCTCAGGTTATAATAGATGCATTTCCTTTCACTTATTCTTACATTTTAGTGTTATGGAATTGGTAGGAGATACCGCTTTCATAGCTATGGAAACACAGGCTATTACACTCTATCTGGCTGAGTTGTTTATGAGTGACTGAGTCTTGCTTTACCTGACCTAGTCTAAAGTAGAATAATCTTCCAACAAGAATGCTTTATTCTCCATACATAAAATCCATTAAAGAAAGTACCCAAGGAAATAGTTTTGATTGTTTGAACTTTTAAGAGTACTGAAATCATGACAGTCACTCTTCCAGAATGGATGATGGTAATATGACTATGAGTAAGTGGGTCAAGCTTCAGTGTATGGCTCCACACACATGAGTATATGCCAACACAAACTGTACTTATTGGGGGTATATTTGTGAGGAATTAGGGGAAGGAAGCAGCTAAAATGATCAAAATGCATTTTATTCATATAATATTCTCAAGGAATTAACAAAAATTATTTTTGTAGATAATATAGTTAGTTCATAGTGATCAGTTTCTATTTTATGATATAATTATCCTTATGTATATATAATTTATATATAAATGTATGTTTATATATAATTTTTGAGATAGAATATTTTCTACTGGGAATCCATGTATTCCACGATGACATTTCTCATACATGATTAGTTCTATAGTCATGAAGCCAACGATGACAAAATGACCAGAACATCTCATTTCCCTTCCTCTACCTCTCCCAAAGTACAGGAACTACAGACCAATAATTTTCATTCCCAGTTTATGTAGAAGCTTTCTGTATGCCAGGAAAGCCCTCTACCATCTGAAATACCTTTCCATTCCCAACTCCCAGTCAAAAAGTACTCTCTGAATGAAATATTTTATTTCCAATTAAATTTTCAAAATGATATATAAATATATTTTCTATTGTCTTGTTATTTTATTTTAAGAAAAGAATAAACATTGTAAATAAATACACTAATTGGTTTTAAAGTAGTATCACTAAGGTTAAATAAAAGGGGTAAAAACTAGGTAAATTAAAGATATGACATTTATACTAAGTCTTGAATCTTTTGCTCATATTCTATCATTAAATTTATTTTATTACTTAAAATTTTCTAGCACATAATTTTTTTTAATTTCCTGGATTTTTTCAAAAGTTAATGTGAAAATCATATATAGCTTTCCAAGCTTGTTATATCGCTTGTGTTGCTTCATAAACTCCGTGACAAGCTGGATACCTAAGATAGGTAGACTTTTGGGAGGATATGGGCATGACTCTAGCTAAAACTTTTACTAGCAGGAATTAAGGAGACTGAAGAGGCCACTCTCTAACTATGCGGGACTCCTAGTGGGGGGAGGAGAACACCAACCCACTGACGAAAACTTCGACCCAAATTTTACCCTGACTACAAGGTATTCAGAGCAGAGCAGAGATTGAGGGAATGCCCAAACAATGCCTGGCCCAACCTGAGACCCACCCCATAGGAGAGAGCCAAACACTGAC
>OU015745.1:110637895-110692098 GCA_907169655.1 Acomys percivali | reverse complement strand
GAATGGATATTTCCAGCTACATCCATTTACCTGTAAAAATGATATTTTCTGATTTTTTTACATCTGAATAAAATTCCATTATGTATAGGTACCATGTGTGCATTATCCATCCATCAGGTGATTGACATCTAAGCTGTTTCCATGTCCTAGATATTATGAATAGAGCAGCTATGAACATGGATGAGCATGTGTCTCTGTAGTAGCAAATAGAACCTTTTTTGGGTATATGCCTAGAAGTGGTATTGCATATTTCTATTTCTTTCTTGAGGAATTGCTTCACTGATTTCCATAGTGGCTACACCAATTTGCACTCCCACAAACAGTGTAATATATTTTCTCATTACCTATGTCCTGCCAGTCTTTGTTGTCTTTTGTTTCTTAACATTAATCATTGTTACTAGAGTAAGATGATGTTTTGAAGTGCATTTAAATTTCATTTCATTGGTAAAGATGGGGACACATTTTAAGATATTTCTTAGACACTTATATTTCTTCTTCTGAGAAATCAATTCAATTTCATAGCCCACTTAAGAGGCAGTCTACAGGATGGGGAAAAATCCTCTCTGCCAGCTATACATCTGACAGGCATTTGTCATTTCTTTACAGTGAATATTTTCATGATTTGTTCTCTCTTTTTATCTCCTTTTTAGCAAGAAGATTTATTTTTATAAAGACTCTATGCAATATGTTTATGAACAAAGTAATTCTAACTATATATGAAATTTTAAGAAGGCACACAACATTCAAGACCTTCAAAAGATTAAAAAAGATTTCAAAATCAATTAAAATTATTGCAGTGGAAATCACTAAGAATCAAATGGAGAAATCATAGAAGGATAATATAAGCAGTTTAACATTCTGCACAGATAATACACAATTCTTAACAAAGCCCCACTGTCATTATACCAGAAAATGGGAAAACAGACCACAAAGAGAAAAGGATAAATATGGACAGGGAAATATCCAAAGGAGATTAGGGAAAATACTTTAAGGCAATGGAGACATCCTTATTCCATTCTTTGCACTTTTTTTCTATTCATGTCACTATCATATCAATGTCATTACTTGTAGATTTTCTTAAATGAATATTACAATATCCATTGGCATTTGCACTGCTGCCAGGCACCGCGGGAGAACTTAATATGAACTCATCAGAGTTTTCTCATTTCTGGCTGCCCCAATTTCTTCAGCCCCTCATAGCGACCATTATACACTCAACTTCTGAGAGATCAATATTTTTAGATTCCACAGTTGGAAGATATCCGGCTACACATATATTTTCTTGTGGTTTATTTAATCCATAATAACAAGTTTCCTTGTGATGTGAAGGGAAGGGAAGGATTTTATTTTATTTTTTATTCCTGCATAGTACTTCTTTCTCACTCTAGCTCTCACTTTCCCTCTCTCCTCCCTCCCCCATCTCTGTATTATATTTTCTTTACCTTTCTATGTTTGATGAGTTGCTGCCAGTTCTTGGTAGCTATAAAGATTATTATAGTATACATGAGAATGCAGATATGCCTTTCATGTCATTATTCATAAAGATACTTAAGATATTCAGAGATTACTGGAAGGAGAGATCATCATATCTTGCTTCAGTTGATCATCCTGCCACATACTAGAGAAATGACAAATATTTTCAAAGCATACGTGTTCTACATAGGCAATATAATAATGTTCAATGGCCTAATATAGACACTGAAGTTGCATATTCCTTCATTCTTAAATACATCTGCAAGATAAAATAACTTTTGCTTAATAACATGGTTATATTATAATTTTTAACTAACTACTTTCATGTTATGTTTTTCTGCAGTTGTGAGCACACTGAAGCAAGCCAGTGTGCATGTGTGTGTATGTGTACTCTTTACTGCACATATTAATTTTTGGTTGTTGTTGCTTCCAAGCATGTTAGACTTGTATACTGAGACTGAGTAAATTAAACTATAAAGAAAGTGTTTTAGAAGCTCTAGCCATTTATGTCCCATTTTATTTCTTTTTCTGATGTAAGCAGCCATGGAAAACCATTAGCTAAATATATTAATTCTTTAGCGACAGCAAATAATGCATCCTAATTTGTTCATTCCTTCTCAATTTATTAACTAGAATATTTCAACAAGAGAAATTTCTTTTCAGAAGCAATTCTCATTTAGATGAAGTAGTTCATACAGAAAATGCAAAATAAATGGTTTATTATATTCAGTGTATGCAAAATAATTTGCTAGTTCTTTTCTTGCTCCCTAGTAGACTATGATATCATCTCAAACTATAATATTAGTGTTATAATGAGCCGGCAGTAGGTTAGTCAGGAAAAAAAATGAATGAATGACTAAGTAAATTAAAAAATGAATGAATGAATGAAGCTGAGGTTGATGGCTCAGATTATTATGCCAAATACTTGGGATGCTGAAACAGAAAAGAGACAGGTTTAATGTCTCTCTGTATTATAAAAGGAGTTCAGGCCATATTGGGCAACTTATAAAAACCAAAATTTAATTAAAACCAAAAATATGTTAAAAAAAATATGGTGATATCAACCCATCAGTAGATACATCCAAATTAGGAGAATGAAGCATGTAGAAAACAATAGTGTTTTTCTTGTATAATATCATTCATGTTATTGAAAAGGGTGATTATTTCTTCATTATGTGGGTGTGAGCTTAACAACAAAAAAATACAGCAGCAAAAAATAAGTCAGGATGACTTAGAGAGGCAGGACAATGCCAGTGCCTTGTACTTGGGGCAACTAGGTATCAATAGGAACTGCCGTTGGAGATGTACAATTTCCATTATAACCAGAATTTCCAATTATTTTCTCTAAAAAGAAATGATATGAAAATTAAAATAGCTCTAAATATAATTGTCCTCAACTATAAAAAGTTCATATGTCAATCAAGTAGGATTTCCATATAATGAAGAGTTAGTTATTAGCCATGAAAAGAAACACATTACTGACTCATGTAGCATCAAGCATAAAGGCCAACTCCACAATGCCAAGTAAGAAACATGGGCTCAAAATAGTGTGTGTCATGTGATATCTAACTTCTACATTGGAAAAGGTAAAGCTGTAGAGACAGAAAACATATAGCAGATGCCAGAGTATAGAGCAGGAAAGAGATTATTTCATGGGGCCTCAAGGAATATTGAGAGAATAATGGTCTCAGCCCAGGTGATTTAAATTTATTTAAACAATATATGTATATTTATACATAGAATTATGTGTATTGCAGGTTTTGTCAGATACTTAATTGTATTTTCCTTATGACTTTTCCAGACATCCTTATTGTTATTTTCTGTACCTCCCTCCTGTATTTACCTCATTCCCTTTCCCAAAGAGCCTTCTTTCAACCTGTCTTCATCAGCTCACTTGCACCCTACTCTTCCCCTTCGCCTTTGCCCTCTTCTGTATGTACCTCCATCCTTCATCCCCAGTGAGCATTCCCTTTCCTCTTTCCCTGATCACTTCACATGTACCCAGTAATGTGTAGTATCATTGCTTTACCAATTCCAACTGGTGTTTGTGGTCACTTGTATTGCTGATGATTCCAATGCCATGAGGCCTGAGATACAAAGCTGTTTCCTTTCCATTTCCCTGTTTGCTAAGTCTATTGAACACCTGTTAGGTCTTTACTCTTCCTGTTTAGAGAAGAACCCTCAATTCAGTTCCTAGTCTCATCTTTCAGTGGAGGTTTGTTTGGGGAGGGATTGGTTTTTTGTTTTTTGTTGTTGTTGTTGTTGTTGTTTTTACCAGATTGTGAGTTACCTTTGGTTAGGAAGAGATTCTTAGTTTTAAATTTTGTTTTTACTTCAATTAGAAGTTACTATCCTAGCATTGAAGGCTGTGGTTTATTCAGAAAGAATAATCTTCATTTTTGCTGATGTTCACATAAGAATTTAATAGCAACAACAAAGCACAGAGGCCTGTGTTAATATAGTTTTTTCCTAACAGACTATGCATGAATGTTAGAGAATATGCAGTGTGGATTATGTCATTAAATCTGCATTGAAAAATCTGTTATATTTAAAATAACCTTGTAATTGTTATTTGACTATCGGTGTCACTTAGTATTATTAAACTAAATTCGTATGCAGTACTTTTGCATTAATTCATAACCATTTTATGTTTTTAACCTTTAAGTACAATAATAGGAAATATAAGTAATTTCAAAGTAGCACTGCTTTTAAAGCTATTGTGATGAACAAAAGGTAGGGGTATTCGATATTAATGATGTAACTAATATTGATATATTTTTGCATTGGTTGAGAGACTCATGTGAGTTTTCTCTATTTAATTCTAGTTGTGTTGCTTGATACAACTACAGTGATGGGAGAGCTAGGATGGAAAACATATCCATTAAACGGGGTAAGTTTTCAAGTTACCATCCATCTTGGGTTTGTAGGGTCTTCTAAGAAAGTTAAAGGAACCACAGGCTTGTATAAATGTTTGTATATAACTTAAGCCACATAGAAAAGATTACAGTATAAATGAATTGATAGTGAATGTGAACAGTATGTAAGCACCATAGTTTTCTTTTAAATCAATATTTATTCTTTAATCTTCCATTTTAAGCATTGTATTAGAAAATTTACACATATTTTCCTTAAAATAAATATATATATACTTCTATAATTTTATTCTGTATTGAAGTTAAATATAGTAATCTTAAAGGTATTATGTGTAGACAAATTATATCATAATTAGAATGAACAGACTAGTAATATGACTTTTAATAGAAAATATTAGTTACTATAGAAGTGTTTTGGAACTTGGTGAAGTGATACATCATGACCATCTTTATGTAATCTTGAAATGTTCTTCTGAAGACATATTCACATTTATAGTCTATAAAATTATATTTTTCCTAGGTACTTATATTTTAGCTGTGGTTAGTTTTGAATTTTTATATATTTCCATTTGGAATATCTAATGTCCTTATCACAGTGTAATGCTTCTAATTATTATATTAAGCTAAAATAAAAGGGTGGTTTATAGAGGATTTTACTCTGATTCTTTTTCTTTTCAAACAAAAAGTTTAATAGCGTATACAGCTAAATGTTTTCAACAGTGTAATTACTTTTCTTTTTCTCTTACAAATGCTCTTATTCATCAATTCTTTACTGATATTGTTTTGCATTGCTTCATTATAACTTCAAATATGAATCTGATAGAAAAAATTTACCTTGCAATGTATTTACATTCTTAGAATCTTTCACTGAAGTGTACATTTATACCAAATGTTATTTACTAAACAAAAGCTCCTGAAACTAAACGGACACACAGAGGCTTCTTTTTTAAATTGACTATTTATTTTTGCTGTTAAGTCAAAAGGTTCCAAGACCATGGTGCACAGGGACTGAGGATTGGGGAAGAAAGATAACCATCCAAGCTCATCCCAGACAGTAAATTTATTCTTGGAGTTTTGTGATTGAGGGCTGGTGTTTTCATAATGGCACATCATTTTGTTCATTCTGTTCATTCAAATAGCAATTCTTCCCGGAAACTTCCACATATACACAGGAAGAAATGTTTTCTCAGTTTTCTACTGTTTCGTATCAAAGTAGAACTGACTCCAAATTATCCAAGTCAGTTATAAAAAAAGGAGTATGTTTTATCATATCTAAATAACAGCTACAGGTGAGGTTATTACCTAATGCTATTTATAAAATGTTTCTAGGTATAAATTATAATGGCCATATTGTCCATAAATTAGATATCATAGTTTTCTAGTAGCATTGTTTACAACACGGAAAACCAAAAATTGAATGTATCTACTGGTAGTTTGGTTTATAAATTGTGACACCAACATTTGTATAATAACTTATCAAAGTCCAAGACCTTAGCATTTCATTTTGAATCATTTTATAATGCACTGTAATCTTTTAAAACTATATATATATATATATATATATACATGCATACATATATGTTTGAAATCTGAAGAAAGAATTTTAGTAATAAATTCTTTGAATGAAAAAAGTAATGAATGTTAATTTTCATTACTTTCCAAGCTGTTATTTAAATAAATTTTCTTCTAAGAATCTCCGCAACATATGCGGTTATCTTCTAACGTCCACTGTATTAATTCCACTTGTGTTATTTCATGCTTCAAATAACTGCATCATTTTAGTGAATGAATAGATTAATTATACAAATACATGTTGCATTAATTTTAGCTCATCACAGATGACATATGGACAACAAAGAACCATATGTGGTTATTGTTAATTCATTTCACTATGTGAATTCCAAGGATCAAACTGAGTTCCTAGACATTGCAACAAACACTTTTACAAGTTGAGCCATCTCACTGGCCTTCATTTAATATTTTATTGTTATGAGAGTTTGATCTCCCCACAAACAAAAAAAGAAAGCATTAATATTATTTATCTCGTTAGATTATTATGGGGATAAAATAATTTATTCAGATTACATACCAATTGTTATCTGCTCACTTGTACCTTCCGGTTCATGTCTCCCTCCCTCTTTAACACTTTACTCCCTACTCCTAGGCCTGCGACAGAAGCAGACCTCCTCCCCATCATATGATCACAGCCTATCAGGTCTCATCTGGATAGCCTGCTTTTCCTTCCTCTGAGTGCCACCAGGCCTCCCCACCAAGGGGATGTGGTCAAATAGGAGACACCAGGGATCATGTTAGAGTCAGTCTCTGCTTTCCACACAACTGTGGAGAATGTGCTGTCCATTTGGGTATATCTGAAGAGGAAGTCTAGGTTTACTACATGCATTGTCCTTAAAATATTTAATTAATATAACAAACTTAAAAGAGTATATTATTATTTTCATTGCAATAACTCTAAATATTTTGAATAAGTGTAAATATGGAATTACTATTCCACCAAATACCACTCTTTTCTTTAGGCCTACAAAATATTTTATTATTGAAATGCCATATTAAGCAAATAACTATAAATAAAAATTAGTATTTTCTTAAATCTAAGTGAGATATAATGTCATTTATACATTCCTCCACTGAGCATGGACTATTTGAAAAACAGCATGCTGAGTACTACGAACAGCATGCTGAGTACTACGAATTTTAATCGTGTTTGCCACAAAAGTGTGTGAGTATGCATTCGTGTCATCTCAAATCTCGTGATCTTTAATGTGAGTAGTTAAGTTAGCATTTTTATTATAACATACACACACACACACACACACACACACACACACACACACATATATGTATATGGAATATGTGTGTGTTTGTGTTTTAAAGCCTAAGTAGACAGGAGAAACTGTTGTGATGACAGCCCCCTAAAGCTTAATTGATGCAGTTACCCAGAGGATAAGTATGGAGGACAGTTATTCAGCTGATTGTATGCTGAAAACAATTTTTTGGAAGAAAAAGGGAAATTGAGATATTTATAAATAAAAGGAACAAAGTTGGATTGTTTTACCCTTTGTTGGATGACGTTTAATTTTTATATTGAGCTCTTATATTGTTTTTCTTCTATACCCCTCCTTTCCCCATCCCTAGTGATCATGTAGTTGCATGAAAAAACACTCTACAGAGGAAAGGCTTCTGCCACTTGACAGCTGAGCCTGATTTTGGAAGACCATGTTAAACATCCAATCTTCTCTTGTATTTTTTGAGAACTGGAGGAACACAATTTGAAACACGACTTTATTCCTTTGGACATTGCTTTCGAAAGCTTGTTCTATTAAAGCACATACCAACTCCAGTTGAGCTATGATTGCCAAGGTAGCCCTGTGTGGCACTTGTGGGCAAGAAAAGAGCAGGACATAAATGACCACTGGCAAATCCAAATGGCATTGTCTCAGGTTGTACTTTTCTAACCTTTCTTTCTTTATACCAACAGAGTCTGACATAAAGTTTTCTTCTGTCTTACAAACTTTAAAGCTTTTTGTAAGATAAATATCACAAATTACATGAGTTTTCATTTAACTGAAAATATTTCATTTTAAATGTATATCTACTTTGTGTGTGTGTATGTGTGTGTGTGTGTGTGCACTTTGTGTGTGCTTGTGTATGTGCATGCCCAAATGCATCACAAAGGTTTTTCAGATGTCCAAGGTAAATACATAGGAATCTGTTCTCTCTTTCTACCAGGTGAACTAGAGTAATCAAATTCAAGTTGCCAGGTGTGTCAGCAATTATTTGCTCATTGATCACTAGCCCCTATTTATTCAATTTTTATAGCCGAATTTGTAAGGTACTATTTTTGATACTTTACATATCTCTAGGATGAAATAGCAAGTCCAGGACAGCTAAGGCTACAGAGAAAAACCCTGTCCCGAAACCCCCCCCAAAAAAAAAGATTTAAAATAAATGAAATATTATTTTCAGCTCACAGTTCATAGGTACAGTCCACAATGGCAGAGAAGTCATGGAGAAAAAACTTGACACAGTTGGTCATATTGCATCCATGGGAAGGAGAAGAGAAAAATAAAGTCTAGTAGTATTCATGTTTGCCTTCTCTATTTTTTTTTTCAATCTGGAACCATACCCACAACTAGAGTGTTACTTTCATTCTCAATTAAGCCAATATAATAGGTCCCCATTTGCCAAGCCCAGAGGCTTATCCCCTAAGTGACTCTACATCAATTCACTTTGCAATGCCTATTAGCAACAACCACTCCATCTCCTCTGAGCTTGACACTCAACCCTATATCGATGAAGTGCTTACTTTCCATTCATTGTCCCAGAGCTAAAGTTTATCTCACAATGCAAAATTCATTCAGTCCAAAAATATAAAATTTCCCATAGGTTAAAAAATATTTCCTGAAATGTTTAAAAGTCTAAGTCTAACAGTCATAGGGGAGGGGAATAAGGGGAAAATGGGAGGGAGGGAAGAATGGGAGGATACAAGGGATGGGATAACCATTGAGATGTAACAAGAATAAATTAATAAAAATTTAAAAATTTAAAAAAAAAAAGAAAAGAAAAAAAAGTCTAAGTCTTCTGAGGCCCAAGACAGTCTTTTTATAGAGTGCTCTTATGGAAAAATAGTTCTAATGAAGAATGGCCCTAAGTAAATATTTCCATTCTAAAAAGGAGGAATGTGATATTGCATATTAATATCTAACCAGCAGAAGAAATAACAAAACTGCAGCTGATTATCCAGTATCTAGGGCTCATGATAAAATGATCTGGGCTCCAAATGGCTTTATTAGTACTGCTTTCCTAGCTCTTCTGCTTGAAGGATATACAGACTCTCTCTTAAGCCAGATCTACTCAGTGCCATCAGTGCTATTCAGTGAATATTTCACTGGTCTGGTATATCCAATATTTTGGTATCTCTGTTGCAACTTAGGACTCATCATGATAGCTTTATATGAAGCCTTGCACAGCCTTCTTGCATTGACTTTGATTCGGCTGAGCGTTGCCTGTGTGGATGACACCGTGAAATCTTCAAGACAGAGTCCATGGCCACCACAGTGTTGCATCTTACAACCTTGCAAAGCTAGTATGTTGTGAATGATGCTACAAAGTCCAGCTGCCAGGTCTAAATATGACATGACATCCTTTCACTGCAGTTGTATCAAGCTCTGACTGCCTTTCAGATTGACCCTAGGTAAATGCATCCTTAGGCAATTATCTGCAAACAAGAAATACCTTTATCTTATGTAGGGCTTCTATTACAGTGATAAAGTCCATGACTAAAAGCAACTTGTAGAAGGAAAGGCTCATTTAATTTATAAGTCTCAGACCACAATCCATCACTGGTGGAGTTCCAAGGCAGGAACACAAAGCAGAAACTGGACCAGAGTCTATGGATGACTCAGACATTAAAATCTCCTTTAGGAGAACACAGGAGGATGAATTAAGCCATGCTGTGGGCTTTCTTCTACTCTTGCAGTAAGTTATGGAAATAGCCTCACTGCATATAGGCAATATAGGAAAATAGATTAATGAATTTGTGTAGTTTATTGGCAGCCATAAAAATTTAAATATTTGCTTATTGAATGGAGTGGCAGTTTTCAAGGATTTGTGTGGTCTTGTCATGAGCACAGCTGGGACTACATGCAAGCAACCATGTCTAAGGCACCTGCAGTTGGCATCAATCTTGGCACCACCTACTACTGTGTGGGTGAATTCTAGCATAGAAAGGTGGAAATAATTGCCAATACGCAGGGTAACCAAACAATACCAAGCCACGTTGCTTTTACTGACACAGAACGATTAATTGGGGATGCTGCCAAGAACTGGATTGCAATGAAGCCCACCAACAGTTTTTGGTGCAAAACATCTGATCAGACGTAGGTTTGATGATGCTATTGTTCAGTCTGATAAGAAGCACTGGTCCTTCAGAGTGGTGAATGATGCTGGCAGGCCAAGGTCCAAGTAGAATATGAAGGGGAGGCAAAAAGTTTCTATGTAGAGGGAGTGTCCTCTATGGTTCTGACTGAGATGAAGGAAATCACAGAAGTCTACATTGGGAATAATGATAGCAATGCCGTGGTCACAGTGGCAGTTTACTTCAGTGACTCTCAGCGGCAGGCAACGAAAGATGCTGGAACTATTGCTGGCCTCAATGCACTTCGAATTATCAATGAACCAACTGCTGCTGCTACTGCTTATGGTTTAGATAAGGTTGGAGCTGAAAGGAATGTGTTGATTTTTGACTTGGGAGGTCATAGTTTCGATGTATCAATCCTCACCCACCCTTGAGGATGGGATTTCTGAAGTCAAATCAACAGCTGGAGACACCAACTTAGGTAGAGAAGATTTTGATAACCGGATGGTCAACTATTTCATTTCTCAGTTTAAATGAACACACAGGAAGGATAACATTGAGAACAAGAGAGCTGTCAGGCATCTCCATACTGCCAGTGAATGGGCTGAGCACACTTTCTCCTCCAGCACAGTCTAGTCAGGCTAGTGTTAACAATGATTCTCTTTATGAGGGAATCGAATTCTATACCTCCATTACCCAGGATTGATTTGAAGAATTGAATGCTGACCTGTTCTGTGGCACACTGGACCCTGTAGAAAAGGCCCTTTGAGATGGAAAACTGGACAAGTCACAGATCTGTTGGCAGTTCTACTAGAATCTCTAAGATTCAGAAGCTTCTGCAATGGAAAAGAATTGAATATGAACATTAACCTCAATGAATCTGTTGCTTATGGTGCAGATGTGCAGGCAGCCATTCTATCTGGAGACAAGTCGGAGAAAGTTCAGGATTTGCTGCTCTTGGACGTCCCTCCTCTTTCCCTTGGTATTGAAACTGCTAGTGGAGTCATGACTGTCTTCATCAAGCACAACACCACCATTCCTACCAAGCAGACACAGACTTCCACAACTTACTCCTGACAACCACCAGCCTGGAGTCCTCATTCAGGTGTATAAAGGTGAAAGGGCCACAACCAAGGATAATAACCTGCTGGGAGAGTCTGAGCTCACAGGCATTCCTCCAGCACCCCATGGTGCCCTCATATTGAAGTCCCCTTCAACATTGATACCAATGGCATCCTCACTGTTTCTGCTGCAAATAAGAGCACAGAAAACGAGAACAAGATCATCTTTACCAAGGACAGGGATATTTGAGCAAGAGGTATATTGAGCACATGGTACAATGAGCTGAGAAGTACAAAGTTAAAGATGAGATGCAGAGAGATAAAGTTTCCTCCAAGAATTCACTAGAGTCCTATGCCTTCAATATGAAAGCAACAGTTGAAAGTGACAAACATCAAGGCAAGATCAATGATGAGGACAAACAGAAGATTCTAGACAAGTGTAATGAAGTCATCAGTTGGCTGGATAAGAACCAGACTGTAGAGAAGGAAGAGTTTGAACATCAGCAGAAAGAACCAAGCTGTACCAGAGTGCTGGTGGCATGCCTAGAGGAATGCCTGGTGGCTTCCCTGGTGGGGCAACACCTCAATCCATCATGTGGGGCTTCTTCAGGCCCTACCATTGAGGAGGTGGATTAAAGCAGTCCAAGGAGAGGTGTAGCATTGTTCCGCAGGGAGATATTGGAAGGACTCATATTTATTAAGAAAGTTACATGGCAGTTAAATTAAACTGCTACAATAAATTACTAGGCATTGAACATGGAGCATGTGCACAGGGAGAGAACATTGCACTTTTTAAACACTGTATCTATGCAATGTCTAATAAAACTATTTAAACTGGCACCATAAAAATTTAAATATTTAATAGATATACAATATCCTCCTGTCACTTCTCTACCCACTATCTCATAACACCCATCTGAATAGCATGTCAACAAAGAAAATTTATTGCTGTCTTATATTTTCATTAACTGAAAGAGCATATATTAGACAAAGTAAAATTAATTTTGATCTAAGGATGATAAGTAATAGAAAGGCAGGTTAGAGTGATTTAGAAAATCAGATGTTAAATGTTTCCTATCTGTGAATTAGGGATTGCTTTCATATTCTTTGAGAAACTAAAAGAAAGTATGAATTGAATTTATTTTTGTCAGTGCCTCTGCTAATTTTAACATATGGTCATGATAAAGTCACCTTGTAAACATTTATTTTTGAAAGGTATTCTCTTTAAGCCATATCATTGATTACATAATATACTTTTTTCTTTCTTTTTTTCTAAGTTTTGAATTATGAACTCCTGGTTTTATTTGAAAATTAATTCTTGTGTTATAAAGGTTCAGCTAAGACACTGGGGTTTTTGTTGTTCTTGTTGTTTGTTTGTTTGTTTGTTTCAGAAGGTTAAAAAGGAATTTTAACTAGACTAATTTAAATACATATAAGTGATTCATTTATAAAGTTGTGTGCATCTAAATATCACACAAGGTCACATACAGATCTGGTTATAGGAGGTGTTTTAATACAATTATTGCTTACTGTCTGGCAGTCAACCCACAAGCAAGGAACATATCTCATATATTTTCCTTCCTAGGGATCTTCCCAGCAGTTTCCCTCAGCACTTTTATCTATCATTTCTTCACTCCTTTAACTGTGGGTTGTTTATCCTGTGATTCCCAATGGTCCACTCACGTGCTATGAGTCCCTCTCCAATTACTCCACCCCTGGAGTGCTTCAGTGTGTATCTTACCACAACCATGTCTCCACCCTATTAAGTTTTTCTCCTGTAGCCATTATAAGCCACTCTCCATCCATCATCTGACACTTCCTGAGATTTCATCATCTCCAGTTTCTAACTTTTCCAGAATCATGTGCATTAATTATTTTGACTTGCTTACCTTTGTTTCTTTTGAAACCTAATGCTTACCACAGCATTTGAATTACACTGTTTAAATGTATGGTGAGTAACTGATTAAGAAACTGAATGTGTTGTATGTGTATAGAGTTCGATAAGACAATGAGTATAGTATGACAGAAGTGCAATAAAAGTTGTTTAAAGCCGGATGAGGGGCACATACCTGTAGTCCCGCACTCAGGGTAGCAAAGGTAGGTGGATCGCTGTGATTTGTAGGCTAGCCCAGTCTACAAAGTGAATCCAGGACAACCAAGGTTACACAGAAAAACCCTGCCTCGAAAATAATAATAATAATAATAATAATAATAATAATAATAATAATAATAATAATAATAATAACAAAGTTGTTTGAATAAACAAATAGATGTACACCTGACAATATTTTAGATAATATACTGGTCAAATACTATATTATAAAAATGTAATTAAAGATGAAGAGTCTAGTATTAATTTTACAGAAATCATCTGTGGTGAAAAAGACAAAATTGTAATAATTAAATGTGTTCCTTTTCAAAAAATTTAGTACAGGTAGGAAGTTTTAAATATTTGCTTCCAATTTGTGCTTTATCCAACTGGATTCATCTTCTGTTTTTCGTTTTCTCATAAAATTCAAGCTTAAAGATGGGAAAAAGGATATGTACCTATGGAAAAAAAAAAAGGACATTAAAAAATCTTGGAAGCATCTGATGAAATACCAATCAAGACATAATATACATTGAGAAAATTAATGACCAGTTTAGAGTGATTGGTGTGCAGCCTCCCATCTGGGCAATATTAACCCCTGTCAGTTATTAATCCTGCACCATGTTGTTGAGATTGTAATAAAATGAAGAACACATGGCTCCTTAATGGTTTATAAATGAAGCACATTTTTATAGAATGTAGATTAAAAGACTAAGTTTTTAAAAGCTTAGGTCAGCATTAAATATTGAATTTTTAAATAATGTACACCCCAAGCAATTATTATTTTGAGGAAAAAATACTGTAGTAAGCAAAGTAGGTTCTTGAAATGATTTATTTTCTTTTCATTAAGCAAAGCAAAACCTAATAGCTAATAAATGTAATACTTTTGCTTATTTTTCATCACCTCTATAATTAAGAATTATAGATGCAAAAATAAAATTAAAGAAGCTTTTCAAGTAAGTATATAAACAAGATCTGCATGTACATATTAATATACACATGGACATGCATTTCCTTTGAATGTTTACACAAACAGCACCGTGTTTTAGGAAAATGATATTAATTTTTATTTTTTATTTTAGCAGTCAAATTTAAGTTAAGAATTTTGATAAACTGTGTGTTTACCTTAAGTGAAATACCTTGAAGCACACATTAAAAGGGATTTCTTTATGATTATCACTAAATTCAGTTCTACGCATTTTCATAGTGTCGCTATATATAAGAGACATACATAACCATCAATCCTCAGTTATTTTTATTTCTTCTATTTATACCTTATACAAATAAGTGACTATTAACAATAGTTTGCTTAGAACAGCACTTGATTATTTCTGCTGTTCCAGAATATGTGTTAGTTACACCAACAGTCCTCTCTTTAGTTATTATATAACAAGACTAGACCAGCTATAGCCCCCAATCATTTCAGCATTTTAGAAAAACAATATCGTTGTGAAGATATGTTTCAGTTTTATTATTTTTAGCATCTGCTAAGATTTTTTATAAATATATTTAATTGTCATTCTCTGATAATTTCTCTCCAAATCCCTTCCTATTGATAGCCAAAAAAATGTATATGTAAGTACTTGTTGTTTTCAGCTACCATTAACCTATTTTATGTGGCCCTTAAGAAACACATATATACCATTGGTCCGTGATCTTGAAGCTGAGTAGTGTTCTTGGTTTCTGTGTTCTAGAACAAAAATCTGTTTATACTTATTGGCTAGATTGCTCTAATAGTTAGAAATACCTGAGAGAAAAGCCATGAAAAGTTTGATTTTGGCCCAGTTTTATAGGTCCTTTTCATGGTCAACTGACTCATTGCCTCTGAGTATATTTGAAGAACCAAACTACATAGCCGAAGGCCATGGAGTAGGACAGTTGTTCCCCCTGTGAGAGGAGTAAGAAAGAGGCAGAACATATGACAGGAAAGATCAGGTAAAAGATGAGGTCTTTATGTGCAGGAAACATCAAACCCCACCCAGATCTAGCCAATGGACTTTCACAGGAACTCTGGTGCCCCATTTTTGACCACATCCTATTGATGGGGAGGCCTGGTGACACTCAGAGGAAGGATAGCAGGCTACCAAGAAGAGACTTGATACCCTATGAGCATATACAGGGGGAGGAGGTCCTCCTCAGTCACAGTCATAGGGGAGGGGAGTAGGGGAAAGCAGGAGGGAAGGAGGAATGGGAGGATACAAGGGATGGGATAACTATTGAGAGGTAATATGAATAAATTAATAAAAATATTAAATGCTCTAAAAAAGATGAACTCCAAAAAAAAAATCACTTCTTTGAATTGACCCAACTCCTAATATCCCATTCATGTTTAAAATTATAAATGGATTAATCCATTGATGAAGTTAGTATGTAATCACATCTTAAGTTCTTTAATTCATGAGTCCTTGTGGGGACATTTTATATCCAATCCATGACAAGTAGTTATTTTTAATCAGTGTCATATTTTTCCAAGCAGACCTATTTGGTATTAGAACCTTATGATACTATATAAAACCAGAACAGTATCTCCCCTTGGCTTCTGAATAAAGAGTTTTCACTTCACAGTGAGAAAGGATGCTAATTAATTATAAATGTATTTCTATGCATCGTATTCCTAGGCAGCCCCTTCTGCTCAGGTGCTTACTCTCTGTTTAGACATGAATACAAATTGTACTCAATGTCTTCAAAACAAGTTTTTTCTGCAGTTTGGTCTTTCTGTGTCAAGATAAATGTGTTATCCTACCACGATCTGATGTTAAAAATACATCAACAGGCCAGGCATGGTGGTGCACGCCTTTAATCCCAGTACTCGGGAGGCAGAGGCAGGTGGATCGCTGTGTGTTCAAGGCTAGCCTAGTCTACAAAGTGAGTCCAGGACAGCTAAGGCTACATAGAGAGACCCTGTCTTGAAAAACCAAGAGAAAAAAATCAACAGGAAGTCAATAACACTAAAAATATAGACACAACAGCAAAGTAAAGAGAGAGAAAACCAAAGTTAAAATGTAATTCAGTTGAGATTTTTCTGTCAGGTATTAGAATACCTACTGCTGTTTATTTCTTAGTTGCATTATCTTGGAATATATCTGTGAAAGGTCAATCTAGACCATATCCCTGTATGGAGAAGGGATTTGTGCATGAAGTCCCATACATAACCTAGGAGCTTATGGGCCTTTTATAGTTTCTGGGAAAGTAAAAGTCAGTTTTCTCTAAGAGTGTAGCCCGAGGTAGGTTGGCCATGTTTCATTGAATGGTCACATATCCAAGACTATACGGGCTCACAAATTTGGCTGAATGGGTTTAATAAAAGAGGACACAGAGTTGTATGTATAAGAAAGTGTGATGGATAAGAGAGGAATTGGGGGAAGGCGAAAATATGACATGAAATGCTGTGTGAAAATCTACAACCTTATATGTATATATTAGTATTATTTTTTTTAATTTTATTTATTTATTTTTATTAATTTATTTATTTATTAATTTATTCATATTACATCTCAATTGTTAGCCCATCCCTTGTATCCTCCCTTTCTTTCCTCCCTCCCGTTTCCCCGTCTACTCCCTTCCCCTATGTCTGTGACTGAGGGGGACCTCCTCCCCCTGTATATGCTCCTAGGGTATCAAGTCTCTTCTTGGTGACTTATTATCTTTCCTCTGAGTGCCACCAGGCCTCCCCATCCAAGGGACATGGTCCGATTAGTATTATTTTCTATGGTCACTTCCTCAGTAGCTACCTGGGCCCCGCATTCAGTATACAATTCTGCTTAAGACTAGTGGTTTCTATATTTTTCTCAAATGCTTTGCAGTGTATATACTTATCTCTGTGTGTGCAGATATGTTATGGCATATTTAATAGGTATATTAACAATAAATCCTGGTGCATCATTTTTCCCTTGTCCCTGAAAAGTTGAGTATGAGAGTATACACAATTCTCCATGGTGAGACACCTGGTCCTGTCCTTTACTACAAAATTGTTCTCATGACAGAGTGTGTTTCCCTGAAAGTGTTCTTTTAAAGTTGTAATGCATTAATATTTACAACTTTAAAAGTAAAAATTTTATCTTGCCTTACTTGGCAATATTGCTGAAGCTAATTTACTTTGTAGTAAATGTTGCTGAAGACTGAAGGCAATCTGTTGAAGGCAATCATGCGCAATTGAAATTGAGCCATTAAATGAAAAACTACCTTGGAATGAAATTCCCTTTTTATAAATTGTATTAGTTAGCTTTATATTACTAAACTAAAATGCCTTAAAATTCGTTTATAAAGAGAAAAATATTTGCTCCACAGTTCTTGAAGTTCTAGTCCAAGATTATACAGTTCTTTCTCTTTGTTTCCTTCCATTCTTGCTTATTTTCTTCCTTCCTTCCTTCCTTCCTTCCTTCCTTCATTTTTTCTTTTTTTCTTTCTGCCTCTAATAGGAGCATCAGTAGTCAATATTAGAGAGAAAATCACAGGACAAGAAATTTATGTCATGGGCTAAAACATAAGAAAATACTGAGACCAAGCCTCCACCACAATCTTCTACGAAGATGGTCTACAAGAGAAATAAGGACTCTACCCTTGAGACCTTAATTATAAAATTCATTAACAGCCCAGGAGGACTTCTGTAGATGCCATGCTCTTAGCACATGTAACTTTGGGAGACACTCATCCAAGTAATAGGCCATATTTGAAGTTTATTTTCAAATATTTATTTCTAACAATTTATTAGTTAAATATTTATGTTAACTATAGCATTAATTAAATATGAATAATTATTTTATGTAAATGGATTATGATTTAAATGCTAGAAGATATGCTAAAGATAAAAGGCAGATTTATATTGAAGTAAGAGAATTACAGCTCATATTAACAAATTCTATTTTAGTATACATGTACAGTGAAGGATTATTTCATAAAATCAGCACTTCTTTCCTTATGTTATAATCAGCTTTCTTTTTCTATAACAAAATATCTGTGATATAAATAAAGAAAGAATAAAATTTAACTTTAAAACGGGGCTTCCTTCAGACTGTCAGCTCCCAAGTAATGACATGGAGTTTTTTTTATCTTTGGAAAATTTAATTGGACCATATTTTCTTTCTGTGCTGAAAACATCATATATCTGTAGACATTATGGTTCCATAGCTTACAAAGGCATGGAGATTTTTATGTATTTATCACTAAAGCTTGGCCATAGCTTCAACAACTAACTCTTGTCTTAAGTTGTCCCTTTTACTTTAATATGTGTCCTGCCACATGGCCCGTTTCCTCTCAGTCTTAATCCAGGCACTTGTTTCTTCTTCCCTGCGCAAGGGCAACTCTTGTGTGCCTGACTCTTTCCCTGAGTTCCTATTTCTGCCCAGAGGTTCCCCAACCCTCTCTCTCCTGCCTTTGGTACTGGTCATTTAGCTCTTTTTTTTTTTTATCTTTTATTCTTGTATGCAAAGATAGTATCAGCAATAGGTAATAGGAACATACTTTTCAGTTAAAATTAATCTTCCGTTTTGAAACGCTCCTAAAGTTCTTTACTCCAACAAAACAGCAGACACTTTGTAGCCATAGTCTTTTACAGTCTGTACTCCATTTTGTCAGGATTTGCTCTAATGGTATAAAGTAGGAAATTAACAGTTTATGAGCAGTTGAGGGCTAATAAGACGTAAGGATGTAGCACTGGGACAGTGCTTTTCTAAGGGAAACAGCTGGGTGGACATCATCTGACCTGCCAGGTACATGAGTTCTAAAATGCCTTTTTAGTCTTACATTCAGCTCTTTATTAGACCAAGAAGACGTTGTGGGGAGTGCATGGTTACAAAACACTGAGACAGGTGATGCTTAAATATACTGAAGTCTAGTCTGTACTCATCTCTCTGCAGGTACAAAAATTTAAAAATAAAAAGACAACACAGCGCACAAAAAGATCATGCCATCATTAGCTTGTTGCTGTTGTTTTGGCCTCAGAATGAAACACTGTATTATGGTGAGATGCATGATATAGGGATATCTTGCCTCATGGCATTTAGGACGCAAACAGATATGATGATCTAGCATCCCAGTACCCTTTTCTATGGTATACCACTGAGAATCTATTTTATATCCACTTCCTAAAGGTTCCATAATGTCTCTTCTGTGTTACAGGCTAAGAACCAAGTTTTCAACATACTAATCTCTGAGAGGGTGCATAAATTACACTCTCATGCCTTCTTCCATCATTCTTCAACCCAACTACCATTATTCTCACTAGCAGGGCCACTGTTACCATGTGAAACTTTGAATCGTTCCTTTATTCTCCTTGTCTTCTACTTGTGAATTCAATTAATAATATGACTGATCAAGGAGTCTCTGTGTATATATGTAGGATTATAATATGTATTTTTTCAATTACTTGTGATGAGTGACTTATAACTAAACAAGAATTACCATAATCTGCATTATGATATATTTTAGAATCCTAGAGTTAATATGCCAAATTACAGATACTTGTTGACTAGCTGTCTTAAAACAACAGGGATTAATTCTCAAGGTTCTAGAGGCTGCAGTATGACCAAGGCCAATCTTCCACTCAAGACTCAATAAAAATTATCAAATATTTCTTTATGTCTTCTGGTGCTCTGAATAATTCTCATCCTACAACCAATAATTCCTTCTCCATTTTTTTTCCTGTTTCTTCACAGGGGCATCTTCCCTCTAGATGTGCCTCTGTCTTCACAAGATAATGATAGGGCTTAGTGATAAGACTTAGTTCATAAATTGGTATGGCCTTAACTCAGCTACAGGCACACAGTCTGTTTTTCTAAATAAGGCCTCATATAGGGTTGTAAAGTGGACATTATATTTTCAGTGGCCTGAATCCTTTTATACATCAACATGTCAACCTCCCCAGAAATATCTGTTATAATTTGTTTTCATGTGTTTTTGAAAGCAGTATAATTATATATCCATTTAATAAAGCAACCAATCAATTTTCAGAGCCATGTTAAAGAGGAATCCATCACAGTTCTTTTTTGCATATGCATTATATATTTCTACTCTAAAATGAGGTATTGAACCCAAATAAGTCAATTATAATACAAAGTTCACTTCCAAAACCTTGAAAGTGCTATAGCAGGCTGCTTAGGATAATTAAAGAATACAAGCTAATTGTTAGTTGATCCAATCATGGTCATATCAATTATTAGTCTATTTTTATCATAAGAATATACATCCTAGGATTAACGGATAGATATGATCTTATAGATAGATAAGGTAAAATCATTAGATAATGTCTTCAAACACCTCAGAGACCTACAGAGTACGGCATTTTAAGATGCTTTTAATGTTTTAAAGATTCTACCCAGATCTAGCCAATGAACAGAACATTCTCCACAGTTGAGTGGAGAGTGGGGTATGACTTTCTCACGTACTCTGATGCCTCATATTTGACTATGTCCCCTGGAGGGGGAGACCTAGTGGCACTCAGAGAAAGGACAGCAGGTTACCAAGAAGAGACTTGATACCCTATGAGCATATACAGAGGGAGGAAATCCCCCTCAGGAACAGTCATAGGGGAGGGAAATAAGGGGAAACTGGGAGGGAGGGAAGAATGGGAGGATACAAGGGATGGGATAACCATTGAGATGTAACAAGAATAAATTAATTTTTAAAAAATGATTCTTTGACAACAAGACAGGTTAACAGGTTAACAGGGTTTCTCTGTGTAGTTTGGCTATCCTGGACTCACTTTGTTGACCAGACTGGCCTCGAACTCACAGTGATCCACCTGCCTCTGTCTCCCAAGTGCTAGGATTAAATGCATGCACCACCACACACAGCTCAGGCATTCATGTTTTAAGACAACAATGTATTAAGGTGAGATATAATCTGTTCAATATGAAATTAATAATTTTTGTTCAGTGTCTGTCTCTTCAAAGTTAATGTCCAATAAAATAAGTAAACCTTTACAAAGAAGTACTTGGAAGCTGTAGATGATTAAAAATAGAAACATTACATGGAAATATGGCAAAGTTATATGCTTATGAATTAATTTGTAAGGTAGTGTTTTGCTATCTTCCGTTCTTCAGTTTTTCATTATAGACAGTGGAACTGTTATCATAAATGATTTTACCTTCATAAAATCTGGAGTAACACAATAAAATATAACACAAAGAAGAATTGAAAAAAGAGGCAGTTTGAATATTTATACACTTATTTCTAAGATGAGGAAACAATCTTTCCTCAAAATTTAGATATGTGTTTCATTGGTTTTCACATAGATGATCCAAAGGTTATGAATAGAGGAAAATGTGTAATGATTTTCCATTAAACCATAGTGGTCTTGCAGGTGTTTTTCTGTGATATTTTTCTCTATTCTTTTTCAGATATTATGGGAAAATAAAATAGGTTATTCTCCAAGTTGGATCCTTCTGTGAATGAAGTAGACCCATTACTAATTACTCAGGGACAATATGTGTAAACAAAATATTCAGTTTTGCTAGCTATTTAATAACCTATTCATCTTTTATTTGTAATTGGGATAATTATTTCTCACATGTGCCTTGACACAAGCAAGACCTGGCAATATATAATTTCTCTTAGCCATGGCTAATATTTTGAAGTCATTAGACTAATGAAAAGGATGCCTCTAATTTAATGGGATTATTATGCAAATTAGAGTGGTCTGTGCAGCAAAATGTTCCTGACGGTAGAAATAGTGTATGTAATTTGGAGAAAATATAAAGCTACAACCTCCTTCCTTTAAAAAATATTTGAATAAGTGTTATTCTTTCATGCCCATTATTTTACTCCAGCTACTTATATTGCTGCAAATATAATTCCATATTATATATTACATATAATACCTAAAATTATCAGATCATTAATTTTTTTCTATTTTATTATTTATTTCCTTTATCTTTTTTTTCCAGAGCTAAGGACCATGGTGACAAATTACGTATCAAATATTTCTTTTTTAATAGTCTTGATTTGAGATTTCTGCAAACTCATTTAGCTAACATCACCTTGTTGCATCTCATTCAAAATTGGCATTGTTGAAATATAAATTCTTGTAGAGTATGTTTTGATATTTGATTCTCAAGTAAAAGAAACAATGAATGAAAGGAGGGGGAAAGGAATATTTGCAAATATAGTTAATATGTACTTTATTGGAAGTGGGAAAGAAACCAGTAGGCATAGAAGGCAATGGACGGTTTTGGATGCTCCTCATCTGCAGAGTGCCACTGAATACGAAGTTTCACGTGGAATGATTGTACCAGGAGAATAGATTCTGGCATCTGCCAGGACGATCCTATTCATCTCTGTCAGTCATGGCCCTTCAAAGACTGATTTCGAAGAATTGCTTTTTATGAGAGGGAGGACAAGAGGAAACATTTGAAAGAACAGGTGATTAATGACATCATTACACACTCCTGTAACTATTATGCAAAACCCAAGGCATTTGTGCAGAAATACTGGAGGTAACTTGAGGTCTCATTCTGAATCATTGATCTAAAATGCATGAACATAACAGGCTGATGATAAATGTGAAAACCTGGATACATAGGAAGTGGCAACCAGTATTGGGTTTTTTTTTTTTTAAATACTTACTTGGCCAGAACTGAAAAAACAAGGTAATATCATTTCTATTTCATGAAAGATGATATTTTAGGATTGTAGCCGACAAACAAGGACATGCTCAGCTTCATGGAGAATGTGTCCGTTAGTAAGATGAAACAGTTTTTTGTTAGTTTTAATGGACGTTTCATAATATATTTTTATCCAGTCCCCATATTCTAAATTATCCAGGTCTTCTCCTGCCGTTTTTTATTTCAACTTCACGTGCTTTCATTATCTTTTTTATGTAAAAGCTAAAAGAGACACAGTTTTTAAAGAGATTCTATTTTGCAAAAGTGGGGCTAGAGTAAAAAAAAAAAATGAGGTTAGTAGTTTAAACAGAAGGCTGTACAAAGGATTGGAGCTTTGTGTCGTTATGTAAGGCCTGGGAGTAATTTGCATACTGCCGGCTTTCAAATGAATACATGTTATATCCATTACATATAGACCTTTATAAAACATCTTGCATCACATGTATCATAAACATCTTAAATCTGTACTCAAAAGGTGTGCATTTTAGTGACCTACAGACATTCTGCAGTCACAGTATCATTGGCTCTGACCAGTTATAATAAGCTTTATCTTAGAGGTTTCCAGCCCTTACACCCACACCCGTCCTCCTACCTTAACCTTTATCTGAAAGTGGTTTTAGATCCTTTGGGAGACTGGAAGGCTGATGATCCATTCCTTTGTAACTGCTTTCTACTGTTGAGCAGTGTAGCCTCCACCAAAGAAAGACCACAAACCTATCTTTCAGTTTTGCATCAACTGGAAAGGAAGATCTGGATCCCTCATAGTAGGAAGGGGCTATAATATCAGCATTGTATAATTAATCTAGAATTGTATCTGAACATACACAGACACAGAACTTCTGTTAAATATTAGGTAGCTTCCCTCCCAGTGCTATTAGCATGTCTACACCATCAGGTCTCACAGTACAGCTTTCCAAGCATTAATGGCTCAAAAGTGTGCAAAGCAGGTAAGTTTGGACCTTGCATGCTTATATTTGCAGAGAAGGAAAAACCATTAGTAAGAAGAGAGTGGTAGACTGACGGTGAAATAATGCTGGGCCTGGGGGAAAGTTCACTGAAGTATGAAAATTGAAAACACAAGAAAGTACCACAGTTTCTTTATCCATTCTTCTACTGAGGGACACTTAGGCTGTTTCCATGATCTGGCTATTATGAATAAGGCTGCTATGAACATGGTTGAGCAAATTTTCTTGTTGTGTGCTGGAGTATCTTCTGGGTATATTCCAAGGAGTGGGATAGCTGGGTCTTGAGGAATAAGCTCACAAAAAAAAAAAAAGAAGAGGAAAAAAAAAACACACACAACCACACACACACAAGAAAGAAAATGTATGGTGGTCATATAACTATTGGCAGAAAGCTGGTATTTTAAGAAGTACCACCTAGCACAGAGCTCATTAAACTCCACATTTGGCAGATGTATAGAAAAATCAGGGTGCCCATATGGTGGGAACAGAGGAATACTAGTCAATAGTAAGACAGAAGGATTCATTTGTTATATTTGATTTTGCTTTTAGGTAATGTTAAGATGTCATTTTCTTTCATGGAAAAAAAAAACCTTTAATTTGTTGTTGTTGTTGTTGTTGTTGTTTTTAATTTTAAGACTTAAGCCAGGTGTGGTGGCATAGGCCTATAATCCCAGGACTTGGGAGACAGAGGCAGGTGGACCACTGTGAGTTCGAGGCCAGCCTGGTCTACAAAGTGAGCCTAGGACAGCTAAGGCTACACAAAGAAACCCTATATCGAAAAACCAAAAAAATAAAAAATAAAAAAACAAAAGAATAAAAAACTTAAAGGGGTTTTTGGGTAATCATTACCCAAAATGATTATTTAAAAATCCAAAGACTGTTCTGATTTGCTTTATTATTGTTGTTGTTGTTGTTGTTGTTGTTGTTGTTGTTGTTGTTGTTGTTAAGATTACATAGTGATTTATTAACTTTAAAATTTTTATGATATATTTTTATTATTTTTAATTTGTTCACTTTACATATCAATTTTAGTCCCCTACCTTGTCACCTCCTGGTCCCACACTCCCTCCTTCCTAGCCCTCAGAAAGGAGAGACCTCCTCCTCCTCTAACATCTGACCTGAGCATATGAAGTCTTAGCTGAACTGCCTGTATCCTCTTCCTCACGTGACCTGGCATGGCTGCCCACCAGGGGGAAATGATCGACGTGTGGGGGCCCTCTGATATTCTTAAGATGTGGTAGTAGTTTTCCAAATGAGAAGATGAAACAGACAGCTTTCTACCTAAATAGTCACCCAAAACTTTCTATTATGTTGGAGCATCTTCTTTAGCCTTCTGGCTGAATGTATCTGTGAGACATACTTGTGAAGTAGTATAGGAAAGATGTTTTCTTCAAGGCTGTCAAATACAAATAGCCAAAACACTGAGAATGTAACATTTATATAATTCCTGATTGTGTCATGGTTATTCTTGCTATAGGTAGATTAATGTATATATGTGGAATAATATAAATGTATATGTAATAAGTAAATAAATAAATATAAAAAATTTAAGTGACAATAAAAAGATGTGTTTAACACTTAAATATGTGAACATGCATACTAATGTTTTAAAAAATATTATCAACACTACAACATTCTAATCTTTTCCTGGATTTAGAGAAACATTTATGGTTTGGTTGGTAACAACACTTTCTAGAAGGTCAGATTTTTTTCTAGTCTCATAGTTTTTAATTCACTAACTTTAAATGGGATTAAAATAGTTACTAATGGCAGGTGCTAACTCCGTGGGTGCAGAGAGGAATTTGAGGAGTGTTTTCTTAAAGCAGAAGGGAAGAACCTTTCCAATTATATGTTTATAGATGCCAGGATAGAGATAGTTGAATTTAATCAGCAGCACTCCTCTTAAACAAGATTTACAAACATGACAAACTGCTCATAACCATTTGGCTAAATATTTGTAGCATACACTTTTGAAAATAAATAGCACTCAATATACTTGGTAGTAGCCAAAAACCTTATAGACTGAATTAAATTCAGATTTATAACCAAATAAAACCGACTGTGAAGTAAAAGATGGGGGAAATATTGTATATGGTTGTATCCGATTTGACACACAGAACTGAATCCAGATCGATACTTCAATAGGAGACAGATTTTTTTTTTGAAACCCAGGCAGTTCTAAGGCAAAAATCAAATGTTTATAATAATCCAACAGAAGTTCTTCATGAAAATTATCAAACTAATAACAGTTTATCCTTCATAGTTTTGCTTTTAAGATTTCATATATAAAGAAACTGTATTTCTGTCACTCCCCTACCTCTATGGAAATGTCCATGTCCCCTCTCCAAAATCTATGACCTATTTTTCTGTATTTACACACACACACACACACACACACATACACACACACACACACACACAAAACCTATTGAGTCCAGTTTGTATTGTCCTTCTTTGCACGTATTTAGAACTGATGACATAGAATTAAAGGATTATTGTTTATACCTGAAACCACCAAACCAAATAACCCAATTGAGAAATGGGGCTTGGAACTAAACAGAGAATTCTCAACAGAAGAATATCAAATGGCTGAGAAACACTTAAAGAAATGCTCAACCTCCTTAGTCATCAGGGAAATGCAAATCAAAAAGACTCTGAGATTCCATCTTACACCCATCAGAATGGCTAAGATCAAAAACTCAAGGGACACCACATGCTGGAGAGGATGTGGGGAGAGAGGAACACTCCTTCATTGCTGGTGGGAATGCAAACTAGTACAACCACTTTGGAAATCTATCTGGTGCTATCTCAGAAAACTGGGAATAGGGCTTCCTCAAGAGCCAGCTATTACACTCCTTGGAATATACCCAGAAGATGCACCAGCACACAGCAAGAAAATTTGCTCAACCATGTTCATAGCAGCGTTATTCATAATAGCCAGGACCTGGAAACAACCTAAATGTCCCTCAGTAGAAGAATGGATAAAGAAACTGTGGTACATATACACTATGGAATACTACTCAGCTATTAAAAACAAGGAATTCCCGAAATTTGTGGACAAATGGGTTGAGCTAGAGATGATCATAATGAGTGAGTTAACCCAGAAGCAGAAAGACTCAAATGGTATATACTCACTTATATCTGCATACTAGCCCAATGAGCATGTCTCATGAAAGCCTTCCCTTACCAGGAAACTGGGACAGAGGGGAGGACATCCTATTGGAACTCTTGATGAGAGAACAATGGGAGAATAGCAATGTAGAAGGATCCAGTGGGTCCTAGAAACCTACAAGTAGAACATTATGATAGGCAGATTTGGGCCAAGGGGTCCCGCTCAAACTAAGGCCCTAGCCAAGGACAATACAGGCGGTAAAATTTAAACCCCTATCCTGATCTAGCCCATGGACAGAACAGTCTCCACACTTGAGTGGAGAGAGGGATTTGACTTCACAAGTACTCTGGTGCCTCACATTTGACTATGTCCCCTGGCGGGGGATATACCTGAAAGCAAAATCAAAACAAAAAAACTGCAGTTTTTCTTGCTGACTATAAATCTTCATCTGTGGGTGGCTTCCTAAATTTTCTTCCATCTATGCTATCATATGGACTTGATTGGTCCATGGAGGTCTTGTGTAGGCAGTCATACTGTTCAATGTTCATAAGAACAACATTCATGTCCTGTCTAAAAGACAAGATCCCATAGTGATCTTCCCAGGACTCGGCTTGTCTAATCTGCATGATCTCTTCTGCAACCTTCCCTGTGTCTTAGTTGTAGAGATTGTGTTATAGATGTCCTATTCACAGCTACTAGGGGGACAGTCCAAAAGACCTCCAGAACAATACAAAGTATTGTCCTTCCACGTGATAGCCTGCTGAAACATTAGGGAAAGACTGTTGCTGCAGACATTACAGGTTTCAGTCACCAGATATGTAGAAATCAAGGTACTGACCAGGAAAGGCCAAACCAAGAGTTAGCTCTCATGATGTTGAAAGATGCTAAGCAAGCTGCCAAGGGAGACATTGTCAACAACACTACCCAGCTGTAAGCCCAGGACTTCAAAAACCTCAGAGACCTATAGACCTATAGATAGAAAACATTTAAAAATGTTTTCATTATTCTAAAGATTCTTTGACAACAAGACAAATTAACTCCTGCAATACCAAGCCTGCCTCAAAGAAGATGATAAGCATCAAAGAACCTCCTTATGGAGCTGGGTTCAAATGTGGCTGTCCAGCCACAGGACAAAATGTCCTTGTTTTTTCCACAGACAGAATTCTGCCTAAAAATAGGCAAGTGTAGATGCAGGCAGAGTTGATGGCCAGACTCTGCCAAGACAGGGTAAGCAAGTCCTCAATAGTTTCTGCCTTGCAAATAAGACTGTGAGATATATTGGGCTGGCAGGCAGAAGAGATGCTTGGATGTTATAGAGTGTTGGGTGACTGTTCAGACAGTAACTGTCTCAGTCATTTTTTCACTTTGGAAGCTGCTAACCTGCAAATATGGTTCACTCAGGTATTTAAGTTTTATTCCTTCTCAAAACTCTGATGGGGTTGAAGGCCAGATAGTTTAATCTTTCAGTTAAGCTTAGTAGGATAGGGGTTATGATGTTTTTAGATAAAGACAGATGTTTTAAGTTAATAGAAAAGAGATATGTGAAAGTCGTACACCACATGAACTCTGGTGCCTCATATTTGACTATGTCCCCTGGAGGGGGAGACCTGGTGGCACACAGAGGAAGGACAGCAGGTCACCAAGAAGAGACTTGATACCCTATGAGCATATACAGGGGGAGGTAATCCCTCTCAGGAACAGTCATAGGGGAGGGGAATAAGGGGAAAATGGGAGGGAAGGAAGAATGGGAGGATACAAGGGATGGGATAACCATTGAGATGTAACAAGAATAAATTAAGAAAAAATTTTTAAAAAAGGAAAAAGAAAAAAGATATGATAGCTATTGATCATCATTTGGAAATTTAAGATAGGAAAGATGTTTACTTCAAGTTTGCCAAATAAATATAGCCAAATCACTAGAAATGTAACATTTACATAATTCCAGATTGTCTCATGGTTCTTCTGCTGTATGTAGTTTGTTTTATTCAGGTGTAATAATATGAATGTATACGTTAAAAAAACACCATCTATCTAGTAAGACCTGCTCAACCTAGGGAACTCATGCCTAATGCTATAAACTAAACCTAGGCAAGGACTAGAGAATACTAAGCTGTAGAAGAGAACCCTGTGCTAACATATTACTAAAGTAAAATGACCGGCTACCTACTAAATGTTCATCCTTATAATCATATATAAACAAAGCTTTCATATCTCTTCACGGAAAGGTCTCGCAGCAGACAGAGGCTAGAGAAGAGAACCACAACTGGTCAAAATACGCATTTACTCTCCTGACCGAGCTATGCGATAAAATCAACTTTGAAAAATTACTGTTCCAAGAAGAAGGGGAACACCAACCCTCCCGTAAAAACTTTGACTCAAAATTCACTCTGCTTGCCAGATGTGTAGGGATAAAGATAGAACAAATATAAGAAACTGATTGAAGTTCTAACCAATGTCTGGCCCAACTCAAGACCCACAAACTTGGAAGAGAAACAGCCCTTGATACTATTAACATGACTCTGCTACGCTTGCAGATAGGAGTCTAGCAGAATTGTCCTCTGAGATGCTCCATCCAGCAGAGCCTTGAAACAGATCCTGAGACTCACAGCTGAACATTTGGGTGATGTGTAGGGAGCCTTGTGGAAAAGTTGGGGGAAGGAGAAATGGACCTTGAGGTGACAGGAGCTTCACAAGAATACCAACAGAGCCAACTTACCAGAGCTCAGAGGGACTGGCTGAGTCTGAAGCATCAATCGAGTACTATGTACTGGCTGGACTTAGGCCCCCTACAAATATGTAGCAGATGGGCAGGTCAGACCTCATATGGGCCCCCTCGTAAGGGGAGAGAGGGCTATCTCTGACATGGAATCTCTTGCCAGCTTTTCAATTACTTCCCCCTCATGGGGACTGCCTCTCCAGGTCACGGGGGAAGAGGGCATGCTCAGTCCTGCTTCAACTTAATGAGGTAGGGTGGTTGAGTAAGGGACTTCCCATTTCTGAAGAATAGGGGAGAGGTTGGGGGAAGAGAGAGAGAAGGTGGACTGGGAGGAGAGGAGGGAGGAGACTATGGCCAGCATGTAAAGTGAATAAACAAACAAACAAACAAACTTAAAAAGAAAACGTTGCTCAAAAGTTTTTGATGAGCTGAGTGTGGCACCTACCCGTAACCTGGTACTGGATGTATAACCAAATGTATCAGAAGTTAAAGGTCAGCTATGCTTCCATAGTGAGTTTCAGAGTTCAAGGCCAGCCTAGAGTGCATGAGATTCTTTCTTCAAAAAAAAAAAAAATTAAGGAAAACTGAAGACATTTTTTTTTTCATGAGGCCAACAGTGAGAATGATAAGTAGGGTAGGGATATACATTTACCTTCCGGCAAACAAGAAACTATATTTTACTTGTCAGGTTAAAATTGTAAGCAGACAGCACATTAAATCAGTGTACCGGTTAGTTTTTTACTGTCAGCTTGATACAAATTAGAATGACTAGGGAAGAAGGGACCTCAACTGAAGAAGTGACGTCATCAGCTTGGCCTGTGGGTATTGTACCTGGGGACATTTGTGATTGCTAATTGATAAAACTGGGACAACCACACTGTGGGTGGTGACATTATTAGGCAGGTTAGCCTGGACTGTAGGAAAAACGGTAGTGGAACATGCCTGACGTAACGAGGCATTCTCCCATGGTTTCTTCTTCCATTTTAGCTTGATTCCCTTCCCTGACTTCTCTCAATAATGAACTGAGATGTGGAAGAATAGGGGTAAACAAACAAACAACAACAAAACCCACCGCCCCCCCCAAACTGATGGGTATGATGCACTTAACACTATCTTGTATTTTATTGAAGCCAAGTCAAATTTTACTTGAAAACAAATGCTTAAATTGGAATCTATTACTATGTTTTATTTAATAATGTTTTCTGAGTATTGATCGTTTTCAAGAGACTGCCATGTACACTGTTTATTACACACCCTGTTAACAGATATGATGATGGAAGTATTAATCCACTCCTGGCATTTATTTATGAATATTTTCTGAGTATTGATTGTTTTCAAGAAACTACCATGTGTATTATTTATTACATATCCTATTGATAGGAATCATGATGGAATAATTATAAGTAAGGATTGATCCACACATCTGTCTGCTCATTGTAGATTTTACCCATACTTAACTTCTTGTACAAGGATAATGTTTTCATGCTATTGTTTACCATGTTTTTCATCTTTGTTTTCATTCATATTGCCCTCTCTAGATCCACCTTATATTTGCATTGACAATTTTCCTTAAAGATGTATGATTACATAAAAGTATAAGTTTTCCTATTTTAGCATAGATTTCATTAACTAATATAACTAATATTTATTTTGCTAATGATTCAAAAAATCTAACAGAACTATCATAAATTTAGAGACCTTTATATAATTTAACTAAATAATTTAAAATGTATCTTGAAGTATACAATACTGAGGAACTCTTAGTTTTCATTAGCACTCAAAAGAGATAAATTATCCCACACTTCTCTACTTTCTCTTCTGTGAGCCCATATATGTTTAACGATAATTCTACTCAAACAGAAAATTACTCTTGTTTCTCTAATTGATTAATATTTGCCATATATATATAAAACAGCAGTAAAATTTAATAATCATAATTTTTGTAAATGTTACATGTTATTTATCATGATTTATCTTTCATTACAGATGCCTTTATATAATAGACTAAAAATTCAGCTTTACATTTGTTATTTATTTGTTATGCAGTAGTGTACAACTCATAGTGTACAGGTTAGGAGGAGGAAAACTTGCAGGAATCTTTTCTCTTCTCCTACAATGTGGATCCTTGGATCCAACTCAGGTAATGAGGCTTGTTTTTGGCAAGTTCCATTTTCCACTAAGACATCTCACTGACCATGTGTAACTTTTTAATAAGCTTAAATTTTGTATTGTATGCTTTCATATTGTTTACTTTAAGTAAAATTAACTTTTCTTGTGTAGTATAAGCAGAGTAAAACTATATGTAACTTTGTCTATTTAACTTTAAAATTTTTTTTTTAGTTTATTCACTTTACATCCAGGTTATAATCCCACCTTCCTTACATCTTCTCCTTAATGCCCATCCCATAATCCTCAGAGAAGGGAAGCCCTCCTCCCCTACCAACTGACTCCAACCTATCAAGTTTCATTAGCACTGCCTTCATCCTCTTCCTCTGTGGCCTGCTACGGCTTCCAAGCTAGGAGCAAGTGATTGAAGAGCAGGCAACAGAGTCCATGGCAAAGATAGCCCCTGCTCCCCTTACTACATCTGAGCAGTAGACCAAGGTCCTTTCCAGGCATGGTCCTTAATTGGTGCAACAATTTTTGCAAGCTCCCTGCGGCTCTGTTCAACTTTTATTGGTTTCCATTTTCACATTCTATGGTTTCCATAAGAAGAACTAGGAAACCCTGGGTAACTCTGCAGTTTGGTGAATGCAATGGAATTTAGAGCAATAGAGAGCAGGAATGAGTGAATGAGAGGATTGTGGCACATAAGGAGAATTATTAGACATTTTTTCAAGTTTTTTCCACAAAGAAAACAATTTTCTCTGTGTTCTTATTCTTGTAAATGGTTGATGGTTTTGAAAGAAAAGCTATTTGGGTTTATGTGGAGGCCCTAGGATATGAAAGGATAATCCTTATCTGGTTTAAGGGATGGCTTCTTAGAATTAATCTTCTAGGTTACATAAATAGAGTTTTCAGTGCTTTGTAAAATAATTGATGCTTTTGGGATGCTGAACAGGAACTGGGTTTGGTTTCATTGATTCAATTAATGAAGGGCTGTCTTTAACTTCACATTAGATATCTCTTGTTGAAAGATGTGGATTTTGATGGTAGAGATATTTTTCATGATAATTTAACTCAATAAAATGCTAACATTACCATTTTATTTTTTTCTGAATTTCATTCAGTAATATATATTACTGAATCCTAATAATGTTATTTCATGAACATGAGCTATGACCTTATGGCTAACTGCTGGGGAAATTAATTGCTCCTTTCTCTGCAGTAATTGATTGTTTATAGCTCTTACAAAGATGGGGTCTTGTGAAATCTCTATAGTATACATAGGCATGTTAACTGACATCACTATACAAGCCTTCTTTAGGCTTGTATCTCAACCATATTTGTTGAGATTTCATTTGTGCACCTTCCCTTTCAAGTGTAAAAGACAACCTCACTTCTTGGCTTCTAAAATATTTTAACCCTTCCTCCTCCTCGGAGTTTCCCCAGACTTAAATGTAGAAGTTGCAGTGTAGATGTAATAATTGAGGCTGAATATACAAATTATCATTTGTTCTCTGTATTTTGACCAGTATCTTGCCTTGGTAACTTTCACTTTCTTCAAGAAAAAAACTTCTTTAATGTGTATAAAGAGCTACACTCAGCTGCAAATTTCAAGATCTTAAAAAATAAAGTATCTCGCACAGTGTCCATGTGTTGAAGAAACTCAGTGTATACTATTTGTATAGATGAGGGAATATGAGGGAGAAAAATGATAGAACTTAGACGTTAAAACACTCAAGTGTTTATTAAATGAGAAACTAAAATGTTTTAACTTAAGATGTCACTTTCTTAACCAAGTGCACAGTTTCTTGCAGCTGGGTTGAAGTTTGAGCAATGTCTCATATGTATCTAAACACATCCTCCTGCAGTTGTAGGATGTGGGGGTTTGCCTAGATGCAATCAAATTTCTTTCCTTTCCATGTGATGGTGCTTGTGCTTCATAGTCACATAAGTAGATCATTAGTTAACAAGAATGACAAATCCATCTCTTGATACCTCTGCATGCCTGTAAGTCTTTTTATATTAATATAAAATCTTTTTGTATTCTGCTTCTTCTCAAAAATGTGCTGAGTATGCCTTCACACAGTCATAGAAATCACTGATGGGAGGAGAAAACAAGACTGGGCATGAAACTGAGCTATAGCCAGCCACGTTGGTTTTTAAGCAAGAGCAGTTTTTTTTTTTTTTTCATAGATGCTGTATCAACACATCTAGCTCCCATTCTTGGCTAATTTCTAACATCAAAACAAATTTTGTCCAACCAGTTCCTAACAATTTAACCGCTACCATCTTAGCCTTGTTCTAAAAGCTTTCATGTCTTGACCTTTCCTCAAAGTCCCCACAGGAGTCAAAATATCCTTCAAAAAAAAAAAATAGATCACATCACAGTTTTAGTCAAAACTATCCCATCATATAAGAGTCTCTGTCTCCATCACTTTACCCCAAACTGGCACTGTTCTTTCTTGTACCTGGTTTTATGCCTCCTCTTGTTTTCCCTTTATTATACTCTTCTTTTGCCTGCTTCTAGTTTGTCCAACTCTTTACTCAAATGCCACCTCCTCTGAAAGTTCTGCACACCATCCATCAAAGATAAACCTCTCAAACCATCATCTTCACTTTTTTTATCTTTTATTTTATTTTATTTTGTTGTGAATGCCAGTTTGTACCTGTCTCAGAGTAACAACAAAAGCTCCAAACATCTCTCTTATTCACCAGTGTAGGTCAAATTGCTGACCTACATAAAACATAGTAACTGTTGCTAACTGAAAAGTAGTCTTTTCTATTAATGTCTAACGTCCATTGCAATTCAGTTACATTTAATTTATTCTTCGGTTTTTAAAATAATTTATGAATTATTTTACTTTGATGTGCATACCATTGTCGTTCTTGGTGCCATAAAATATATTACAAGTGGAGCTTATAGAAAGAAAGCTTTACTTTGACTTACATTTCAAGCGTATATACATAGTCTGTCATCTTTAATAAGTTACGAGACCAAGAATTTGAAGTTTATTTCCATACTGAACCTTCAGTCCGGAAGCAAAGATCAGTGATACCTCTGGTGCCCAGCTTGACTGTTCTGCTTAATTTATCCTGAGATCCAAGCTCATGAAATAGAACTGTCTAAATTTAGAGTGCATGGTCTCACATGAGTTATCTTAAAGTACAGAGTCCTTCAAAGACTTGGTCAGAGACTTGTCACCAAGTTGAATTTAAATGCTGTTAAATTGACTAGCGATATAAGTCACCACAACTCTTCTACTTGTCAGCCAAACAGGTGGTTTTTTGTACCATGACCTTACAGCCCTCATCCCATAAGCTCATGACCATCTTCTGATGCAAAAAGAATTCAGTCCAACTGCTAAAATTGCTATTCTTAAGTACCATAGTTCCAAAAACTAAAACCTAAGTGCAGATTCTCTTTTGAGAGTCAGGAAATCTCTTTAAATGTGATCCCCAATAATATTAAGTAAATTAAATATTTCCATATGTAATGATGTGGAGTAAATAGATTTCAAATGGGATAAGTGAGGATTTGGCAAAGAAAGATAGTACTAACACAAGACTGAAATTAGTCAGAGCAAACACTAAAATTCTGAAGCTTCACATCCAGCATCTAGGGCTCATTATGGAATTTCTGTGGACTCAAAAGCATTGGGAAGAGCCACACTTCCAGTTCCTCTGCTTATAGCATACATATTTTTTCTTGGCTATCTCCATTATGCAAACACAATCCTTCGAAAGAGATGTCCCTAAGGACTGGCATCTCAACATTGTAAATTGTGATTCGTTATTATAGCTCCATACAACAGTCCCTCAGGAGCCATTATAGGGACTGCCACTCTGTTACTCATTGCCTTGACTAGCAACCCTATGTAATCATGGAGCAAGACCTCTCTCTCCAGTTAATAGTGAGACTGACAATCCTGATAAGCCAAATTGACAATCAATAGACTCCAGCACTGTTTATTTACTTGAAGTACAATGGTGAGATGTTGACTTTCAACTTACAAGTCAATTTGTATTTAGGGGGACATGTTGACGATGTCATTTAAAATGTTAGCCTGATACAAGTTAAATACCCATGATTGAAATTATTTAGCTATATTTTTTACAAAACTTGCATTGATGTAAATGAGCATTCATTGTAATAATAAAAATTGAACTATCAGAATGACTTGAATATATTATTGAAAACTCATCTTCTTGGATTATAGGTCAGAAATTCAATGTCATTTGTCATTATTCATAATTTATTTTATTCAAATACACTAAGCCTTATCTTAATATTTAGGGTCATTTCACATTAATTAAGTGCATTGTTTTTTTTACTGTAGAAGGCTTACGAATTTATTCTTAGGAACATGTTAATTTAAAAATACAGACACATATAGTTAAGTTAAATAAGGCACACCAACTTAAAAATTGCAATTATCTCTATTCACAACCATACAGTAGGAGCATAACCAATACAAGTTTTTTTTAACAGGAATAAACTGTGAAATATAGAATTAATAAAAAATTGATGTATAACATATGCCTAAATAAGATAATGATTATATCCTCCTGTTATTTCATGTCACTTACAATATATCCAGCCTGCAGCCTCCCCTCCCTCTAGTCCTCCCACCCTCACCACCTTCCCTTTCCATGTGATCCACTGCTCTTTCATTTCCCTTCAGGAAAGAGTACGCCTCCTATTGATATGAACTAAACATGACATAAAAGATGCAAACCCTCAGATCAAGGTTGGAAGAGGCAGCCCAGTAGGAGGAGAGCTCCTGCAAGGGCAGGCAGAAGAGTCAGAGGCATCCCCACTCCCATTGTTAGAAGTCCAACAATAACACCAACCTAGACAGCCATAACATACATGCAGAGGACCTAGTGGAAACCCATGAAAGCTCCATAATTTCCATTTAATCTCTGGGAGCCCCTGTGAGCCCTGCCTAGTAGACTCTGTGTGGAGCTTGTTCTCCTGGGGTCGTTGATCCTTCTGGTTCCTGTAATCCTCCCCCCTCCCTTTTCTCTGGGGTTCTCTGAGCTCTGCCTAATGTTTGGGTGTGGGTCTCGACATCTGCTCCCATCAGCTGATGCAGATAACTACTTTGATGAAAATTACATTAGCCTCGGTCTATGAGTATAACAGAATATCATTAGAAGTATTACGTTTATTTTGGCAGGGGCAGGGAGCAGTCATGTTTGCTTCAGAGTCTTTAGAAATAAGAAACTGATGCTCCTATGTCACTCAGATTAATCTATAACAATTAATTCATAACAGTAATGATTGGCTTCAAAGTACGCATAATTGAGTAAATGTGGTTCAAAACATAATACAATTTTTAAGGTTCTAAAACATTTTAATATACCCACTTTGTAGATATAAATACTATATCTTCATAGTTTAGGTATTCATTTCTAAAATATGTTTCCTCTTCATATTTTCACCTTTACTTTGTAACTTTAGAAAGTTGGTTAGTATCCCTGTTACACGGTTCTCTAACATTACGTTTCTCCTTCTGAACATGTTACTGGTAAAATAAAATAATAAGTTGTGAGATTGGACATCAAGTATTGTGCTTTGTAATCTCTGAAGTAGTGGTGAAAAGACTCTCTCAAGTGTGGCTGTGTTCTTAACCCCGTCCGCACTGCTGTTCACACAGTTCATACTCAGAGAGTACTTACTGTGTGACTAACCTCCAGAAAACTAAGACTCTCAAGCAGCAGAGTTCTCAAGATTTTCAACAAAAATGACAGTAGTCAGAAATCATTTCTAATTTTTAACAGTTCTCAATCTCATTCTCCTTGAGTACATCTTAAGGAGCCTCTACTGAAGGCCACCATGAAGCAACTGTTGCTATGGAAACTAGGAAACACATGACACGATACATAAACAAACATTTAAAGATTACTACACTAGAAGCAAAGAATATAATAGGTGCATAGCCCTCAATATTAAGCCCATATAATAAATATAATTCTTTCCCTTCTAGCGACTTTTAAAGAAGCTGCTGTGTATTAGCAGATCTTTTGCATATCAATAGTTGCTTATAATGCAAGTTCTGAAAGAATTACATGGAGTTACTTCTAATCTGTTAGTGAAGTTATCTAGAAGATTTAGACATCTTAATGATTATGTAATAGCCCCTGTTTTCTATTGCTATGTATATACTGAATTTTCTTTTATCTAAAATAATTATTTATTTTAAATGCATGAGTGTTTTGCCTACACATATATCGCATATCTGTTCACAACCTGTATGCATTGCTAATGAAGGTCAGAGGAGGGGTTCGATCCCCTGGAACTGGAGGTACAGGTGCTTTTTAGCCACCAGGTGAGTTCTGGAAATTGAATCGAGGTCCTCTGGAAGGGTAGCCAGTTCTCTTCACTGCCGAGCTATCTCCCAATATCCTTCTATTTCATTATCTTGGTAATAGTGAGTGCTTTTCTATTTAAGAGTTTTAAGCCATGTAAACAAAAATAAATATTAAGAGCACTGCCTGCTCTTCAAGAGGACCCGGGCTCAATTCCCAGTACCCACATGGAAACTTACAACTGTATGTAACTCCAAGATCTGACACCCTCACACCAATTCACATAAATTAAAATTAAATAAAAATATTTTTTAAAATGAATATGATTATAAAGCTGTTAGTAACTATTGTGGTTAAAAATACTATTTCTTAGAAATTAAAATCAGTTACAGAATAACCATAAAATATATTAATTCAAAAGAAATCTCTCAAGATTTTTGACTTCCAAATCAAATGTAGCACTTAAAAATGTTTTTAAAGTAGCCAAAAGGCTGGTCTAATTAATTTTTTTCCCTGTGTGTTTGTACACTACATCATGACTTCACCAGAACTAAATAATAACAAGTCAGGATTTAATAGAAAGTTTCCTGTCAAAGGAAATGACATAGTAATTTGCAATAAGACAAGGTTGAAGAATCTTCCTGTTTAGCAGGGATGTTCAGAGACTGATAACCAATCCGCAGTCAAGTTTTTTTTGAACCACCTACAGAGACACTCCTGTTAATGGCACACATCCCAAAATTGTGTTGAAGATCATTTATATTTTTGTGAGGTAATGAGGAAAAAATAAGATAGGTGAATCAAAAACCAAATTTCTGTTTAGCAAAATTCGGACAACATTTTCTGTTTAGTAAATACTCAGGCCTTACATCAAAGTATAGAAAAGAATGTTAATTCTTCACAAGATATTTACTTCACCTTTCTCTAATCACACTGGGATATGAAGGGAAGGCCCCATTATGAGGAACAAATGTGTATGATCATTTGCATGTGTCTAATCCCCCCACTTTTTGAGACCCAATCTCAAGTTTTAGCCCTGGCCAGCCTAAAACTCACCATGTAGATAATAAGGCTGGCCTAGACCGCAAAGGGATCTTCTATTTCTGCCTCCCAAGTCCTCAGATTACAGGCCCATGCCAGGGCTATTATGCACGAAAAAGCCAAAACACTGTGAATAATTAATATATGCTGCTTATAAAGAAAAATAAGAGAAAAAAGGCTAGTAAGAGCATTTAATGAGGGAAACATCATATAGAATCAATAATTTGATTATTTACTTTAATGTTCTTTTAGGTTTTATACTGCATAATTCATATTATTAGCTATTTATATCAATGTTGATAGCAGGCATCATGCTATTTATTTTATGTATTTTATAGGTGGTACATAAAGTGATTTAGGGTATTCACAGAGAAAAATTATTATTCCTTCATGGAGAATATGGAATTACTAGGATAAGGCCCAGAAATAATTTCGAATTGCTATTAGTTTACATGAATTGGAAGTGATGTGCTACATAAATTCAGTGAACAAGTTTTGTTCCAATATATAAGGAGTATATCCAATTATATCTTAATTTCTTCCAAAATTATATTATTGTTCTCATTTTATAGATAAGGAACTAAAACTAAGATGTATGAAATAGCATTTATAATACCAGAATATAATTTAGGATATGACAATTAAAATTATGTTTCTTATTCTAATATGTGTTTTTCTCTTGATTCCTATCAGACTTATGACTTGAGATTGATAGCAAATGTCACTGCCACAGTATAGTAACTATTACAGAGCTAGTTTATACCATGTGTGTATGGTGTTCCAAACACTGCTTCCAGGCATAGCATATGCATTAATTGTATGTAATTTGGACCTGTTTTGCAGGTCTGGGGATAGCGTTAGCCACTATCATATAGTGTATATAGGTTTCTATGGTTCTAGAGATGCAAAGTAGTGTAATATAGACCTTTACCAAATTAACAATTTTAAAATGCCTTCTATTCAATAAAGTTTCAAATATATATAACCCTATAAGAATTTATTATTTAAATACTACAAATGAAATTCTAAAAACTTAATGAACTTTTGTCTTTAAAAGAAAATGAAGATAATAGATGTCTTTATAAATAGCTAAAGAATGCTATTAACACATATACCTTACTTGGTGCCAGGGACATTTACAAGGAGAACTTAAATTGACTTATTGATTTGTGATCTTCAGATGACAGAGCCTTTGGAAAGTGATCAACATTATGAGCAGGTGTCTGAATAGAGATAGAATGAAATGAAATGTTATCTGTGGGAGGGAGAAAGGAGTCATATGCTAATTGACAGTTCTCATCATTACAAAAGCAGGGATCAATTGAACAGCTGGTTTTCCGTACTTTTCTTTTTAAAAAGATGTTTTATTTTTTAACTATTGATAATACCAACATAGTGGTACTTTGGGCTTTAGTACGTAAGACCACAAAGGTCTTGTCTTAGAAATTGGATGTCTGTGATAAAATGCACATAGCAGTATCAAAAGGACCTCTAGCCAACCACAGGGAGGAAAGGTGAGATGGAGTAAGTACAAGGAAGTAGCCATCATCCAAGTGTCTGACATGAGTGAAATATAGTATGGCAGAATGCATAGAAGACTATCTTTTTAATTAGAACACATTACTAAGTGAAGACAAAGACGTGTTATAGCATGCAGAGAAAGGAAGCAGGGAGTACAAAATATAGAGCAATCAGGGACCAGCTATCTCTCACAAAGAAAATACTGATTTATTCAATAGAATTTGCAAAACTAGTAAGCATTAATTCTGTTAACGTTATTCTAAAATTTCTTATATAAATCACTTATGCTATAAATCATGTTCTAAAATATACATGAAGTATTTAATAAAGTGCATAGCGGTGTTCAAGAGTGGAAACCTTGTATATTTGAACCACTTGAGTAGTCACAGACATGTATACTTTTAGTATCAGAATTCTATCTCACGCATAATAGCTCATGCATAATATAATGCCTGTTGGAAAAGTTTATTATTTTAAAATTTCTGTTTGGTACTGACTTTTATTAGATGATAACACATGTTAACTCCAGTGAATGCCTTCCAGCTTTACACTTTTTGTCATGCAAATTCTGTATTTCCAAGAGAAACAAGTTCCTAGAGAACATTTTTTTTATTAATTAATTTATTTATTCACTTTACATCCTGGTCCTATCCCTTTCCCTCCTCTCAACCCAGTCCTACCCTTTATCTTTCTTCCTCCACTCTCTTTCCCTATTCCTCAAAAAAAGGGGAGCCCCCTCCCCATCTACCCCAGCTCATCAAGTCTCATAACGACTGAACACTTCTTCCCCTTGTGGCCCAGCAAGGGAGTCCACCAGGGGGAAGTGATCAAAATACAATCAACAGAGTCTATGTCAGAGACAGCCCTAGCTCCTCTTCCAGAGTACCCATGTCTGTGTAATGGGCCTAGGTCCAGTCAATGCAAGGTCCTTGGTTGGTGCTTCAGTCTCCCCAGGCCCCTCTGGGCCCTGGTTACTTGCCTCTGTAGGTCTTGAGGAGCTCTTACCACTTCTACATTCTTTTCTCCTTCCCCTCACTTTCCCACAAGACTCCCTATGCTTTGCCCAATGTTTGGCTGTGAATCTCAGCATCAGTTTTGAGACACTGCTGGGTGGAGCCTCTCAGAGGACAACTCTACTAGGCTGCTTTCTGCAAGCATAACAGAGTATTGTTAATAGGTCAGGGGTTCGTTCTGTCCCATGGAGTGGGTCTTGGGTTGGGCCAGGCCTTAGCTGGACATTCCCTCAATCTCTGCTCTGTCTGCTGTCTTTATCCCTGCACATCTTGTAGGCATGGCAAATTTTGGGTCCTAGTTTTTGTGGATGGGTTGGTGTTCTACTCCCTCCACTAAGAGTCTTGTCTAGTCAGTCTCCCTTGCCTCTGCTACATGGAGACTCAGCTACAGTCTCCCTTACATCCTCCCAGAAGCCTATCCTGACTCAGATCTCCAGTTTGTCACAGAGATGCCCCCACCCACATAGTTCAGATGAGGGTCAGGAGAAGAGAAGGCTTAGTGAACCCCTTAAGATGACTTGCTGTGGCTCTGATGACTCCTGAATACCATGAATGGATCTAATGTCTGTTTTTCAAATTCTTTAGATTTAGAGAATCTCAATTTTTCCTTCTGAAAGAACTGACTGATACCCTGTGGTATCATTCTGTATTAAATTTAATGCTTTAAGCCTCAGACTTGTTTCTGTGTTCTTGCTGATTTTTGCTATTTTTAAATCTTAAATCATAAAAATTGAGTATTTTACAAGAGGAAAGCATAACTTGATTTTACAAGATTGTACTTCCAAAATTATGTAGAATGTGAAAAGTGTGTTAACTCACTCAGTTTTATCAGTTTTCATGTATCTACTCAATTTTGAAACTTACTCTTGCTCATTAAAATGTATAGATCCTAGCTTGTGTATTTAGGATTTCCAAACCAACTCTAAAAATTTACAAACATTATGTGTCAGATATAATTCAGCATTTCATTGGGCAGTCTTATTTGAATCTATTTCTAATAGCAGATAGGTGTTCTTTAAAGAGCAGAATTGTTTATATTAAAATATTACATAATGAATTTAATGTGTTCCATAAGGAGTTTTCATGGTAACCTCAAGTAAATGTCTAAACAAAGAAGTACTGCATTCATAAACGAGCCACCTTGCTACTGGAAACATAAGGCAACTATTAGAGACAACACAGAGGCCAATCTAAAGTGTATTGTTCTTCGCTCAGCTACTTCGTGAATGTGAGGACAATAGAGATGCCTATATTCAATAAATAACTCCCTGCGTTAAATGGAATGGTGTGTGTGTGCGTGTGCGCACGTGCGTGCATGCATGTGTGTGCGTGTGCACACTGAAATTAGCAGTAAATAACATCAACATTCAGAATGCTACTCTGTACTGGAAGAAATCTAAAGTGTCCTGAACTTCGAAACTAATAGTCATTTTGGAAATGATTAAAGTTCATAAAATCTACTTTAAGAGCAAGAATTACATTTACATGTCTGAAAATAGTATATCTAATAAAAAGTTTAAGGAAGAATTCAATTAAAGTTTGTGACAAGCTAATAAGTTCCATAGAAATTCATAACCATATTAATTCTGTCTACAGAGGAATGTTGTCTCTTGCTTAAAAATGGCTCCTTTAGTCACTTCATTTAATTTAGCTTTAGGGAATTTTTAAATATATATTTATGTCTATTTCAATAAGAGAAACCATCTTCTTAAGCCCATTGAAAAAGCAATTATAATTGATGATAATAATTTTGGGTATTAAATACTATTTAAAACTTCCCTAGCTATAAAATGCATGCCTTTGGCTAAAGCAGACCTGGGCGTCCATCTCTTATAACAGATGTTTCTTTTCCTTGACACATGACTTTGCTCTTAGTTTTTGTGCTAGTAAGTATAACTAGAATTCCTTTTCTTTGTGTTCAATATAGAAAAGAAAGAGTGGATAAAGCATAGCATATATCTGACAGCGTGAGTATGGTTTATAAAAAAGAACAAATATATTTTAAAAAAAGAGAAGATCTTCACAAGTTATCTAGTTATTTCACTCAAATAATAGAATGAAATAAAGCTATAGCACTACCACAGACACAAAAATAATAGGACATGTAGGAGGGTAATGGTATTTTAAATATTACTACACCCATCAGAATGGCTAAGATCAAAAATTCAAGTGACACCACATGCTGGCGAGGATGTGGGGAGAGAGGAAAACTCCTTCATTGCTGGTGGGAATGTAAACTAGTACAGCCACTTTGGAAATCTATCTGGTGCTATCTCAGAAAACTGGGAATAGGGCTTCCTCAAGACCCAGCTATTACACTCCTTGGAATATACCCAGAAGATGCACCAGCACACAACAAGAAAATTTGCTCAACCATGTTCATAGCAGCCTTATTCATAATAGCCAGAACATGGAAACAGCCTAAGTGTCCATCAGTAGAAGAATGGATAAAGAAACTGTGGTACATATACACTATGGAATACTACTCAGCTATTAAAAACAAGGAATTCCCAAAATTTGTGGATAAATGGATTGAGCTAGAAATGATCATAATGAGTGAGTTAACCCAGAAGCAGAAAGACTCAAATGGTATATACTCACTTATATCTGCATACTAGCCCAAGGGGCATGTACCATGAAAGCCTTCACTTACCAGGAAACTGCGACAGAGGGGAGGACATCCTATTGGGACTCTAGATGAGAGAAGCATGGAAGAATAGCAAAGTAGAAGGATCCAGAGAGTCCTAGAAACCTACAAGTAGAACATTATGTTAGGTAGATTTGGGCCCAGGGGTCCCACTCAAACTTAGGCACCAGCCAAGGACAATACAGGTGGTAAACTTTAAACCCCTACCCAGATCTAGCCCATGGACAGAACATTTTCCACACTTGAGTGGAGAGTGGGCTATGACTTTCTCACATTTGACCATGTCCCCTGGAGGGGGAGACCTGGTGGCACTCAGAGGAAGGACAGCAGGTTACCAAAAAGAGACTTGATACCCTATGAGCATATACAGGGGGAGGTAATCCCTCTCAGGATCAGTCATTGGGGAGGGGAATAAGGGGAAACTGTGAGGGAGGGCTAATGGGAGGATACAAGGGATGGGATAACCATTGAGATGTAACAAGAATAAATTAATTAAAAAAAAAAAACCTAAAAAAAAAAAAAGAAATGTTTAAATGTTATCCAAATGAACAACAAAACTTGAAATGGCATTTGTTACTAATCAAGATAAGTTGTTTATCAAAGAAACTATTTAAAATGTTTAGTAAAACTAATGTAATTTTTGTCATCCTATCCTGTAATCAAATATATGTAATTTTTAAAATTAACTAATTGATAGCTATTAATTGATAGAATATGCATAGAATTTAATGATATATTTGCCTTCTACTTTCTGGAAAATTTCTTTAATATCTATAAATACTAAAGGTTTTATATCATGATCCTAAATTAATAAATTTAATGTATTTGTTTTAGGTGTGCCTTTCTCACACCAAGGAAAACAATGTATTCATAGCATACTTTATTTATAAAGACATCTGCTCCCCATTTACTTTTTATAAGATAATAATAATTATGAAAATTTAAAAAGAACTCTCATACACAGTATAGTAAAGATCAAGTAGAAAAAGCCTATTTGAGAAACTTATTTTACTAATTAATTTACTTAATTCATTATGTATATTTTTATCTCTATTTAATGTTATAGAATTGCTTTTCAGGGTTTTGGAATATCTTATGCCAGTTGTGTAGGTTTTGTTTTTTTGTTAATTCTCTCCCAACATTTCCCAACCAGTTTTCACCCTCCCTCTATTCTTCCCAGGCCCAGCCCTCCTCCCATCCCCCCACCATACACCCCTCCTCCATTTCCCTTCAGAAAAGAGCAGACCTTCCAGTGATATCAGTGGAACACAGCCTAACAAGATACAATAACACTAAACACAAACCCTTATGTCAAGGTCGGTAGGGCATCTCATATCTCAGTAGGATGAAATAGGACCCAAGAGAAGATAAAGTTAAGAGACAGCTCCACTGCCACAGTTAGGAGTCTCACAAAAACAACAAGCTAACAATGATAACATATGTGCCTAAGACCTAGCACAGAGCTTTGCAGTCTCTGCCTGCTGCTATGATCTGTGAGCCCTTATGATCTCTACTTAGTTAATTCTGTGGAATGTTTGCCCAGTGTCCTCAAGCCCTCTGGCTTTTCCCACTCCTTTGTCAAGGAAACCTCTCTGGTGATGACTAGGGTAGGCATAAGTCTATGAGTATAGTAGAATAGCTTTAGGAATCCTTTTATTATTTTTTTTTCTACCCTAGGTATCTGGGCTATCCAGCCTCCGGTTCTTGGTCATCCAGGCAGCAACAGGCATTGTCTCCCTCTTGTGGTATGGGTCTCCAATTACACCACTTCTTAGTTGACCAATCCCAGAAGTTCTGTGCCTCCTTTGTCCTAGCACATTTTGCAGGCAGGATAGATTGTAGATTGAAGTTTTTGTGCTGGCTTGGTGTTCCAGTCCCATCACTGAAAATCTTGCCTGGTTACAGAAGATAGCTAGTTCAGGTTCCGTATCTCCCATTGTTAGCAGTCCTCACTAGGTTTACCCTAGTAGAATCCTAGGCGTCTCTACTGCAATAGATTTCAAATAAGCCAGCAAAAATACATATTTATGTCAGTAGTTCTCAACTTTCCTAATACTGAGACACTTTAAAACAGTTACTCATGTAGAAATAGCCATAAAATTACTTCCATTGCTCCTTTATGACTCTAATTTTGCTACTGTTATGAATCGTAGTATAAATATTTTTGGAGATAAAAATTTGCCAAGATCCACAGGTTCAGAACTGCTGATTTAGGTAAAACACCTTGGTTGCTTCATGGATGTCAATTTGTAATTTAGTTATTTCAGAAACTTAAATTTCTTAATCATATTCATGTCTCTGAGTAGGATAGCTTCTACTCATTCATTCATTCATTCATTCATTTTGTTTTTATGATAAAAGTTAAAGTCATTTGGAGAGGAACTGTCAACTGGGAAAATGCTATCATAAGATTAGCTTATTGTAAAATTTGTGCATTTTCTTGATTAATGATTGATATGTGAGGGCCTAGATAGACCACGTCGAGTGGTGTCATCTCTGGGCAGGTGTCCCAGGAAATGTAAGAAGTAGGCACAGTAAGACATGACAGGTAAACCTGTAAGTACCACTCCATGATGGTCATCACTTTAGTTCACGCCTTGAAGTTCCTGCCCTGACTTCTCTCAGTGATGAACTGTGGTGTGAAAGTGTAGATGAAATAGGCCCTCCAGTTGCTTTTCTGGTGTTCCATCACGGCAATAGAAACCTAAGGCTGCCTAGAGCAGCACGTTTTAGGGTGAGTATTCATTGAGAGAGGGGGGGAGGTTGTTTTCAGCACTATAAATTGCTTGGACTTAAAATAAGTAAAAGTTGGGTATATTTGGAATAAATTTTCAATAACTAAAATTTCCAGACACGGAAGAAAATAGATCATTTGTTTTATGTAGACTTAAGGAAGAACATTATGTTTAACTCAAAATACTATAGATTGGAAAGGATACTATATACAGTAGTTACTTTGCCCCACAAGTCTTTAAAGTTATTAATTAAATATTCAAGAATTAAAATAAAATAAATCTTTGGTTGTGAGCCTAGACTTTAATGGCTGAGCCATCTCTCCACCCAGCAGAGGATCAGGACAGATTCTGAGACTTGCAGCCAGACTCTGGGCAGAATGCTGTGAGTTGTATAGAAGAATTGGGGGATTGAAAGAAGGGGGTGGGGGAGTTGTCAGGAGCTCCACAAGGAGACTATCAATGCTGGCAGATCTGGACCCAGGGGACCTGTACAACCTGATGCACCAACCAAGGACAAAGCAAGTAGAGAGCTTAGACCATCCCCTTTTTAGATATAGCTGACGGACAGCTCATTCTTCATGTGGAGAAGTGGGGAAGAGAGCAGGGGACTGCCTCTGACAGGAACTTTGGTATCCTCCATTTGAACACTGCCAATTGTCACAGAGGCCTGTGGGAACACAGAAGAAGGGGATACAGGCTATCCAGATGAGACCTGATAGGCTGTGGTCAGATGGTGGGGGAGGAGGAGCCTGCCTGTCAGAGGTTTTGGGAGAGGCGGAATAGGGCAAAACAGTGAGAGATGGTGGGAACAGGAAGATAAGAGCAAGGGGATTACAATCATGATGTAATGTGAATAAAATATAATTTAAAAATACAGATATCCAACCTCTTATAGTTTAAGAATAGACATCACACATATACTTTTATCTATAAAAGTATATGTGAAACACGATGATGGAAGTGCTTTTAATTTCTCCATGTTAGGCTATATAGAGTCACCTTTTAAAAATGATCAAATTTATGTTGTACTAGAAAAATAGATAAATAACTGTTTTGTGTCTTTTTTAAAATATAGTTTATTAATTTATTCAAATTACATCTCAATTGTTATCCCATCCCTTGTATCCTCCCATTCCTCCCTCCCTTCCATTTTCCCCTTACTCCCCTCCCCTATGACTGTGACTGAGGGGGACCTCCTCCCCCTGTATATGCTCATAGGGAATCAAGTCTCTTCTTGGTAACCTGCTATCCTTCCTCTGAGTGCCATCTTCACAGTTTGTGTCTTTTTAAGTCATACAAAAATAGTGATAGAACAACAAACTAGTAAACTTCATAAATAATTTTGTATGATTAATTTTTATATTCAGTCTAATATTAATTTCCACAGAAATTTATTATGTTTTAGAAATATTAATAAAATTAAACATGCTGTTTTTACTTATTCTTTCATTAAAAATATTTTTCTTAGATAATACATTCTGATTACAGTTTCTCCTCTAACAGTGCCTCTGAGATCCTCTCAACCTCCCTTGCCATCCAATCAATACCTTTTCTGACTCTCATTAAAAAACAAAAAGGAACTGAAAGAATACTAAAAGTAATATAAAATAAGATAAAACTATATGCGATTTTAAGTCATATATTTCTATAAAGAGTCTTTTGCCTTGATATAAATAAGACAGAAGATGTCACAGACTGGCGACAACTAATATTTTTATTACAACATGAACTTTTGCAGTTAGGGATATATATATGAAACACTAAATAATTGTTTTCTTTAAAAGCTATAACTTTAAATGTGCCATATTTATATTTGAAACAATATAATTGATGTTAGTTTGATAATGCTCTGCTTCTTAAGATTAATGCAACTTAAATATCTCACAGAATAATAAATTAAAATCTTTGCAACATTCAATGTACTTTAAAATCCATGAACACATTGTGTATGTATGCTAAATAGTGAGAGAGTAAGAGACATGCTAACATTATATTGATTTGAATATGTTAGCAAACCTTTACTCTAATAGTCTGTAATGAAATGAACTCCTCCAAAGTCCACCACTGTAGATGGTGCCAGTAATTGTTTCTGAGTGTTTATGCTGCATATAATTTTAATCTTTAGTAGATAAGCCTTTTTATTCTGATTGATAGAGTGTATCTTTCACAGGAAGGATAAAGGACAATTAAGTATCTAAGCCATCCAAAAATGATTAACCTATGCCAACTGTTTTTTAAAAGCTGTATAAAGTGGGGGAAAATGCATACTGAATTCAGTTTGCTTAGGCAGAGTAACAATTTTCTATTAGTATGATATAAATATGTATATATATGTATATATATATATATATATAATTTAAGTCTGTAGACTCTCACATCCATCAGCAAAAGCTAACTCTTCCAATGAGTCTACTATCTATTTTACACTCAAAATATAACTCAGTAATTTTAATTTGGTCTTATGGCAAACAAATATTATTTGTAGTTGAAAGTAGTAAGTCCACAATGTTCTGCTAGGTCTCCGTTCAGATTTGCTTCTGTTCATGAATATGGATTTATCTGTGATGAAGTTCATGAACTTGGCTCATTGTTGTTAGGGCTCAGTGTGGTTGTCTTTGCAATTGTTATTACAAACAATATGTGTAAGGACCAGGTCAGTGATGTTTATTATTCAATCATTTTTTTCTTCTTCCTCTGTATACTTCAGGGATAATCAGCTCCATTAACTGTGTTTCAGGTTTATTAACTCTGTTTTTCTGTTGTACATTGTGTAGCTTTATTATTACTTTAAGTAATGATATTCTATAAACAGATTTTTTTTCCTGTTTCAGAATTTTTTTTTTTTTTGGTTTGCTATCTTTTGCGAATTCCTTAACAGATTTATCTTTGCCATTTTAAGTCCATTAGAAGAACCTCAACATCTTCCTTTTTTCTCTTAGTTATTTCAATAGTTGTATTTTTTTCCCTTTGAACTGGGTTGCATTTTTCGTCTTTTTCTAAGTAGCAAATTGCTACTGTACAGTAGAATATTGTTACTGTATTTTACTCTGGATTTTGTCATCTTAATTAACTTACAGATGGTCAATTCTCAGTAGTTTATATTTACACTATGCTAAGGGGTGCCAGTCTATTTTAGTTTTGAACTTGGTTTTAGAGACAAAACTTTTATTTATAGACATGATTTTATTCCAAAAACTGGCTCCCCATAAATTTCAGCTAAAAGCATTGACTTTATTAAGCTTCTTGAAAATTTTGGAATTTGTACTGCAAATATATTTCCCCTTGAGCTCAGGGTGCTGAAACCCTTATTAAGTTCCTAGGGTTACCCTTGTTTCTGTTGTCACTTGGTACTGGAACAATTTGAGTCAGGTAAGACCTATGTGTTGGCTATCAAGTCTCATCTTGGTAGCCTGCTTAGTCTTTCTCTGAGTGCCACCAGGCCTCCCCACCGCGGGGAGCACCAGAGTTTACATCTGAGTCAGTCCCCACTCTCTACTCTCCCTTGGTCACAGACATAGAGCAGGGGAATAGGGTGAAAGTGGGAGGGAGGGAGGAATGGGAGGATACAAGGGATGGGATAACAATTGAGATGTAATATGAATACATTAATTAAATAAAAAATTTAAAAGGCAACTTTTAAAAAAAGAACTATGTGTGGGGACATGATTCTTTTACAGTCACTTGTCCCTGACAGATTTTTTTCAAAAACACCCCAACCCTAACTCCCAGGAGCTCTGAAAGCCAGTAAATCCAAATTCTGTGCTTCAAAAGGTAACTAAAGACACTGCAATTCATCTTACTCATTCCTTCCTAAAGCAGACCCCTACCGGACTCCTTCTCCTCCCTCCCTCTCTCCTCCCTTCCCTCCACACAGAGGAGAGACAGTAGAGTCCTTCTGTGAAGCTCCAGTGTGTTAGGTTTCAAACCTGAGTTAGAAGGCTAAGGTGTTTATTTAACATATCAAAGCAGGCCTGGGCCTAGCAGCCAGGTCCTCTCCCCCCCTCCACCCCCCCCCAGCATTCCTCAGTCCCTACCCTTCACAGGGTGCTCTTGGCTGCCATACCCTGACCCCTAACCTATACTTCTCCATCATAAGGAACTGGGCCACTCTTCCCTACATACTCCCACTATTTTGGTTACCCACTTTCTGTGTATCTCGGTGCCTCCTGGCTGCTGCCCCTGGTTCCCCTGCTCTCCCTCTTCCTTCCTTTCCCTGTCTCCCCACATGGTTCAACAGATGGCCTTGGCTTTTTTTTATTTTCTCCCACATATCTACAGTAATTCTTTTCCTCCACCATAACTATACCCAGTCATGTTCTTTTCTCCTTTTATTTCCTTTTTTTTTTTTTTTCATTCAAAGTGGACATCTACTGCATGACATTTTCCTACACAGGCTTTGTCTTTCAGGCATGTTCTGTATTCTCTGGGAGCCTTCTTTGAGAGCACCAATCCTATTTTATAGAGACTTCAGGATATACACATTCATGATATAATAACTTGGCAAAGGCTACCCTCTACCCTGGTTTCAACCATTCATGTAACCAGATTAGTTATTTCTATAGAATGATTGTAAGTTGCCCATCACTCTTGCTGGCAATTTTAAAGATTTACTGTGAGCCATCAGGGCTTAAGTCTTAATTTATTCTGTAGGGCTGTCTGTGTGTATTGCTGTTTATTAACATGCTTATTACTCTTACTCTGTTTCCTTATTTTCTCTATACTTTTGTTTAGAACTTCCTACCTTCCTTCAGACATCAGTCCTTGCTCTACCTAAGAGCTGCCCAACCCTAAACACCAAGCTATTGGTAATGGATTCCAACTTGGGTAGGGAAAGGAGAAATTTTCTTCAGGAGCATTGTTCTTTTTAGGCTGCCCTTCTACAAAGGATGGTCCTGCATTCATACACATACTTAAAGCACTACATTGACTCCAGGGGTTTTAAAGGAACACATGAAGTTGGGAGGTAGACAGGTAGGTGTGGGAAAATAGGGGACATTATGGAGGAGAGAAAATGAGGGGGTTGAATTTTATCAAAACATGATCATTCAAACTTCCCAAACAATAAAATAATATAAAATGATGGCTTTAAATTAATTACAGTTTAAATATAGTATTAAACTGTTGCCTATATCAGTTATCTCCTCTTGGATGTTGTCTATAAATGTTTACTTCCTCAGAAGAGTGGATGGAGATGCAAGTCAGACATGGCTTGGGCTGAGCCCAGAACATTTCTTTTTTTCTTTTTTTCTTTTTCTGTTTCTTTTTTTTAGTTAAGGAAGAAACTGGATTTTTATTTGTCAAAGAATTAATACAGAAACACATTACTGAAAATTAGAATTTCGAACTCTCCTGTTGTTAATTACTGGACGTAATCATCAATAACAGAATTTGACTAAGATTATAGTTAATACATTTACTACAGCTAGGGTTTCTGTGACTGCTTCTTCAACTCTCCATTGCTTTTACTTTATTCTTCGGTAGAACCAGTTTTTATTGACAGTTAAAGTATTTATCTCATTTTTTTCTCTAAAAAAGTTCTCAAGAAACAGGCCTGGCTGTTTTAGGTGTAACAAGCAACATCAAAATCTACAGTGTTACTTAACTCAAACATCAGCTCTCCTAACACAGCTTTACAAAAGCAATAGGAGAGTCTTCATTGTCCTGTTGGTTAATGCTGAATTGTTCTTTTTAAAATTTTTTAATTTATTATTTTATTATTTTTCTAATTTAACATTATTTATTTTCACATATACATTTTTATTATTACACATATATACAATAAACTACCTATAGCAAGAAGAACCAGGACACAATCAGGAATTATGTAAATGTTACACTCTTAGAGTTTCGGCTATTTGTATTTGACAGCCTTGAAGAAAACATCTTTCTTATTTTGGTGCATCTAAAATTTTGAATGTAAATCAATCTCCATCACATCTTGTCATAATTTATTTAAAACATCTATCTAGACCTTAACCCCTAAACAACTAAGCTTGTAAAACTAAGCTACCGGGTCTTCAACCGCATCGGAGACTTGAGAAGGAATAAACTTGATTACCTGAGTAACCGGGATAGCAGCTTTCCAAATGGTTAGATGACAGAGACAGTTTGCTACCTGAATAGTCACCCAAAACTATAACGTTTGAGCATCTTCTTCAGACTTCTGGCCCAATATATTAGTGTTAGCAAGTCCTCAATAGTTCCTGCCTCACAAATATGTCTCCGAGAACATTTCTAACTATCCCTAGGCCTACGATTGGGAGCTTCTAGCCTCTGTACAATCTAATCTTCTGCAAGTCAGGACCCTGAAGGCTTCAGCGTCCATCTTCCATCTGCTAGCCTGGGCCTAGGTTGTTTTCAGGCCTCTGAGAATTCCTGCTAAAGAGGCTTAACTATTAAAGTTCTTTCTGAACTCTGACTGGTTGTTCAACTCAGCCATTCCAGCTCAAAACTCCTCTCTAAACTCACTGATTCAATTGGCAAGACTTAAATCCACAACAGTGTTCTCAACAGCGTGGTTAGCTTACTTTAAGCTCTTCTTCCATCTCAGATGTTCTTCTTTCTAAGCCTATTCATTCCTAGCTCAATTTAACGTACCATAGTTACATAATTATATTCACATTGTACTTGATATTGTGAAATACTGATGCTTCGGCATTAAAGATAAACTCAAGAGCAGTGAACAAAAAAAAAGTGATGCCAGTACTGTGTAAGGAGCTTTCCAGAACTGGGAAATAAATTGGAGATCTTTTAAAATTTAAAAACAAAAAACAAACAAACAACAATAACAACAACAACAAAAAGCCAAACTGGCTTCTCTAGGTTTCTCACTGAATTGCTCTGCTTGGAAAAATTGCGAGTGAACTCTACAAACTGAACTGTACTGACTGCACTAAACTCATGCAAACTGCATAGAACTGTACTGTACTGAGTGCACGAACTCTACTGTGCTCCTGTATTGTACTTTTCTCCTTTGCACTGTACTGTCTCTGACTCTTTCTCTCGCCCCTCCACCCACCTCTCTCTCTCTCTCTCTCTCTCTCTCTCTCTCTCTCTCTCTCTCTC
>OU015745.1:110586448-110637885 GCA_907169655.1 Acomys percivali | reverse complement strand
TCTCTCTCTCTCTCTCTCTCTCTCTCTCTCTCTCTCTCTCTCTCTCTGTGTGTGTGTGTGTGTGTGTGTGTGTGTGTGTGTGTGTGTGTGTGCTGCTCTTGGAAGCCTCTTTCTCATAGGAGTTGGGCATATTTTATCTCTGACTCATTCTGTCAAATCTTTCTCTGATTTCTCACTTTGTCTGTCCCTCAGTTAGGCATCATTGTTTGGGATTAAATATATGGACTAAAGGCATGTTTATATCCCAGCTAGAGTGATTAAGTATTTCAACTGGATCTCACAGGTTTTTTGGATGTGATTCTTTTTCAGTGTAGCCATGTTGTTGAATGAAAATTCCTCTACAGTTGCCACTATAGAAAAGGAGCAAGAATTTTCTGATGATTCACTTTTCTCTTGTTATATTAGCCATCCTAGTTGGTCCATATTTTTATAACCGATTTCCACAGTCTGGGTAGATTGATATATAAACAGACTTTTCATTGTTCTGCAGACTTAGGTACTGCACGCTCGGTGAGCTGGCAGATGTCCTGGCAGATTCTGCTCCTTGATTGTCAACCTACATTTCACTCTGTCCTCACAAAGAGACAGAGGCCAAGGGAGTCTCTGGTGTCTTCAAATTGTGGGTTTTAATTTTTTTCCAGTGGAGTTGCTTCTCTTTGACATCGCTGTGATAGGATACGGGAGAAAAACAACTCAAGAAGGGAAGGGAGCGCCCGTTTTTCTCATGGTTTTACAAATTTCAGTTCTGAGCTTTCAGCTTGATGCATTGAGTCCAGTCCTGCATCCAGTCAGCAAAAACATGGCTGAATGGATGGGAGGAGGAAAGCTGATTTCACCATGGTATACGTAAAGCAGAGAAAGAAAGGAGAAGAGAGAAAGGGTCAGGGGACAGGATACAAATCCACCTCTTAGTAGTCTATAATCTCACTAATGGACTAAGTTGCCGATGAAAGTAGCACCCTCACCATCCTCTCCGTACACCAGCTGAGGATCAAAGTGTGCAGGAAAGGGACACGGGATTCTCACATAATAACAAAATCCAGCCCATGACCTAATGCCTCCCAACCTCCATAAATCACAGGACTGACATGGTCTCAATTCATTCCCTGAAGTCAAAAAAGCTGTAATCTGTTGCATCACTCACAGCCTGTAGACCCTCTATTAATCATATGGGATAAACTTTCAGCTGATACCATCAGCAGATAGTTTAGATTTGAAAAAAGACATGCTTGCTTTAGTTTCAAAAAGCTTTCTCAAAGGCTCTGGTTTCTGTTGTTGTTCTTGTATTTTAAGCAACAAAGCATTTTCTTAATTTTTTAAAAAAAATTTCTTCCATCATCTTATCTTTCAGTCTATTGGATTTGAGTCTAATGTCAATTTTGCAAATGACACAGAAGAGACATTTATGAGATCCTGGTAAAAATCAGACTGCAGCGGTGTTTTTCCGTTTTAATATTAATAGCTTCATATTTAAAAGATAATTAACATTCCGGCCTTTATGGTTTTATTTTATTTCAAAAGATAAGTTGGAAACTTCCCTCTCAGGACTGTGAGCATCTTTTTCGCAGCTGCCCATCTCACTATACAGCTTCTCAAGTCCACAGATTCCCTGATTGTTCAGTGCTAAATTCTCCCATACGTGTCTGCAATGTGTTTGTGATCGCCGTCATCATAGATGTTTCTACTACTGAATCACATTTCTATCCCCACAATGATGTGTTATTCATGCTAAAAAATAAGCTGATAACAGAGTTTCTCCAATTATAAAGGAACACTGTTGTTAGTAAGTAGGATATTTCCTGTTGATTTAATAGATGTTCGGCATTCTTTTTAAAGTGTAATAACATAGAGGTTAATTTCAATCTCTTTCAGAATTTGTTGCCTGGAATTTTAGTCTTCCTTTTTCACCTTAGTTTTTAATAATTGATTTAGATAGAACCTGATTATGTTATACTATGTTTACACATTTTGATTTTTTATTTTAGTTATAAACTATCATTTCAATAAGTGATAAATTGTTTTTCAGAACAAATTTTTCCTCTCTATCTTTTTATTTTATTCATCATCATTTTTAAAATAATTAAATCTAAAGTTTTAGAATTTATTAGTGGAGAAAGATGTTTCCACTGGTTTTGTACTTCGCTGGTTTATACTAAGTATTGAATAAATATAATTTTATTCAGTCATCATCATACCAAAAATTAGAAGAGACATATTTAAATATTGCTAATATTGTTTAAATATGCCCAATGGTGTCAAGTATTAATAAAATTTGTATAAAATTATATATTAAGAGAGAATAGCTAAAATGAAGGCAACAGAAATTAAATAGGTATTTACAGTTATCAATAAGAATAATAAAAAATACCATTTTCCTAAAGGATCAAACATCCCAATATAAGAACATAGGCAAGAAAATAAACAGTTTTTGAAGTGTGATAGCATAAGTGTGTTATTTTTTGTCCAAGCACTGTGAAATTATTTCTTAATCATTATTTGATTGCTATGTTAACAGCAAAAAGAAATAATTATTATTTTATTTCAACTTTATGCTTGCTTTCATTCAAGTTACAGCGATCTGAATAGTTTTTGATCTCTAAACTTCACTTAGATTTTTCTAGAAGTTGAAATGGACAAATAACAGTTTTTAAGCTCTCAGTAGTCACTGTTTTAGTAAGCTCTGCTCTTTAAATACATATTTAATATCATATATCCCATATTACAATATCAACAACATTCTTATGCACTTTTAGTTTGATTCCTGCTTTATAATAAATATTAAGGAAAATATAATTAAAACATATTTGTCCTAATTATGTTGATTATATTAAATTGTCGATGGTATTTAGAGCTAAAGGATAATAGTATCTTTTTAAACTCATTCTTAAAATCAAATATTCACATTTTAATTTTGGGCTAACATACAAATATATTTAAACCATTTATGTTAATATTATTTCATATCTATATAATACATTTAGAAATAACTTTATTAATTAATTTTGTATTTTTTAGGTTGGAGATGAAACAGGATTAAACATTCATAGAAACACAAATTTTAAAGTATAAATTTGAAACCCCTTGTTCTTTTCAAAGTCCTTGTTCTTTTCTGAACCATCATAGTTTATTTTCTATCAAGAACTTGACCCTAAACAAGTCCACCTTCCCTTAGAATTTGCATCTGTGTATGTATAGTTCTAAGGATGTTCATTTATATAATTTTCAACTTTTATCTTTATTTACATAAATAAATGAAATCTTTTCTTTTGAAGATATTGTCAATTTAATATGGAGGAGTCATTAGTTATGTAGTTTGTTATAAATTAATAAAGTCCATATGCATTTTTGAAAAAAATGAATAATTAATGTCATACCATAGTGCACCTTCACCATGCAAAATTGCCAAAACAATATTGAAAAACAAACAAACAAACAAACCTCCTAAGAAAAATTTGATATAGCTTTCCTATGCTTTTCCAGACCTATTTCCAACACTGCTAAAAGGGGGGAAAATTCCAGAAGGCACTGAAGAGACCGCCTCTCCAGACCCCGCTGTTACTTCTGCTCTGGATGCACAGGCTGCAGCTCCCTAGGAGCCAGGTTGGAAAAGTTTCTAGGAAAACAGCTTATTCATGTATAGCATATATTTTAAGTACAAAGGTTTTTTTCATGCAAATTTGTCTTTCAGGCCCCAGAGTAAAAGTCATATTTTACTTTGACATTAACATTTGTTTTCTGGACTTTTAAAGATATCAATAATGAATGTTTAGATTTAAAAAAAATTATGACTGAAATGCAAATGGTTTTAAAGGATGCAAAGGTACCTTACTGAAAATATAGTGTAGCTGTTTTATGAAAACTTTTCAAAACCAACCGCTATTGCTTATGCTTCCTTTAAGATTATAAAATATAAAGATAAATTTTAAATTTTATATAGTTTCAAACATTTCAAGTTTTCCCATATAACCTATAAAAATGACAGTAGTTTGTTTTGTAATTCTCTATTTTCTCTACATCAGTTCAGGGGCATTTATAAAATCCTGCTGGCACAATGGAAAATTAAATGAAGTAATTCTGTATATGATGTTTATGTTCCATGTCTGGGAGAAATCTACATAGATAAGGCTAAAGAATTAACAAAATACTTTTAAAATGGCAAAGTTTTTTGTCTGAGACTAATATGAAGTTAAAATTTACACTTGATGCATTTTGAAAGTAGAGAGAACCATCATTAACAATGTCACAATGCATTGTAGTCAATATGAGAGCCAGTTTATTCACAGAGATTGCACATAATAACTACAAGTATAAATAATGTAGCCAGGAGAGACACAGCTGATATTTTAAAGTATTTTTAAATAATGCTAAGTACCATCTATAAATACAAAAATTTATAAAAACTTATTTTAATAATTTAAAAACTAATTAATGTAGTAACAGATCTAGAAAACAATAAATCATACCTCAGAAATTTTAGTCTGAAATAACAAGTACATAGTAGTGTAGATATTATATATTCATATTTATAAAACCTAATTTAAAAGATAATATATTTAACTGAATCTACTCATATGAGTTATAAAATATTTAACTGCATCTACTCATATGAGGGATAATATTAATAAATTTTTTCAGAGATTTTTATGAGAAAGTGTACAGTTATCTACACATGATTTACAGATTTTTGTATTTACTTTGTATTGTAATTATTGCTTTAAGAGGTATTTTGTTATTCTTTGTCATGTATTATCATTAAATTGTTACTGCCCTAAGGAGGTAATCATATCCCAATATATCATTTATATTTCTGTCTCCCAGGAGCAGAAATAAATTGAACATAAGTGTTAATTACACATAAAATTAGTTGATAGAACTGAATATTCAAATTCAAGCATTAAAATGATCCTTACACAGAAACATATGTTGCATTGACTTATTTGAAAATAGCTTCATTATCCCAGCAGTCATTGTACTAGTTTGCATTCCCACCAGCAATGAAGGAGTGTTCCTCTCTCTCCACATCCTCACCAACATGTGGTGTCGCTTGAGTTTTTGATCTTAGCCACTGATGGGGAGGCCTGGTGGCACTCAGAGGAAGGATATCAAGTTACCAAGAAGAGACTGGATATCCTAAGAGCATATATAGGGGGAGGAGGTCTCCCTCAGTCACAGACATAGAGGAGGGGAGAAGGGGGTAAGCGGGAGGGAGGGAGGAATAAGAGAATCCAAGGGAAGGGCTAACAATTGAGATGTAATATGAATAAATTAATAAAAAGAAGAAGATAAAAAACAAAGACTTAAAAAAAGAAAAAAAGACCTGCAGGGCAGAAGAGGGCATCTGATCACATTATAGGTGGTTGTGAGCCTCTATGTGGTTGCTGGGAATTGAACCCAGGACCTCTGGAAGAGCAGTCAGTGCTGTTAACCTCTGAGCCATCTGTCCAGCCCGTTTCTTTGTGTTTTTGTCATCATATAGCAATCATAGATATTAATGGGTTTCATTGTGGTATTTGCATACTTATGTTTAGTGCATTTCAGTCATAGTCGCCCTCTCTCTTTACCCTCTGTTGTTCCCTCCTGCTCTTATCAATTTCCTTCATTCTTTCCTCAACTAACCCCCTTCCACTTTCAGACCAGTTTTTTTTGTTTGTTTGTTTATGTGTTTTTGTAGTGCAATGTGTTTCATTGGGATTGGTTACAGAAGCACCTTACCAATGGCTATACCATTGGAGAAAATGTTTCTTCAAGCCTAAAGTGCTTCTTATGGTGCAAGCCTGGTGACACAAGTTCAGTCCCTGAAGCTCACCTAAAGGTGGAAGAAGAGAAGCAATTCCACAAAGTTGCCCGTTGATCGTCGTGTGTGCACAGTAGTACACATATGCTCACACCAATCTTGTATCTGCACCCAAACAGTAATAATAAAAGAAGTTTCAAATGAAAGAAAGAAAGAAAGAAAGAAAGAAAGAAAGAAAGAAAGAAAGAAAGAAAGAAGAACAAGAAGAAAAAAAAGAATAGTACACCTCCCAGGAATATCCATATCCTTAATTCTTTTAAACTTTATTTTGATGAAGGAGCTTGGAAAGATGAGAACATACACAATGTTCTCAATCACATTTGGTTCCCTCTACTTGGGATACATAAATTCACTTTAGCTAATGGACCTATTCTAACATTGCCCAATACAGTGCTGCCATGTCTAGAACTAGAGCAGAAATCCAACTTATTAAATTACAGACAACATTATGTATGGTTCTGTAACTATGAATGTGACTGAACTGCCCATTTGTTGGGTTCATTTAAGCATGAAGGAAATAGTGAGGATTCTGTACTTTCTCTTCTGAAGTATTGCTGACAAATTTGGCCCAGCTCACTTTCGTGTGAATTACCAAAATTAAAAAAGAACCATTTAATAAAGGGAAAATGGAGCAAAGAATAAAAGTTTCTAATTTGTTGAAATATAAGACTAAGCTAATTAACATGTTAGTCAATAAATAGTATTTATTATTACACAAAATACCATTTTCACTAAAAAGAGAACTGGTCATAAATAAATCAGCTTTGTGGATGCTGACATTTACAGATAAGCAATAATATCCCCCAAACTTACTACCCATCAATAAAGTAAATCTCAGGACAGGCTATAAGAAAGACTTTTAAAATACTGGAGGTTGCTAAGCAGTGGTGGCACATGCCTTTAATCCTAGCACTATAGTAATGCTCATTTTCATCCTCAGGAAGTCTTTGTGTCTTAATTCCACAATCACAAACCAGGAATAATGCAAACATGATTTATTTCCCACAGTTGATGTGTCCTTAAACACTTTTGTGAATGAATGTTGGAAGATAAAATTGCAGAATTTGAATTAGAAAAAAAAAGAGTCAGAGGCACTTGGATCTCTGTGAGATCTAAGACAGCCTGGTATACAGGAAGAATTCAAGGACAACCAAGGAGACACAGAGTAAACCTATCTTAACCCTCCCCCAACAAAACAAAAGCCAAACAAAGAAACAAACAAACAAATAAACCCTGGAGGTTAAGAAATAATCCAGTTCCTCCTATTTGTATTGTTTCATAGTAAACTTTCTATATCTGTGAATATGCATGTGCATAAATAGCATACAAATATTAATGGCTATGAAAACTGTGGGTAAAAGACAAAACTAATATCCTATCTAGAATCAGAAGAGAGTTTTAAAAATAAGTTAAGAAATAAAGTAAAACAGAGAACAAAGAAAGCAGGTTTATGATTTTTGAAAGCTGTTGTCGAGTTCTAAGATAAATGAAATGGTGTAAATTACGCCATATATTCTGTGACGACAGCAGCATTGTTTCTCTGACAGACGACCAGACACATGTCGCCTATCCGTCTGTAATGCCGCGGTGGATTGACCCCCTCTACATAGTTTGTATATTTCTTTATATAATTCCTTTACATTTCTTTTCTGTGTATCAGTGTCAGCCTCCCCATGAAAGCGTTTTCTTCTCTTTCCATTTTGCTACACAAGCCGCTGCATTTAGCTTGTTTTCTGTTGATTAACTTTTTAATTGGAGATTTTATATACTCTATAATCCACTTATTCTTTCTCTGCATCCTTGTCTACCCTCACCCAGTAGTACCTGTCATGACTTTTGGTTTGGTTTTGTGACACACTTTAATCAGAGCTGGCTGTGTAAGCCTTGGGCTGGAGCTTTCCACCAGTGCAGCTGGACGTCTGGCATTTTCTCCTGCTTGACTCTGGTTAGTCAGCACTTTCTCTCCTCCACCCCAAGACACTGACGATGCATCTTTCTTTTTCACATAATGTCCCTTTCCCACATGTCTTGTAGCTGGAATCATGCACCTGTATTGCTTTTATGATTATTTCATTTACTTAATATTAATATGCACTTTAATATCCTCTACCATCCACGCCTACCTGTCCCTGGGCATGGTCTTGTATGGATTCTATGCAGGCATCCACAGTTCCTTTGAGGTCATGATTGCAATGACTGTCTTACCTAGGAAATGACATTTCACAGCTCTTCTCCTTATCTTCTTATTCTTAACATTCTTTCTGTAGCATCTTTAGCAATGTACCCTGACCCTTAATGATGATGATATAAATTTCTAGATTAGTGCTACAGTTATATTTTCTGCACCTCCATCAAGACAACTTAAGCTTGCCTTTCTTATTTGTATTGTCAAATTCAGAATTTCATTGTAGTATTCTATTCTATTTCTTGGTCAACTTGATCACACATAGATAATAGTTACTTTTATTTGAAGTAAATCATACCAATGATAACACATGCTGATTTTCTTTCTGTCTTTTCCATTACCTTATTCATTTTTCCTACAGAAATAAAAAAATTTGGCCTTTTAAATATATATTTTCATTCCAGAGACTCATAAGATTTGTAAGATTACAAATATGTTATTGAATTGTGATGTCATCCCTCCCTTGGTTTTTCATAAAAGGGAATATTCTAAGCATGTAAAGTATTATATACTTGGAATACCTTTGAAATTTGGTTGTCTGTCAGGAAACCTATCTCAAAATTTCTCAAACTGAACTTCCCCTCAGTGCCCTCAACCTATTTCTCTCACTTCATCAGGTTCATAGAGGAACTCCAGCCTCCCAATTCTCTAGACAACATTTGGGGTTGTATATGGCTTTATTGTTTGAAAATATTATAACTGATTAAAAACCAAGTTTTTATCCTTTTGCTTTCAATGTAACTGCAGAAGCCAGTTAACTTTAAAGCCATTATTAAAAATCTGGTCTTAGAAGATATCTCCTTCCCTCTGGATTAATAAAATTTACTGCTAAGTGGTGTTTCAGATTTCATATTACCATACTTGACTTCCTTTTCATATATCAAATGTGCTGTGGATTTTTGAACCACAGTAATGAGAATTTTTATGAAATGAAATCAGTTCATTCATTCTCATATTGTATAAAATATAGTCAGAAAAATATAACAATCAGTAATTTGCACATATTCAGGTTATAGAAAGTTTCATAAGAGATATAGTGAGAATGTTATAGGATCCAAACTTAAAAATATGTCCTTAAATATATATACACATATATATTAATAATAATAATATATTACTAATATTGCTATATATTATTATATAGAGTATATAATTTTACTATATATGACTAGTAAATATGTGATAGGTTCCCAATATATCGAATTATATATATATATTACATTTATATTTATGTGTGTATAAATGTTTCTATATACACACATATGGCCTTGGAGAACATATAAATGTAGAAATATTATAGGTATATAAATATATAGCTATAATTAAATGATATATAAATCAATAGTTAACTATAAAATTGTTAGATTAAAGTAAAACTGAGAGAAAAAATATGTGTCTGGGAAAAATATTTAAATCTATTTTCCAAGAAATATTACCAGCCCTTTATATCTGTGGAAAAAAACAGGAAGGCCAGAATTCTAATAAGTCAAAATGTTCTCAAAAAATTCAAGGGTTCTCCTTCACTGGGGCTAGGGGCAGAGAACACTTTTTAGAGCAGGTTTAATTTCTCAGCAATATGGCCCAGAAGGGGCAGATATTTCTAGTTGCTTCTGTCTCTATACAAGGGCCGCCCACTTGCTTCAGACCTGTTTATTTGCTGTCACTGCTATCCCCATGCTCCCTATCACTCAAGTTTATAACACCACGAACTCACAATTATAGTCAGGCAGACATATTTAGTAGTCCTAAACATTCCTCTGTACTCTGGTTGCTAGGTATTTTCTCCTGTTTAACTCTGGTTGCTCAGCACTTTCTCTTTAACCCTGGACAGTGACTTGCTTTTCCACAAATTGCCCTTTTTTCCCACCTGTCATATAGCTGGAATCACACACTCTATATCTTTTTTCTGGTTGTTTCTTTTACTTAATATTAACATACACTTTAATATCCTCTATGTCCTCACTTGATACAACATCTCAGTTCTACTTTTCACACTGAATAATATTCCATTATTGATACCTGACTGAGGTTTTGGTGGAAACCTGTACATATTTAGAATATTTCCCAAAGTGTTTTCATATGAGTTTTCAGAAGGTAATTTTTGTTGTATTTAATGAAGTTACATCTTTATGACTCTTAAATTACATAATTAAAACTCATTTCATGGATCATGTTATTTTATGTGTTAACTGCTTCAGCTTTTCCTATTTGACACCAAGAAACTTCCACGATGATGGTCCCCTGCTATATAAAAGAAGCTGAAGTTCTTCTGACTATACAATCTATAGTCAGTCAGGCTCATGTCTCTCCTTGATAAACATTTAGCTATCTTATCATATACTTCAAAACTGGGCACAATGATTCATACCTTAGGTCCTGCACTAGGGAGCCAGAAGGAGAAGGTTCATAGGAAGTCTGTTACCCATCTAGACCAAAATTCAAATCACATTAATAAATGTATCATTTTTATTTTAGAAGGTGTTTTAGTAAATTTACTAATATTTGTGACCATGAAAGTTAGGATAAGATATAGTAATTTCAAAATTAATCTCTTTTATTGATTAAAGACATAAACAAAAATAGTTGATTAAAGAATAAAGCCCATGATATATATTTTAATATTTTAATATAAAATCCTTGTGAAAAGAATGTTTTAATATTTGACTAATGATTTTTTTAGTCTACTTAGCTATCTTTTTCTATTCTGAGTTCAACATATTAAAATGTATTACAGTAGTTTCAAGATATGAAAGAATCCAAAAAAGACATTCATTAATGTACTAAGCATATACAACTAATATCTGAGAGTTTATTAAGTCATATATATATGTACATATATATATTACAGAATCAGTGTAATATGTAAATGATTAAGAGGTTGCAGAGCATATTAGTTTCATAAGGGTAAGTTGTCTTTCCCTCTTGCGTTTCCAGTTTTGAGTGTGTGCATGTAAAACTCTGAATTAGTGGGACATTTTCACATCATGTCTTGAGAACCTCTAGTGAGCTGCTGCTAGCTGAAGTATGGTATTTGTGTATGTGTGTCCTACAATATTCAACATAAGGTTAAATGAACTTGATGGCTAGTTACTTTTCTATGATAAGACGCGATGATCAAGGCAATTTATTTAAGTAAGAGGAGTTTATTAGAAACTAACAGTTCACAGGATGAGCCCAAGACCATCACTGTAGGGAGAATGGCGGTGGGCATGCAGCCAAAGCACTGCAGCAGCATCCAAGTGGCCTTACAACTTGAGAAACAAACGTGAGACAAAGAGAACTAGCTGTAAAGGCATGGACTTTTGAAACCCAAAAGATTAACCCCAGTGACACTTCCTCCAACAAGGCCACACCTCCTAATTCTTCCCAGAAAATTACAGCAACTGAGGGCCAAGTATACAAACATATAAACCTTTGGAGGGTCGGCGGGTTCATTCAAATCACTGTCCCTGGTACTGAAGGGTGAAGCACTTCGTTTCTGTTGTGTCTGACTGTTAAATCACGCATGGAAACATGCTGTGGATTTATAAAGGTAGATTAAATATAAGGTGAGCAAGAACCTGCCATGGCACGGAGTGATAGATGACTGGGTTTCCCTTTCTTTGTGGTACAATTCTATTATATAATATAACTGAAACTATTAGCATGAAAATAACATAAAATAAAGTATCTTCTGGTGGTAAAAGTTATTCTATTTATATAAGGGTATTGAGATGACAGGCTATAGATTAACTATTAGAAATATAATTTGAGGCACATTTGTAACCATTCCATATGCTCAATATATTTCTTTCTAATCAGTATTATTTATAGTAATTATTTAACATTGCTACATAAGATTTAATTGAGAAGTGAGTGATATATTTTAAGAAGAGCATATAACAATGGTATATTACAGTGGTTCTCAAACTGTGGGTCATGACCCTTTTGGGTATTGAATGGCCCTTTCACGGTGACTGCACATCAAATATTTACACTACTAGGCATAACAGTAGACGACTTACAGTTTGAAAGTTGCAGCAAAAATAAATTCATGGTTATGGATCACCACAGCATGAGGAACTGTATTAAAGGGTTCCAGCATTAGGAAGGCAGAGAGCCACTGCTATGTAGGGTAATTAGCCCCTGAAATTAAATCATTATAATTAGTTATGTGTAGTTAACATAGGTTACAATGTCAGTGACAGAAATATTAAAAGAAACGAGGTTGTAGAGATGCAGTTTGTTCACAAAATATTTAACTAAACAAAAACAATTTTCAATTGTGTTATTTCTTTTCAATTAATGTTATTAAAATGTCATGGACATTTTGCTCCAATGTCATATCTGCTTTTCTTAAATTGAAATGCCATATTTCTTGAATGCCTATTCTTCTATGATCATGGTTGTAATGATCGTAAAGCTTAGGTTTTAAAGAAAATATTTTCATAATCTAGAACTTTAATCTAAAGATCAGCACAGTAGTCTTGTGAAAATACACACATTTATGTTGAAAGGTTTTTTTATTAATTTATTCTTGTTACATCTCAATGGTTATCCTATCCCTTGTATCCTCCCATTCTTCCCTCCCTCCCATTTTCCCCTTATTCCCTCCCCTATGACTGTTCCTGAGGGGGATTACCTCCCCCTGTATATGCTCATAGGGTATCAAGTCTCTTCTTGGTAACCTGCTGTCCTTATTCTGAGTGCCACTAGGTCTCTCCCTCCAGGGGACATGGTCAAATGTGTTGAAAGTTTTATTTTCATTAATTCAACAATATTTTTTAAAAATATATTTTATTAAATTATTCATATTACATCTCAATTGTTATCCCGTCCCTTGGTACCTCCCATTCCTCCCTCCCTCCCATTTCCCCTTACTCCCTTCCCCTATGACTGTGACTGATGGGGACCTCTTCCCCCTGTATTTGCTCATAGGGTATAAAGTCTCTTCTTGGAAGTATGCTACCCTTCATCTGAGTGCCACCAGGTCTCCCCATCCAGGGGATGTGGTCAAATATGGGGCATCAGAGTTTATGTTATAGTCAGACCCAATTCAACAATCTTTTAATCCAGCCATTAGTGTTGTCTTATTTTTAAAATCATACTTTATCTCATATATATAGCATATATATAAATAACACTACAATATAAAGATTTGATACAGCATTTTCATGTGAAATGGCATAGTACAAAAAAAACTGGCAACAAAACAACTCCATTATTAAGATGGAAATTTTTAGTATGTAAGAGAGAAAGAAAGTATCCAGAAACATCTGAAAGAGTCCAGAGCAGAGAGAGATTATTGATATTAATTTACATTCAGAATTTTAGCCTCACCAAAATAGAAAAGATGTTTTCTTCATGGTTGTCAAATACTAACAGCCAAAACACTATGAATGTAACATTTATATACTTCCTGATTGTTTTGTGGTTCTTCTTACTGTATGTAGTTTATTGTATATATATGTGTAATAATATAAATGTATATGTAAAAAAATAAAAATATTTTTTTAAAAAGCAGAAAGAATAAGACAAGGCTTGGCCAGGGCTATGGCAAGAGAGCTGGAAAGAGTTAATAGCAAAAATAGAGAGACAGCAAGAGATAGCTCAGACAGGGAGAAAGTCCCTTGGCATTATGTAGCAACAAAGGGGTATCTGGGAGAAGGGAAGCCTATGGATGTGGAAGTGCATGAAAGTGTGAAGGGCCATGGAGGGTTTGAGGTGTATAGCGAGTACTTGTGAGGAGGGACTGAAGGAGCTTGGGGCCAGCATGTTTTTTTATATACAACCACAGGCATATGGAATAGAGTCATGTCCCTTCTTCCAGAGGCAAGAAAATTACTCTTTTGGGGATATAAATCCTATTTCACAAGTTTCTGAAGAATGCTGGCCTTTATCTAACTGCCATCAATCCTCCTATAGTGCAGCTTTTGCTCATTTCTAGACTTAAGAACTTCCTGTAATCTAACAGTTTTTTTAAGAAAGGGGATTGGGTTACAAAACAATTGCCAGAGCAAAAGAAAAATCACTTTTGCTACTCAGATGAATAATATACTGAGTGTACCAGCACGTCTACTTTCTGTTGTAATAATGGTCAATAATATTAAAAATCAAACCCAGCTTCCCAATCACTGCCTCAGAGAAATTCCTCTATCTTTCACTTCCCTTAAAATTTATCCACCTAATGCAATCTATTACAAATACTGAATTTCTATTTCATAAAAACTCAGTTTTAAAGTCTTTCAGTCACATCTCTCTATTTCAATTTACTATAGGAAGCTGATACTACATGTTCAGGAAATTGGAATATGCCTACTTTTTAGATTTGTACTCCTCCTTCATCACCCACATTTTTGTTCTAACCACAGTTACAATCCAAAGTGTCCTTTGGGCATCATTTCTCCTGATTTTTAGGAACTCTTTCATTCTCTGGTTCTTGGGTCTTCCCCAGCTGCTCATACCTTTATTCCCATGGTTATCCTTCATCTTGAGATAAGAAGCCTCTGCGCTATTAGGCAAAGATAATTTGCCCAGGTGCCTGAGCACCAAATGTTAAGGTTTACGCAGCAGAAGTACCTTGGTGGATTCTTCAGGATCCAAGGGATGGATCAAAGTTCACACCACTCAGTATATCTCACAAAAGAGATGTATTTGGGGCGGGTACTATTGAGAGACTACCTCAGATCAGGGACAAGAAAAAAAGAGACAGAAAGAATGAAAGAGACATATATATATATATATATATATATAGTGAGAGAGAGACAGAGAGAGAGAGAGAGAGAGAGAGAGAGAGAGAGGACCTTTTAAAAGAAGCATTGTTGCATTTTGTTCCTGGTGATGAGGTGGTTGCTGGCACTGAGTCACTGAAGGCAGCCTGGGGCTTAAATTGCTCCCTTATTATTATAAAATAATAAATATGAAAGGGTGGCGGTGAGGCAGGAATGGGCAGGGGGTCATCCTCTTTAGACTGCTTCCTTCTGTCTGAAGCAATCAACATCTTTGGGGACCCAAGACAGCTGGGATTCTGGCCAAGTCTTGTGAAAGTGAGCTATTTTACTAACAGTTTAGGCTTTGTGGGACCATCTGAGGCTAGAGATATGGAAGCAGCAGTTGGAGCAGTTCGTGAGGCTGGAAAAAGTTCAACTAGCACTTGAAACTTTTGGGGATGCAAGTTTTAAGGGAGACCTGGAGCTCCCGGGTTGCTGAAGCTGGTTGGAGAAGAAAGTAAAGTTAGGAGTTTAAGGAAACATTTTAATCCATGGTGTACATTTGAAACTTTTAGGCCCATAGTACTTGCAAATGGGGGAGGAAAGTCCCAAGACCAGAGGGAGAGAGAAATCTCACCCCCAGGAACAGGTCAAATAGGCAAGTCAGGGAAACAGACTGTTGCCTAACAGCACTTATTTGGAGTCCATATGATGCATGAGAGGTGGATTTCAGCAGGTTCCCTGAAGCTTACAAGACTATTTTAAGTTTTAGGTATGTAGCATTACTATTGTTTGTATCTGTATGAAATCTACATTGTAGAAGAGGCAGTACACTCATGCCTTTGAGTTATAATAGAACCTTGGGGACCAAAATTATTTTTGGTTAGAAGCATGAACACTCTTTCCTTTATCCAGAAAACTGGCAGTAGATAGATTACATCAATATTTTAACACAATAAGAAACACTTTTAAGTCTATACATAGAAGACAACCAAAGAAAATTTAAAATCATGAACTTGTGATTGTGATATTAGTAATAAGTGAGTACAAGAGCTAGATTAATAGCTTATCAGAACCCAGTTAATATTATTATATTGGTTAATATTAAAACTCTGAACTTTTGAAGTCTTAATACATCAATAGCATAGGGTAGAAAAAATATGAAACATTGTTTACTTCTTTTAATACCGTAGGTCAATTTCTTTTTCCTTTAACATACCTTAAAATGCCTTCTTAGACCCTAAAACATTTTCTTAGATCCTCACAAGCTTTTGCATCCTCGGGCCTCTATAAACCTTACCTTGGTTAATCCAGTCTTTCACCATGACACACAGGTGATTGATTACTGACAGCAGTCATTGTAAATCAAATTCCTTTAAATAAAGTGAAAGAACTTTAATATCTTTTTTGTGTTTTTATTTTTTTTTTTTTTTTTTTTTTACAGTCTGGTAAAAAGGTAAAGTGTGTCTAGTCCAAGCAGCTCTAGGAAAGTGAGGCCTGTGGCCTGAGTTTTACATATGAAGAGAATCAAGAAGGCAGCTGAAGCCTTGTTTGCTAAGGTTAAACTCACAAGTCTGTCACTAGCCTAGCTGTCAGCACCATTAGAGATCTGAGAGAGACAACTTTCACCAGAGTAAGCAGGAAGTACAGACCAAGCAGCTTCCACACCTATTAAAAGCAGGAGAGACTTACTGGCTGTCTGAGCAATCACCCTAGGCTTCCCCATGCCATGGGTTGTATAGGTCTTGGGGCACCATTTGTCCTCAGCCACCAGGCCCAGAATATCTGGTAGGTTTACCTGTGGAGTGCCACGGACCACTGAGGGGGCTTCTAGCCGTGGAGAGCAAGGGTCCTAGGATATCAGGTGGGGACGGATTCGGCGCGACAGACAGACACGAACACAAGGGAGGTCCAATGCTGTTGCAAAGATCTTTACTTGAGCACAGTGGTTTATACAGTCATGACAGGAACTTCTGCTAGCTACAAACCACAGTTTGAGAGATACAGATCAGGTTACAAAGTGTAAAGTACAGCAATAATCAGAAACTAAAAGTACCACAAGGTCCTCTAGCTATGCACAAGGGCCAGAGACAGACTGTGGTTAATCACCTCAGAAGGTGGCATGAGCTTTTCTTAGAATTCGCAGTCAGCTAGGCGAAGCTGGCTCCTTTCTCAGGCATGTTATTATTAAAAGCTTTTACCCATGAGAGAAGTACAAGTCTGCACGTCTGCAGCCCATACTTAGATAAAGTTGTTATATTTCTTTACACATCTTAATATTTCTGATATTCCCATACATTGTAAACCAAAACAATCCCATGGGGTGCCATACTTTACTACCACCTTGGTGAGTTGTGTAACTATGTCATTTTTCTCTGTTGCAGTTAAAGTGCACCATGGAGGTCTGGCCCTCAAGATTTTTTCCCAGGGACTCAGGTCCTAATATCTTATCTTTTTACCATCTGTAGTAACCCATCGTGTTAAATCCTCATCATACACTCCTATATATGCTAATGGAGGGTAGGGAGTGGTTCTTAGAGCTATTGGTCCTCTGTATTTGGGTCTCTGCCATCATTTCCCTTCAATCCAGTCCTAAGTTGTCCCATTTTCTGTTTTACTGGGAACTCCCGGGACTGCTTCATTCTCCTTGCTATCCTCACATTCTTGGATATGCCTTCTCTTTCTAGAATTCTTTAGCCTATACTCCAGCTGTTGCCATTTGTCAAGTGCCTCCTGCACAGACGCATTTTCTTTCTGTATCAACTGCACAAACATCTTCACCCCCAAGGTGTAGTTTTATTTACAATCATGTTTCTGGTAATGTTTAATATGAGACGTTCAGCTTTCTGCGGAACTACTTCATCCACGGCCACCATTGGTTCATTTCCCGATGGACTCACATCAGGTTTCTCAGTTACTGAGATGTTCAGAGGATAAGAACGGCCTTGCCCTGGAGGTGGACTTGATAAGAATGCGTGAGTGATTATAGAGCAAGGAAGGAGGAAAAGCAGAAGTAGGCCAATAGCCAGGCTCTGTACACCCAGGACTCGGGATGCTCATCTCAACAAATACCTGGGCTTCTGCCAGGGACCCTTGCGAATCTGGTTCCCCATCACCTGATCGATGTTGGAGCATCCTCCGAGCCGATAAGGTTGCATGTCACACAGACTCTAGCGGAGTGGGTGTGGCAGTTGAGGAGGAACTTGAGGGACAGTCCTCGCTTGTCTGGGCAAAGCAGGCAACCAGCTCTCCAGTGTCCTGTTGGTCTACACTTTGGACAGGGTCCTAGCTGCTGATGAAGTAAAGGGCAGTTTTTCTCCCATTGGCTGACAACGTAGTGGGACATTTGACGCAAGCTACAAGTAGAATCCATCATCTTTTTGGAGAAAATCTAAAGTGTGCTGCCAGAAGTTGGTACTACTCTCTATCACAGTAAGCGTTTGGTCTTTGCTTGGTTGGTTGGCTGGTTGGTTGGTTAGTTTGGTTTGTTTATTCAACTTAAATGCTATATGCAGCAGCTCTCTGAAGAGTTTGAGGACCTTCATTTATTAAATATATCTAAACTAAATGTTTTTTCTAGTTACTTGTTTTAGGCTTAACTTTGAAAACATATACAGGAGGCTGAATAAAATGTATTCTTCTAATTAATTACTTTAGTATGTAGACATTGAAGAATTTGATCATTTGCAATGTGACTTGGGCATTAACTTGCAAGTATTAATTATTCTTAACAGTTCATAATAAGTTATTAGGTTTTTATAGAACTAAGACTTTACATTCTATCCCTGCTAGGTTTATCCTTAAAAAAAATTTTTTTGGATTGAAGTTCTTCTAGTATCAAAATAAAACTTTTATTTTGTCAAATAAAGTCAACAGAGAGACTGGCAAATTTACTGATCCTTTTATAGTGCACCATTATATAATATCACAGTTTTTTGTATGGCTTAGTTTATCCAAATATTAAAGCTTAAAGTAAACAAAGACAAAAACCATCTAAACAAATATTACTATGAACCTGAATATACCTTGGGGATTTATACACCCTTCCATCCCGCTTCCCCCTATCCTGACCTCCCCTGCCCCTCAGTAAAAGGGAACCCTCCCCCAACTACCAACCATCCCAGCACTTCAAATTGAATCAGGGCTGAGTATATCCTCTTCCGCAGTGGCCTGGCAAGGCAGCCCTGCCAAGGGGAAGTGAACAAAAAGCAATCAAAGGAGCCCATGTCAGTGGCCGCATACAGTGAGTTTGACAATTTCCCTTCTGTTTCTATTTTGTGGAATAGTTTGAGGAGCATTGGTATTGGCTCTTAATTGAAAGTTGAAAGTCTGGTAGAATTATGAGCTGAAACCATCTGGCCCTGGGCTTTTTTTTTTTTTTTTTTTTTTTAATGAGAGACTTTTAATGATTGCTTCCATTTCCTTAGGGGTTATAGGATTATGTAAGGTGTTTACCGATCTTGATTTAACTTTGGTAAGTGGAATCTATCTCTCTCAGGGGAAACTTGAATAGATGCTGGCACTTTTGAGTCAGCAGCGTAGTGATTTGCTTACCTAGCAGACACTGTGCTCTTAGTACTGACTCCACTGGATGCAGCCAAATTGGAACAGAGACCCTGTATGCTCCTACTGTCCATTTGGCCTCCAAAGGGGGACCAGTGGAGGCATGGATCAGAGGCTGAGACCTGTCCCTGGTATACAGGATTTGCTCCCAGCAAGGTGGAGGAGTCTGGGGTCAGGATACTGGAGCCATGCATTTCTGGAACTCGAGAGTCATGTTCTAGCAATTAGAAGGCACTGAGTGTTGTGGGCCTAGGACCATTGTGACTCATTGTATATGTTTTGAGATGGGTATAGGGTGATTATGCATCATGCAGCTATTCTAATGCAGGTTCTATCTCTTTCCGCCTTTCAGGATTATTTTAACTGGCATTCTTTGCTCATTTGCTTCCTGCGGCCCATAACCCAGTCATCAGCTAGAATGATCTATTAAAAATGTCAGTAAGATCTTGTGATTTTTTTTTTTTATGACAAAGCCCTGCCATGATTACCTTCAAATAACAAAAGCCAATATCCTTTTTGGACCCTAGAGATCTTATTTCCCCACCCATCTCTTTGAATTACTGCTCACCACTCCCACCCTTTAAGCTGAGCTGTAGTCACACTGGCCCCTTACAGTTTCTTAAATAAACTCAGCTTGCTCTTAACTTGTGCCCTTTGATCATACCATTTTCTCTTCCTTTCAAGTTCTTCACATTTCTCATTGGCTTTCACTTCAGTCAGATTTCAAATATCACTGCATCAGAGAAGTGTTCTCTGTTATCTAATAGAACACCACCCTGCTCACTCACTCTCTTCTTACTCCATTTTTCTCTGTAGAACTTTTACCACTGAATTTTTCCTTTTTTTGTGTTTCTTTCTCTATACATGACCTAAAATTTTTAAACCTCACAAACTCTGAAATTTGTCTTATATTAACATTTATACTGATATGTACTTTTTTCCAAGAATAATGTTTGGCAGGAAACAGCTTCTAAATAAATATTTATTAAATGAAAATTATGAAATTTAACAATAATGAGCATTATTAACATCTATGATATATTTATAAATATAAATAAGCCATAACTTCCTATTCGTCTAGTGCTTATATTTCATTTGTCTCAATTTTTTTAGCTATTGGAAACACTTTTAAGTGAATTTTTGGTATGTATTTAATGGAACAATTTTTAGTATTAGAAATACTGTCTCTAAAACTATACAAGTTGTGATGATGATGTATATTGATGGGCTATCCTCCAAAAACAATGGATTATATAAATCTTTATTGTCTTGGCTATATTATACTGCTCACATTTATTGAGATTTATACGTTGATGTTAACTTCAGTTTTGTTTGTATAGGTGAATTGATTCTACATATATTCATGCTGTTTATGCTATTTTTACTCCTATGCAAGGGATATTGATGTGTTCAGTAATATGTATCTTCCCAAGAAACATAAGAACACTTATCAATATATAAATAATTTTCACTAAATTATAGAAATTATGACTGTGTTCATTGTGCCTGTACTCATAGATACTTCTTTATTTTCATTAAGTTTCTAAATTACAAAGAGAAATATATAAACTTTAAAGCATATGATTAGGCTTGGACTTGAACCACCCCCATTGCATTTTTGGAAGGTCTTTCTCTCAGCGTGCTTGCTGTATATACACGTGTTTCCTTACCCCTTCTAAAAGCCTTCTTTTAATGGCAAACTAACAAACAAACAAAAGCTTCATGGGTACAGGGACATGTGTCAAAAAACATCATTTTAAATATAAAAGTTCAAGTTGATACTTACTCATTATAAAGTTTTTTTATTTTCACTTCAAAAATGATACTCAATGATTTAACAAGCTCACATACTGAACAAAATATCATTTTATTATCCATGTCAGTAAGTCCAATATTTTCCACTTCCACATGCATTATGCTAATTACTTTTCAGATGAATGCATTTTAATTAAAACAGTTGTCAATTGAAGAGTTTTACTCACAAGCAGGCACAAATACAAACTATTGTTATGTGGTATTTAAAATGCTTTGACAATATCAGCAGAGAAATCATTTTCTCATAGCTGGAAGGGATAAAATGTGTAAAATGGATCCTTTTATCAGTTGTAGGAATCAGTATTCAGTAGGCATGAGACACATGAGCCTGTGCCCTCTTCATTCCATAGCTAATGTCTCATCAGGTCAGTGCCAAAGGTTGAGAAATTGAAGGCGTCCCATAGTGTAAAAGGAACATGAAAAGAAGCCTTCGAACCTCATTCAGTTAAATATGAATCTTTTCACAAGTATCCCTTCCACGAAATAATGATCCAGGCACAGGGAGAAGTGGCTGAGGATAGTAATTAGAAGGAAGTCTTGCCTCCACATTCTCTTCTCCTCAAGGTTATGGAGATACTGCAGGGAAGGAGTGCTGAGGTCACGTTAACTACATCTGATGAGTCAATTAAAAAGTTTGAGAACACTCTGCAGTCATGACCCAGATAACTGACTAAACAAGTTCTAAATTATGTGTTTGAAATGGAAACAAATGATATGTTTACCCCAAAAGCTGGAACCCAGCTATCAGATGTTTTAAGTTCTAAGAGGAAAATTAACAGATGCTGTCTGCGTTTTTCACTCCTTGTAATTGAATGCTGGGATTTTGAAATACAGATAATCAATGCATGTCAACAGTTTATTACAGTGTTGAGAATTCCTTGAAGAGTGTATACTGGCCTCTTCTCCTTCAGGAAGGCCTTAAGATAAAATTTTGTTAAAAATTCAGACTCTCTGTCCATATACACAAACTATAGCACAGGAGAGAGAATAGCAGTTGTGAGGACTAGTCTCACGTCGACTTGATACAAGCTAGAGTTATTTGAGAAGAAGCAATTACACTTGAGAAAATGCTTAGGTAAGGTTGCCCTGTGGGTAAGTCTGTGTGTGTGAGGGCGGGGATTGCCTTGTTTAATGGCTTGAGATGGGAGATCCAGCCCACAATGGGTGGTGTCAGCCCTAGGCAGATGGTCCTGGTGCTACGAAAAAGCTAGCTGAGCAAATGATGGGAGGAAGCCAATATATAGCATTCCTACGTGGCCTCTGCATTGGCTCTTGCCTCCAGGTCCTCTGCCTTTTTTTACTTTCTGCTTCTGCATCCCTCAGTAATGGACTGTGAAACAGACCCGCAAACTGACATAAACTTTTTCCTCATCAGCTTGTCTATAGCCATGGTGTTTCATCACAGCAATAGAAGCCCTAATGAAGACAACATGTTTAGACAATCTGAAGCACAGTTATGTGGAAAAATAATATAAATTGGATGAAGTGAAATACAAATTTTACTAGAGTATATTTAACACAGCAGGAATACTGTGGAGAGTGACTCAGATACTGTTAAGCAGGAAAGACTATTCACCGGAACTGAACAGTACTTGGATAGCAATAACTCCGTGGTATTGGGAGATGAAAGCAAAGCAGATTGAGCAGAGAGAAATTTGTACAGTTGCAAAGGATTCATCTGATCTAACAAGGAGGAAAATTATGTGTTGGTCATGTCTAATAATTAAAGACATTACAGTATTAATTGTGGAGCTTCCCAAGTTATCTTTGAAAATGCAAAATAAATATATAAAATGTGGGCTTTAATAACTAAAATTCTTTACACCTATGGTAAACAAGCTTTACTCACTTTCAATAACATACTATTTTTTCAATAGACAGAATTTGCAATTAAAACAGAAACCAGAGACTAAGAGATCCGTGTAACAGAAAAGTACAATGGAAGTTATTAAATTTCAGTAACCAATAATCATTGTGTTTCTGATGGGATTGAAAAATAATAGCATCCCTGGAAGAAAATACCAATCTTAATTTACTTCTTAGTAGTTAATAAAATAAGGGTATTAGAAAAATAATCATTTAGCTTTGCTGATTTAAGTACAGAGAAGTGTCCTCATGGCATATAAATTAACTCTCCCCCTAAAACTAAGCTTTTGACCAAAAAAAAAAAAAAAAAAAAAAAAAAAAAAGCTATAGAATATGTACTGCAATTATACCTAAAAGGATTAACATTAAGAAGATTTCAATAGTTTCAACAGTTTAGTTTATAGATTTGTTGTAGGTTTTTAGTGTTTCTGGGAAATCTGACTCAGTTACTCAGTAGATACCATATTCTTCCCTTGAGCACTCCTGCCATGCATCCTTGTTAAAAAAATTTTTTTAATTATTTTATTTTTGTACATATACATTTATATTATTACACATATATACAATAGATTACCTATGGCAAGAAGAACTGTGACACAACCAGGAATTATATAAATGACACATTCTTAGTGTTTTGACTATTTGTATTTGACAGCCTTGAAAAAGACATCTTTCCTATCTTAGTGCATCTAAATTTCTAAATGTAAATCAACCTCTGTCATATATTGTCATCATCAGCTTAGAACACCTAACTAGACCTCTCTGTAACATTGGAGCATCTTCTTCAGCTTTCTGGCCTATTACATCTGACAGACTTATTTGTGAGGCAGGAACTAATGAGGACTTGTTTACCCTATCTTGGCAGATAGGGTATCTTTGCCTGCATCAACTTTGCCTGCATCCAAGCTTGTCCTTTTTCAGACAGAATTCTGTCTGCGGTGGAAATGAGGACCTTTTGACCAGTGGCTTGTTTGCCACTTTTGAAGCCATCTCCAGAAGGAGGTTCTTTGATGCTAATCATCTTCTTTGAGGTAGGATGAGTGTTGCCAGGAGTTCCTTTAAGATTTCTGGATTTCATTTTCTCTGCCAGATCTCTGACATTGAGAACTGTGACTCATCTTGCATATATATGACTCAATTTCTTTAAATATAAAATATGAGTATTATCTCATTGAACTTTTCTGAATATGGAAGATAATATTGTTTATGAAGCCTTTATTGTTTGTACTCATTCAACAAAAATGATAAATAATAATAATCGTGTAGCATTGTGTGTGTTGTTCTTTTCACTGTTTTGTTTACAGAAGTTTTTATCTTTAGATAACTATAGGGACACAGGAAATAGACTCCCCAGTGTTATACTTACCTCTTTTATACTTTGGATTTTGTCATCAAAATTCCATTTAAAAACTTTTTACTCTTTGATTTTAGATCATCCTTTCAACTGTGTACCTCAACAAACATACTAACCACATACCATGGCACTTTCATCTGCCAGTAAATTCCAGTCATTGTAAAATGCCCTGATGCCAATCAGCTTGCTCCTGTGTGACTATATTTGCTCCTCTGTTGTCCACAGTATAAAGAACCTTTCCAGGTCCAAGTTCACACTTCTTACTTGGACATATTAGTCATTTTTCACATTTCTTTTAGTGAATAACCCTTTGTCCTCTCAATGAAGAAGAGTGACTCTATAATTGGATTACACCGAAATTTTCATCAGCTGTTGACCTTAAATCTTTTTACTTTTTTTAAATTTGTTTATTTAACACCCTGACTGTTGCCCTCTCCCTGGTATGCTCCCAGTCCCATCCTCCCTCCCTCATCCCCCTCCCCCATCCCCTAGTCCTCAGAAAGGGGAGCCCTCCTCCCCTATCATCCGACCTCAGCCTATCAAGTCTCATCTGGACTGCCTGCAAGGCCACCCCTCCAAGGGAAAGCGGTCAATGAGTGGGCACCAGAGTCCATGTTAGAGTAACGCCTACTCCCCATTTTATGGGACCCACAAGAAGACTGTGCTGCCTATGGACTACATCTGAGAAGGAGGTCTAGGTCCTCACCATGCATGATCTTTGGTTGGTGCATCAGTCTCTGCAGAACCCCCTCCTCAGCCAAGATTTGTTGGCACCATTGGTCTCCTTGTGGAGCTTCTCTCCCCCTCCAGGTCCTTCTTTCCCCAAACTGTTTCATAAGCCTCCCTTTGTTCCACCCCAAAATTTGGCTGTAAGTCTGAGGCCTCTGTTTTGATCCCCCATTAGGTGGAGTCTTTTAGAGGACCTCTATGGTAGGCTCCTGACCTGTTCCTTTTCTTCAGCCACTTCTAGGGTCTACTCTGCTTGTCCTTCTGAATGAGAATTAAGCATTCTCCAGGGTTTTCTTTGTTATTTGGCTTATTTAGATTTGTATATTGTAGTGGGGTTATCCTATATTAAGTGGCTAGTATCTGCTCATAAGTGAATATATATCATGCATGTCTTTCTTGATCTGGGTTACCTCACTCAAGATTATTATTTCTAGTTCCATTTAATTGCTACATATTTCAAGATTTCCTTGTTTTTTAATAGCTGAGTAGTATCCCATTGTGTAAATGTAACCCTACATCTGACAGAGGGCTAATATCCAAAATATGTAAAGAATTAAAGAAATTAAACTCCACCAAACCAAATAATCCAATTCAAAAAAAAGGGGGGAACAGAATGAAACAGAGAATTATCAACAGAAGAATATCAAATGTGCAAGAAACACTTAAAGAGATTCTCAGTGCCCCTAGTCATCAGGGAAAGGCAAATCAGATTCAGATATTCCACCTTACACTCGTCAGAATTGCTAAGATCAAACACTCAAGTGACGGCACATGGTGGCAAGAATTTAGAGAAAGGGAAATTAGGAGTGCAAACTTGTACAACCACTTTGGAAATAAATCTGGTGTTTTCTCAGAGAACTGGGGACACTGCTCCCTCAAGACCCAGCTATTCCGCCCCTGGGCATATAGCCAAAAGATGTGCCACACAACAAGGACATTTGCTCAACTATGTTCATAGAAACTTTATTCATAAAAGCCAGAAACTGGAAACAACCTAGACATCCCTCAGTCGAAGATTTAAAGACCTTAAATCTTAAAAGGGTCAGCTTAAAGGAGACAGGTTTCATTTTACCAAGAATCTGATAGGAAACCGTGCCTGCGAGTGTCTCAAAGTGAAGGGAATGTGTTCACCCAATTCAAGAGCAAGGGCGCCATTTTTGTAGGCCCAGAGGATTTATGAAAATATGGAGAGTTGAATCTAAAATACCTCCATCCATAAAGTTTAGTCTACAAACATAAATTGTCTCCTGCCCATTCCTGACTTAAATGTAGAGGATACACTGTGATGGCGAGTTCATCCTTCTCTTTAGTACGACTCACTGCACAGCCAGGTTTGCATCTTATTTTGCATTCTGACCTACTTTTAGAAAATTCAAAATTAGTACCTTTATAAACTCTATTATTAAAGCATTCTATTTCAGGCTATGCTGAGAGCAGGATGTTGGCTGAGTTAACTATTCCATTTCTCTTTCTCCACTGTGTTGACCATGCTGCAGTGTCGCCCCTGCCATTGTAATCACTGTTTCACTATTGAAGTGAAACAGTCTCCAGTCCAAGATATATCAATGAGTGTCCCCATGCCACTTCTATAATAAAGAAAGTCACAGGGAAGAAGGAAATCGTGATACCTCATACACTAGAGAGTTTCATTCTTACTTACCACAGGCAACAACATCTTCAGTTTTTGCAGTGACCAATTCGACACTATTGGCTACTGTAATTGTTAAACACCTATTTTCTTGACTCTATGGCCTCCAAGATCTGTTCTGAGGCAGGTGTTGTAGTGGAATGAGATATTAGGATGATTAAGAGGCATTTCCAAGGAAGAGAAAGTAATGGAGAAGAGGATTGCAATAATGAAGAATGCTTTATTAAGCTAATTAATTCCATAAATAATTGGAGCTAGTCCTCCTGGAATACTCAAGGACATGGCTTGAAGCATGCCTTTTTTCTTTTCTTTTCTTTCTTTCTTTCTTTCTTTCTTTCTTTCTTTCTTTCTTTCTTTCTTTCTTTTTAAATATGAGACAAGGCTTCTCTGTTTAGTCATGGCTATCCTGGTGTTGCTTTGTAGACCATGCTGGCCTCTACTCAAACTCAGAAATCCCCCTGCTTCTGCCTCCCCGGTGCTGGGATTAAAGGCATGTGCCACCACAGCCAGCTTGAAACATGTCTTATGCATATATTCCATGAATTTTATGGTTATTAATTCCTTACTACTTCTGACCTGTCTCATTCACAAATAAGCCCATCTTTGAGAGCTTTGGAGACAACTATCACATACAAAGCTGGTATTGGAGTATCTTGAAAAGTTCGAGGCAAGAGGCAAGTGAAGAGTTCCAAAAGTCACATTAGGATGTAAAATAGACTTGGCCTTGTATTGTGAGATAAACTTCACAAAATAACTCCCTTCTATGTTAGCTATACTTCAAAGGCTAATTAACTGGTTAGAATTTCAGTAATTGTGGAGCAGATAGAATGTTTCCTTTCCAGAGAAAAAATATGTTATCGTGGGATATCTTTAGTCCCTTAGTTGACATCCATTGTCCTCCTCTAAGTCTAATGTAACATCTTTGAGAGCATCATGTAAGGCTCTTTTGTCTATTAATAAACCACTAACATCTCCCAATATCCAAATCTAGGAATATAATACATAGAGTGCAGAACTAGAGCAAATGTTTCTCCAATGATAAACATTCTTCTCTTATGCTTCCACCAAAAAAGGCCATAAAAAGTGCTTTGATTTTGGACTTTCTCTGTTTTGTGTATTAAGCTTCCGTCAGGATAAAATGTACTGACGATAAATACACTACTTTTAATAATCTTGAGATGAGGATGGAGAGATGATTCCATGATTCAAAGTGGTTGCTGCTCCTCCAGAGGACCTGAGTTTGGCTTCAAGCTCACACATGACCAGGTGTAACTCCAGCTCCAGGCAAAACCATTCCTTTTTTGACCACGCTGGGCACCACACTCATTGTAATGAGTCACAGACAACTTTCACCATCTCCATTAGGTTTAAATATCTTGTTTCAGCTAAAGCTTATTCTCCTTGTAGGTTTCTAGGACCCACTGGATCCTTCTATATTGCTATTCTCACATGGTTCTCTCATCTAGAGTCCCATTAGGATGTCCTCCCCTCTGTCCCAGTTTCCTGGTAAGTGAAGGCTTTCGTGGGACATGCCCCTTGGGCTAGTATGCAGATATAAGTGAGTATATACCATTTGAGTCTTTCTGCTTCTGGGTTAACTCACTCATTATGATCATTTCTAGCTCAATCCATTTGTCCACAAATTTCGGGAATTCCTTGTTTTTAATAGCTGAGTAGTATTCCATAGTGTATATGTACCACAGTTTCTTTATCCATTCTTCTACTGAGGGACATTTAGACTGTTTCCATGATCTGGCTATTATGAATAAGGCTGCTATGAACATGGTTGAGCAAATATTCTTGTTGTGTGCTGGTGCATCTTCTGGGTATATTCCAAGGAGTGGAATAGCTGGGTCTTGAGGAAGCCCTATTCCCAGTTTTCTGAGATAGCACCAGATAGATTTCCAAAGTGGTTGTACTAGTATGCATTCCCACCAGCAATGAAGGAGTGTTCCTCTCTCCCCACATCCTCTCCAGCATGTGGTGTCTCTTGAGTTTTTGATCTTAGCCATTCTGATGGGTGTAAGTAGAACATTATGATAGGCAGATATGAGCCAAGGGGTCCCGCTCAAACTAAGGCACTAGCCAAGGACAATACAGGCTGTAAACTTAAACCCCTACCCAGATCTAGCCAATGGTCAGAACAGTCTCCACACTTGAGTGGAGAGTGGGATGTGACTTTCTCATGTACTCTGGTGCCTCACATTTGACTATGTCCCCTGGAGGGAGAGGCCTGGTGGCACTCAGAGGAAGGACAGCAGATCACCAAGAAGAGACTTGATACCCTATGAGCATATACAGAGGGAGGTAATCCCTCTCAGGAACAGTCATAGGGGAGGGGAATAAGGGGAAAATGGGAGGGAGGGAAGAATGGGAGGATACAAGTGATGGGATAACCATTGAGATGTAACAAGAATAAATTAATAAAAAAAGAAAAAGAAAAAAAAAGCTTATTCTCCTTTCGAGAAGAAACAGCTTTTTATCAGAGGCAGCTTTTTGTCCCTGCCTCTAATTTCTAGTCTGCTGTACTATTGGGTGACCCCTGTGTACCCTGTAACAGCTTTTTAGCATTTAGTCATTCACAGTAATGGCTTGCCAATAACAAAGCAGCAGAGGTTACTTAAGTACGGAAAAAAAAAATGAAAAAGAAGGAAGATGCATGGCTGAGTACTTTTCTAGCCAACACATGTTAGAGAAGGAGTAAAACCAAGGAAATAAAATCCTTTTGTGGTAAGCAATGCTCTAGTAAATCTTCATTAATTCACCATCCCAACACAGAAAAACAATAGACAAATTTCACAGCAGCTAAATTAGATTTCCACCCACTCTGGGATAAACTTCAGTCTCCTACAAATACATCACACCTATTTCTGGAATTTATGTTCCCAAACTCTCCCTAGTCTTTCTTCTTTATTTTAAACCAATCCTATACAAGAATTTTAATTTTCTTGTATCAAAAGCTATTTAAAAGACTTGTGAAACAGTTACAGGACTCATAAATGTAACAGATATACAAAACCAAATTCTAGGTAAGATTCTATCACTTACATGCGATTGTTTCTATATGTTTAGATAAACTATATATCTATATAATATATAGATAAAAATATTTCTGATAATTAGGAGCACATGAACACTGGCTTCAGATAATATATTACAATCATGTCCAAAAAGTAGTATAACACTATACCCAAATTTCCTAAATAGAATAAAAATTGATCTTTTCAGAGTTTTTCTTCATGTCTTCAAATACCTAAGGTGATTTTTTTTAATGTTTAATTCAGAGGACCCTGTTAGACTTCCCTAATTTGGACGAAAGGTAATCACTGAGGCTAAAAGTAATGTTTACATTTTCTCTTAGTACTAGTTGTCTGCCCAGTGTGTCTCTTTATCATCACCTCTCTCTCTCTCTCTCTCTCTCTCTCTCTCTCTCTCTCTCTCTCTCTCTCTCTTTCTCTCTCTCTCTCTCTCTCTCTCTCTCTGCCTGTCTCTCACTCCATCCTTCCCTCTCTCCACTCCCACATTCCATTCCATTCATCATAGTCAACTCTTCTACTGTAATTGTGCTATCTTTAATGTGTATATGTCCTTAGGCATCATGAATGGCTTTCTGTATGTGTTATTTTGGTTTCTACAAATGACATTGTATTTAGGACTTATTTTGATTATTAAAATTTTTCATCAGCATTATAAACCCTAGTAACAAATTAAACTGTTTTCATTTTTATAAACCAGAGTTGGAGTTTAAAAAAGACATTATCATATGCACTTAAACATGGGCTTAGGTAACATTGCTTTTACTCTGAAAAGAAAGCAAGACAGTCAGTGCCATGTGTGTGGGCCTCATAAATAAAAGACACAGATAATTAATAAACTTACTCAAGTGTAGGTATAGACTGCTCAATGACAGTCTAGGTTTTCATTTTCACAAAGTACTTATGGATCAATATAGGGAACCTTGTAGCAAAAGAGAATTATAGGGTCAAAGAGTCCAATACAAGCACCACAAAGTAACATATACAAAGAAGCTTCTGAGGCTGCAGTAAGTGAGTTATTGGTATACATAAGAGATGTATGTTTTTTTAATGTTTAGTGAAAGGCATATGTTTGGTTAGGGTCCTGTGCTACCTGCATGCAATTACTATGGTAATTTAAGACATGATTTATGACTACATTTTAAATTATTTTCGAAATACACAATTTCTTTTTATTTTATGTTCATTCAAGTTTTGCCTGCATGTATGTCTGTGTGAGGGTGTCAGAACTGGAGGTACAGACAGGTGTAAGCTGTTATGTGGGTACTGGGGATTGAACCTGAGTCCTCTGGAAGAGAAACCAGTGCTCTTAACCACTGAGCCATCTCGCCAGGCTCCTAACTTTTAATTTTACAATGAGAGAGTATTACAATATGAATTAATATGAGTATATGACAATAATTATATGAAGTTCTAGAACTGTGGAACTGTTTTAAGTTTCTGTGCATGAAAATTGCATTGTTAAAAGCTGTATGCCTATGCATGGAATGTAGACTGTATATTGTGTTTAAGCATAAATTTTGTCAAAATTTGATAAATAAAACATGAAGAAGACAGTCAGGGGGAGGAAATCCCCCTCAGGAACAGTCATAGGGGAGGGGAGTAAGGGGAAAATGGGAGGGAGGGAAGAATGGGAGGATACAAGGGATGGGATAACCATTAAGATGTAACAAGAATAAATTAATAAAAAATTTAGAAAAACAAAAACACATGAAGAAGAAACATAAAAATTAAATATTATCCCTTATTTGAGAAGTCATGTCATGTTATACTTCTAAGGGTCTATAGGATCCTGAATTCAGTAGTATGTGAAAGCAAGTCCAGTACTAGCTTGTACCAATTCATTTCCTTCTACTTCATAACTGTAGATGCATTATGTCCAAATGTCTTGAGCTCTTGCCATTATTACTTCTTCTCAGTGATGGATCATAACCTCTGAATAACATCCTAAGGAAAATAGGTGTCTTCTAAATTTCTTCTTTGAAAGTCATGTATCACTGCAACAGAAAACAAAAACAAAAACAAAACTAAGGCACAGCATTTATAGATAAGCATCTTCAGTGCCATCTTAATGTTCAATGTTGTCATGTTTCTTATTTGTTGCCCCTTATAATGCATCAACACTATTTATTTGGAAATTCCAATCACTTTAAACATTTTAAACATGTTTTCATTCATTACTCTATTATCAAGATGTAACTGTGTAACAATATATATGTGGGTGGGTTTTAATTGTGTGAGATTCTTGGCTTGCAAACACACTTTAGGTTACATGAGCATGGTGGAGTCAATTTTAGAAACAGGGAAATTGTGTCATATATTCTCAAAAGAAAAATAAGATGTTCTTTAAAAAAAATTCTTTGGAAAGGCAGGTATCTGCAGGTAAGTAGACTACATAAGAGTTTATTTAATAATCTGGGAATCTTCTTGATAGCAATTGGTATTTGCTAAATCATATGTATCTTTTGTTATGAGCCTTTTCATATCACTCATTTAAATGTTTAACATTTTATCCTCTAGAGACTCATTTTCAAGTTATTATATATTGCATTTTGCTGAGTTTGTACTTTCTAACATATACACCCATTTACTTTCTATAAATTGCTGCCTTTAGTTTAAATGATAACTTAAGAACATATTAAAAGTAATCCAAGCTTTGAAATAAACTTCTTCACTATGGAAGTATATGTAATTATATGTGTAATTTAGCTGAAATGCATGCCCTTTTAGTATTTGCTTACTTAGAAAACATGGAATATTTTATTATTGGATCTAATTATAAATGTTAAATTGTATTTATAGGATATACTTTCTTGTAAAAAACTAATATTAGCAAATATAGAAATAAATATTTTAAAATATTTATTGATAATTTTTCATTATACTGCCGCTTTAGAATCTTGTATTAATAAGAAGTGCATTTGGCAATATGTAGTTATCTTATGAAGAACTTAAGCATAAAAGTAGCTTAATGGTTCAATATAGTTTTTTTTCGAGCAAAAAGATTTATGATTCCAATATGACCTTAAGCCCTACATGATGCATTGTAGGGCTTTTCACTTCTGCACTCAGAGTCCTATGAGGAGCACTCTGCAGAATGCAGTGATATATTTAAAGGGGTATACAAGGCATTAAATAGCATCATGGCTTTTTCTGAGCAAATGTATTTTACAGTTTTCTCTTGCTCCTTTTCCTCTACTCTGCTTCTCTCCTCCTCTTCTTCCTTCGTAACCTCCCCTAGCCTCCTTTCTACTTCCAAGTCACATATAATATTGGCCACCCTTTCCTCAGCATTTCATCTTATCCTTTCTTGGCCTCCTTTCTATGTATCCATGTACACAGCCAAAGCTAGGATCTCCATATGAAAAAGAACAGATGGTTTCTTTTCTTTCTGAGTTTGGGTCACCTTACTACTATCCTGCTCCTGTCTTTTCCTGAAAATTAAATAATTTTAATTTTTAAAGACATAAAAATAATCACCTGTTGACAGACATCAAGGATGATTCCAATTTCTTACTATTGGCTGTAGGGCAGCAAATCAAAATTTATGGACAAGTATTTCCATGCCTTGTCAGCTGTACTTCAGACACTTGGATAATATCCAAAATTTACAGAGAACATTGAAAATTAAACATATGAAAAATAAAACTGCCAATTAACAAATGTGCTAATTAAATTGATTGATAATTCTCAAACCAGAAACACATGAGGCCACTAACTATTTTTCAATTTTCAAACATACTAGCTATAAATAAAGTACAAATTAAAATTGTTTGAAGTCATTGAAGGAGAGATATATTTTCATTTGCAGAATTCTGATATGAAGCAAGCTATTGTTCAATAAGAAAAATTCTGATTAAACTGTGGTCCTAAATTAATTAATAAGTTTAATTGAGTTGTGCTCTAAAGCATTTTGAAAAAAAGTGAAAATCAAGTAGTTGTGTATGATTAAAGCAATAATTATGAACTAGAATGTAGCTCAAGAAGATATGATGAAAATCATTCTTTTACCCTAGAGCAGTGTTCACAAATTTATTTTATATATTATAGGCCCATAAAAATAAAGAAAAACTCTTCTCAGGAGTACTATACAGCCAGGCATGGTGGCTCACACCTGTAATCCCAGCACTCAAGGAGGCAGAAGCAGGCAGATCTCTGTGAGTTTGAGGCCAGCCTGGTCTACAGAGAGAGAGAGAGAGAGAGAGAGAGAGAGAGAGAGAGAGAGAGAGAGACAGACAGACAGACAGACAGACAGACAGACAGACAGACAGAGACAGAGAGACAGAGAATGTGAAAGAGACAGAGAGACTGAGAGAATGAGTGTTCTGATTATACTGATGATTCACAGCCGTCACATGTTGTATCACACAGTAACTTCACTATTAGCAATGCAAGACACATTGATTTAGTGCCCTTAACATGGCTCATTAGAGGAGGGGAGTAAGGGGAAAATGGGAGGGAGGGGGGAAGAATGGGAGGATACAAGGGATGGGATAACAAATGAGATGTAATATGAATAAATTAATAAAATGTATTTAAAAAACAAAAAGATTGATTACCCAGCTCTTATCTCTGCAACATACAATTTTTGGAAGAACCAACTCCAGCAAACTGCCTTCTGAGATGTACACATGTCCCATGTCACCAGCGCACACACATCCACACACATGTATACATTACACACAATAAATAATGTTTAAAAAGGTGCATTGATCTGTATTTACCAGACCAATTCAACAGTAGTGATCCTTTCTTCTTTTCAAAAATAGTGTTTTAATTAATTCTTTTAGAACTTTCTAAAATACATTTTGTTCATATTCACCTGCCCTGTTCCCCATTTTCTATCTGATCCATCCATCCTACCACCTTCCTTCCCACCCACCTTTGTTTGCTTTATTTATTTATTATTTATTACCTATCAAGTTGAGTTTTTGCTGCCCCAATACTTTTGACTGTGAGGCTTACCGTGCAACAGTCAACCTATCAAGAGTCATATATTTAAAGGAATGGACTCCTCTCAGAAGCAATAAGTTGGCAATAGCTCCTCAGCTGTAGGTAGACAACTTCCACCTTCCACACTGGTTATGACTTCTTGATTGAGTTGGCACAGGTATTATGCATGTGGCCCCAACTGTTGTGAGTCCGTATGTTGCTGTGTCCAGAAAACACTGTCTTTGTAGTCATTCGCTGCCTCTTGGGCTTCCAATCTTTTTCATTCCTCTTGTGGGTTAATTTCTAAGCCTTGTAAGGAATCTTGTGTCTGATTTAGGCCTGCAGTCTCTGTGTCCCTCTACTCTCTGTATGCTGATCAGCAGTGAGTCTTGGATTTGGTTGCCATCTACTGCAAGAAGTAGGTCTCAGAGGAAGGTTGAGAGATGCACTATTCTGTGGGTATAGGGATAAGTCACTAGAAGTCAGTTTACTTTCTCCACTGAGTCATTCTCTCAGACTGTTATCCAGCCACTATTTCCTAGCCCTTACTGTGGTATCAGCCTTGGCCTTTATCTTGCGGAGCAGACCTTTAATCTAACCAGAAAATGTTTGGTTATTCCCGGAGCATTTGTTCCTCTATTGAATCATTGAGTATATCTTACCAGCCACTATTTTACTTCTCAGGATCCCAGCTGGGTAAACCTCGTAGATACTTTTTTTTCTCTAGTAGAATGTATAATACCCTCTACCACTATGAAATCTAGCCAATACCGATGATGTTTGTAGTTCAGGACAGCTTCATGGTCTATGGCTCTAGTATCTGGAGTCTTCCAAATTAGAATCTTACCATTGAAATCTGGAGAGTAACCACAAGGAAAGGCAAGAGCCTATACTTTGGGGGATCTATGGGATCCCATTGGCCAACAATTACAAAAGAGGTATTTGACTCTTGGCACTGGAGCTTTTATTCCCCAGCCTGCTATATCAAATTGGAGACATTGTCCACCTCTTATAGGGTAACTCCATATAAGTTAAACTATTTTTATATGTGCATAATTTAGAAAGCTTCTACAGTAGTAGATTTCCAGTGGACTTCTATCAAAAGGCCTTTATTTTGCAATCTAGAATAGAGATAACTAGCATTTTAACTTTTTTAAAAATATATTTTATTAGTTTATTCATATTACATCTCAATTGTTTTTTTTCTATTTTATTAATTTATTCTTGTTACATCTCTATGGTTATCCCATCCCTTCTATCCTCCCATTCTTCTCTCCCTCCCATTTTCCCCTTATTCTCCTCCCCTATAACTGTTCCTGAGGGGGATTACCTCCCCCTGTATATGCTCATAGGGTATCAAGTCTCCTCTTGGTAACCTGCTGTGTTAAGGACTGGCCCATGGTCTTATGCATACCAGGAGAGGACTGCACAATGACCTACATTGACAGACATCCACAGTGTTTAAAACTCTTAAATGCTTTTTTTCTTCATTAGTCATTTTCTTCTGCAGTGGGTAGGAAATATCATATCCACAAGAGGATTTATGTCTCCACTTGCATTAACATGAATACTTTGAATATTCATTTACTTCACATTTGATGTTTGCAAGAATTAAAAATTCATAATTTGCTATACTTAAACCACAAGCATTTTTAGTTAAAATGGAAAGTTAATCAATCTGAGCTATGAACTTCATAAGCATTTACTGCTAAGATAGATGATCCAGCTGGATCTATAATAGTCCTTCTAAGTTCAAGTAACTCTCTAGAAAGTAAATACCTCCTTAACGTCCTAGATATCAGAACACTTGCTTAGTTCACTCAGATGATGAAGAAATGTGTTCTGAATACCACTTCCTCATCTTCTTCACTCCACACGTATGCAAAAATAAATTCCAAGGCAGAGTTCTAAGTCTGGATTTGTATACAAAAAGTCTTATGTTCTAGTGCGACACCCAGTATGTAACCTGACAAGTCCAGGCTTGAACTAAGTCCTTTGCACTATCTGGGATCAACCATCATCCTGTTATTTTCAAAAATAATATCAGTACCTTAGCAGAAAGCTTAAGATTACATATTTCTCAGTCATGTGTTGCATTTAGAATCTTGACCCAGCACACTGTCAGAGTTTGATTATTAGAAACAATCAGAAGGTTGTTAATTTAGTGTGTATTTAATTACTCATCTTCCATTCAAGAATAATAAGAACCAACTCTTTTCCTACAATTATATTCATTCTGAATGGTGACACAAAGACCAATAGAATTCATTTCCTGTTCTTATGGAATGCTTAAATTTACTTAAAGTTTAAAGCCTTCATAATGGCAAGAATCACTTCCTAAATACACTTCTATTATCTCTTTATTTATAATATAATCTTGTTCAAAATCATGCCCTCTGTTTTTATTAATTGTTGTTGCATGATTATATGTACAAATATATGTATACACACATCAGAACACCTGCACATGTGCACACACACATTCCTAAATATAACCTACTCAATTCATGTGCTTGCTAGTATTATTTCAGATTGACACATAAACTAGAGTTGTCTGAAAGGAGGAAATCTTAATTAATAAAATGCCTCCATAAGGTCTGGCTGTAAAGCATTTTCTTAATTGGTGATTGATAGGGTTGGGCCCAATCTATTGTTGGTGATTGCATCCCTGGGATAGTGGTCCAGTGTTCTAAACCAAGCTAACAAAGTCAGGAAGAGCAGGCTAGCAAGCAAAACCTCCTTCATGGCTTTACATCAACTCCTGCTTCCAGGTTTCTGCCCATTCTGAGTTCCTGCCCTGACATCCTCTGATGATGAATGGAGCTATGGAAATATTAGCCAAATAAACTGTTTCTTCCAAACTTGCTTTTTGGTCATGGTGTTTCATCATATCAATAAAAATCCTAATGAAGATAGTCTTTATGATATTACATGTATGTGTGCTTTCAGGGCTGACCCTATTGGGTAACTAGTCATGGGGGGGCGGGGTCTCTTACTTTGATATGACTATTTTTCATGCTTTTAGCATTCTACTGTTTCTTTGTGTGTGGTTGAGTCCTTGTGTACTTTTTCCAGCACCTAGGGTAGCATGTACACTGTTGTCCTTGTTCGGGCCATGTTTAGGTAGTCATGTGGGTACAGCTTTAAGGTTGTAGCTTCTGACATTACTAGGAGATAATCTCACAGCAAACTCTGATTCTCTTGTTCTTACAGTGCTTACAGTGCTTCTGTTTTGTCTTTGCAATGTTCCCTGAGCCATGGGTGATGGGGTTGTCTTGAAGATGTATCCATTAGAATAGGATTGGTTGGTTCCTTTCTTAGGAGTGAGGACTACATTTATCAGTGGGTAAAAGCACAAATACTTGGAGTACATTTAAAGATTATATTGGTTTCAGAAAATAGTGGTTATAGCTTCTTCTCTAAGATCCACAATATAACTTGCCTGGAGTAGTTGACTAGGATTCTAGTACCAGGCATTATTTTTCTTTTTGTCCAAAAGACTCTAAAGACATGAAGTGTTGCTTTTGCCCTTGGTTGCCTATCCACAGGTGGAAATTAATCCCTATTGCTGAAGACATCATGTATTTCAGTTGCACAACCTATAGGCCCCTAAGTTGGAACTGACCTAGATGCATCCTCCCTGACAACTAACATTCTAAACTAAACTAACTTTCTAGCTAAGGTGTCATCCAAGTTTCAAAGGAAGGAAGAAATCAAATGTCCTATCTAACTATGACACCACTAACTATCAACAATGACAGTAAAAGTACAACAACCCTAAGAGTGCAATAGTGAAATATATACTTTATTGGTGACCAACAGCCATTTAATTGGACCTAAGAACCACGTAAGAGGGAAAGAATCCATTTAGGGGCGGGGGGTTGAGACAGAGTATCTCTGTGTATCCTTGTATGTCCTGAACTCACTTTGTAGACCAGGCTGGCCTCAAACTCACAGATACCCTCCTGGTTCTGCTTCCATGAGTGCTGGAATTATGGGTGTGTGACACCACATCCAGCTGTATCCAAATACTTTAAACAATATTGATTAACTATGTGTATGTACTGGTGGAGGGGTTGTTTGGTTTTAAGAACTCAAGTGAACCAGTTACTTTCTTTGGGTCAATTTTCTCATTCATAATACAGGGAATGTAGAATTCATTATATCTGAAAAATAAGGAACAATATAATACAATTTTTTCTGTGCTTTCTGGGAAATCTTATGAAACCTGTTTAGGTATTTGTATATTTTTATATAAGGCAGGGTAATTAATATCAGTTTTTGCCATTTTCTTAAAGTATTAATCCTATAAATATCCTAACATGGTACTTGCAACATTTTATTAACAGGTTAAATGGAAAGCTTAAGTTTAGATTTTGGCATAGATAAGATGGGCTCTATAAAGAACTTTTAATTTTTATGAATATTTGAGAGAGTTTAATTGGGAAAATGACTCACTACTAAGAGACAGTGTCCTCACTGCTATAATACTCAGGCCTACTGACACCAAAAATCCACAGAAATAATAAATTTATTCATAGAATTTGGTCTCAGCTGTAGTCTTCTAGATACACCACTGAATTTGTACCTTTTTCATTAAATATCTTTGTAGTTGTAATAAAAAAGTTTTATGTTTGCCTGAAGTGAAATAGAAATGCATCTTCAGTGGATACATTTTGCTTCTTGTTTTATTCTCTGAAACTAGCTATCATTTAAATGCAGAGGCTTCACATTTTTGCTGCAAAAACAGATTTATGTTATTAACTACATGCCTAGCAGCAGAATTCAGGGCACTAATTTTCTAAGTTTATATCAGTATATTGACTCAAAGTGAATATTTAAGTGGTTCTGGGGAAAATATTGTATTAGAATATGAAGAACCTTTAAGAAGCATTTGTTTGATAGGGAATATTAGATGCATACAATTCACAAATTAAACCAGTACATAACTATAGAATGAGATGCCTCTGTACCACCAGTTGGTAGATCAGTTGACTTCTGCAAGCAAAGGAGAATGTTTGGGACAAATGATGCTGTCTCACTTTAACAAATCAAGGCTTCTCTCCATTCTCAGACATTCTTTTTCTTAAAATGAAGTTGAAGATTTTCTTCCTCAGGGCTCTTTTCTCTACTTAACATTGGCTACTTGAGCAAAATTAATTATGATCACATGCTACAAAACACTTGGGAATAGACGTTGTAGAGAACTTAATGAGAAATCATAGTTTTATCATTGCTTTTGTTCCATTGTTGTATCTTTATGCCAATCTGTCGTGAAAAATATAATTCACTGTCTCATTTGTATATTTATTATTTATCTGTCAATCTGCCCTAGATAATTTAAAGGAGTATTTTGTGTTTTGGGGAGATGTATCCTTTCAATGATAGTTTGTTATAATCTGTCTCTTTGATTTCTACTCCTTTACAAACAAAGGTCGAAGAAAAAACAAAAACTCTTTTAATATATATCTGCAGTTTGTTACAAAGGTGAAAATAAATAAAAAGTTTAATAATTTTAACATTGAAGTAAATAAAAGAGTAGCCAGTTACTTTTTAACTATTTATCAATTCCTTGGGAATTTCACATCATTCATCTCAATCCCACCCACCTCCCTGTTCCTCCATATCCATCCTCTGCCCTTGCAACCTCTCCCAAAAGAAAATAAAAAACAAACAAAAATCTCACTGTGGAAGCTAAGTGTGTCACACGGTATACAATTTTGCCCAAACAGCTTTACTTGCAAATGTTCATTACAATGAGTCATTGGAAACCTCTGGCTTCTGCTACACCATCAATACTGGATGCTCACTGGAACTCCTTTCAGATATCCTTTTGCTGCCCTGTGTCACGGAGATCCTGAAGTTTTGGATCTGCAGGACCAACCCCTTCACATCCTCCAGCAATTCATAGATGTTGGGATTGGCCAACTCAAAGCTGTGTCTGGGCTCCGATTGCAGCTCAGTTAGTCTGCATGCCAGATCTCCTGCACTCACACCACTAGGGTGAGCTCTCCAGCACTGCCCCAGCTAGCTTAAGCCAGCAAGGGGCCTGGCCAGCTCTCCCACTCTCATATCCTCATGTGTACCCATTCCACCAAAGCCAGGTCTACTGTACTGCCCAGTCAAGTTGTAGGCCCATTCTCCCAAGTGCTGCAACTGGCAAGGAGCAGGGCCAGCTCTCCAGCTCTCATGACTTCTGTCAGAGCCCACTTTCCTGCCTGCCTGCTGCAGATGGCAAGGAGTGAGCATCTTTCCCATGCCCACACCAACTTACAGCAGAGGAACAGTGGGGCCAGTTCTCCCATACTCAGACCCTCTGGGCCAGAGCAGTTACTATTTTAATAGCCAGAGAAAAGGGGAGAAAGTAAGCAGATTCTGTAGTAGAAACAATAGCTACTGTAAGTACTATTCAGTTATTCTCCAATGCTATTAAATTTCTTCCTCCTCTGGTCCTTATATTTGCATATAAAATGTGAGATATATGTTTTCATTTATAGGATATGTGATTATCCTTTGTGCTTTCCATTTGATGATATATGAAAATTATTAATTACAATGTTCCAAGGGGCCATTTTCATGCAGGTACACAGCATGCTTTGAGCTTAGCAATAGTTTCCCTTCCTTTTTGCGCTCTCAGCCTAATCATCCTTGCAGCTGTTTAGAGCCTAGATGAATCTGCAGTGTGACGTCCCCATAACTGATCTTTTATTTTGCATCAGTATTTATGATTTCACTTGGAAAATATTAATTGTTCTAACTGGCTTTTCACCAGTCTATTTGATTTTCAGAACATACTATCTGCTTTTGTCTTAAATTTAAAATTTGTATCTTGAAAACATTTATATTCCTGGGTCCTAAAGATTTCAAAGTGAAAAATCATAAATTTGAGTAATTCATGTTAGTTCTTTGAATGTGTAGGTGAATTTCCCTCCATACTATCAGAACATTTTTTTTTTTGTCCAGAAAGGCTACTTGATTGCCTTATTCTATTCTCTGAGGAAAGAAAGCAATTTTGAATCCTTAGTGACTGCCAGTTGCTTTGGGAATTATTTTTCTTGTTCAAGCATTTTATGCCTAAAAGGAATTCAGCTTTTTTGCCTACTTTATTCAGTTTATTGTGGAAATAAAGCATCATATGTGGGTATGGATGGTTTTAAAGGAAACTCCAGGCATAAGTGGGCCAACGATTGCTCATAGTTCTATATATTGCCCATCACTTCTAGCAAGTACACACTTCAAATGGGACTGTGGAGAGATCATTAGTGGAAAAATATTCCTATATGAAAGAAAGCCTTAAAACAAAAACATGCATGTTCTTGGTAAATTTAACCCTCTGCTATATGTATGTAGTAGGTAAAACTGGATATCCCAATTCAAAACAAACACATAACTTGTTTTTCTGAACTTACCCTATGCACAAACTGGGTAATAGTAAATACAAAAACAAACCAGAAAGCACTGGATGAAAATAGCAAAACCTTTTATTAATTCTGCTGTTAAGCTGATCAGACCTGTCAGGTACTTGCTTTTATGTAATTGGTACTGAAATAAGACACTCATATTCCTTCATGCCGTGCTTTCCATTTTTTTCTAATTATGTAAACTTAATGTTATTAACTCGTTAACAATGTCATCAAATGTGTTTTGATCATATTAACCCTCCCATTCTTACAGAAGACTTGCAATATAAAGAACAGTTTGTAAAAATATAACAGCACAGGTATCTCAGCAAAGGAAAACACAAGCCCTGCATTCTTCTGCAGAGGACAGTGTTCTCAAGCTCCATCTTTTCCTACATGCGAGATGAACAGAACAGACCACTTCCTTTTGTCTTATGAAGTAATATTTAAATTATGTATGGTGAATAAAAGTCTCTTGGCCCAACTCTGCCGATGAAAGCTTTGTCTAAGCAAATATTAGTTCTCCTTTGTAAGTTGTTTCAGAAAGAACGATTAAAGATACCTGAGACTGTTTTGGCAATGTCAGTCTGTATATAATAGAGTGGAGTTGGTGTGTCCACAGGAAAACAGTAGAGAACATACGAAAAGAAGTTCACCAAATTCATGAATCTCAGAGAGGAAGTCCTATACAACAAAGAACAAACAACCAAAAAAACAAACAAACAAACAAACAAACAAACCAAACCAACCAAACAAGAAGACCTAGAACTTAGGGAAGACAAGGCAAAGCAAACATTTTAGAGGTGTATGAAACTTCCAAAACACAAAACAAACAACAGAAAGAATACTATTTAATTTTTCTGTAAAACAAGTAACGTGTTGATAAAAATTACTGCGGGATTTGTTCTCATGTTGTCTCCAAGGCATGATCACCATGCTAGGTTGTTTTAGGGTTGGAGGAATTTGAGTCTTCCTCTGTGTGTCCAGCATTGTGGTCTGTGAGCAAATGGCCCACCATAGAAAAATGTATAGGAAGAACTGTTTCTTTTGCACCAGCTTCACAGTCTTAGCTTGATAAGGTGGCAACGATGTGGTGGACCAGGGATGCCCAAGTCAAGGCAGACAGGAAGGAGAACAAAGCAGGTTTATACCTCAGGGACAAATCCCTCATTTCAAATAGGCCTGACCCCTCATATTTCATATCTTCCCAGCAATGCTATGACATTATACTCTCATAAATGTCTTAACCACTCATTGGGCAGATACCTTGTGGGCTTATCCACTTGGGATTTGCTCTCCTATTTTATTAATCCCTTAAGTGTACCTTAATCCATTCAAATTAACAGGAGTAATCAAACTGTGTGAAGGTTTGACTGGGAAATGTTCAAGACTATAAGTTTAATATAAGCCCCAAACCTTGCCCCTTTGTTTTATGTAAGAACATTCCAACCTTTAGGTGTTCAACATACCCATTTGGCTCACTCCAGACAGCATTTTTACTATTTGTATATGAACTTTATACAATGTGTTTTGATTATTTTCAACCCCCAGTTCCTCCCACATAACCCCTTCCTTCCTAGCCACCCAATTTTGTGCCTCTCATTTTTACCCTATTATATCAAATTGTGCTGCCCAAATGTTATTGAATATGCCATCCTTCATTGGGGCCTAGTAGATTCTCCAAGTGTTACACTCTTATAGAAAACAGCCCTTCCCTTTCCAGCACCTAACTAATGACAGCTAAGGCTGTAATTTTTTGCTCAACTCTCATTTCCATACTTGGAGTTGGTCTGGTTTGACATTGCACAGGTTTTATGCAAGTGTTTCCTGGACACTGTGAACTCATGTGTTCAGGGGCCCTGCTGTGTTCAAAGCACACTATTTCCTTGCATTCGCCCACTGAATTATGATCCTATAGTCTTTCCAACCCCCTCTTTGGCAATGATTCCTGAGACTTGGAAGAAGGGACTATGCTGAATATGCTCCATTTAGAGATGAGCTCAGTCTCCATTGAATGAAAAATATCAAAAAATCAAAGCCAACAGAAAAGAAAGCTAAGAGACTTCCTTCTGCTACTTGGACAGTTTAAAACGTGACAATTACTTTATTGTTTTTAAAATATCTGCCTTACCATGTTGGATTGATGTGGCAAACAACAAAGATTCAGTATTTAAATAGCTTCTCCAAGGTCACTATCTCTGAGGTGACCGTGAAGCATTTGAGATGAAGAATCCTTTGGACTATAATTCATTCTTACTTAACCAAAATATCTCATAGATCAAATTTCTATATCCTTTATCCATCACTTTGTTAGTTAATGCTAATAAAATGACCACAGTAAGGAGCAGGCTCTCTCTCTTTTATTCTAACCTCAAAAGCCAAAATAAGCCAAACTTTCTTCCTTGAACACAGGTATCTTTTGCTTTAGATTGATAAGCTCATTCTAGATTATATTGCGACAAATTGTCATATAACATATAGCTGTAGCTAAATATTTACAGAATCTATTCATATGGAGGAAGGCTTAGATTGGGTCCCACTTCCTTTTCATTTGGCCTTATAACATGAGTGTTTGAATTCCTATCCTTGCTGCCTTTGATAATGGACTATTCTATGGAACTGTGAGAGAAATAGACCCTTTCTTCTTCAAGTTGTTTTTGGTCGTGGTGTTTCATCACAGCAATAGTAACCCTAACAGATAGCAACAAGTCCAGTATAAATTGAAGTAGCTCTCATGAAGGCAGAGACATCATCTGTGGTCACATTTTTAGGATTCTGTTTCTCCACTCCTCAGGGCATCTGTAGATTATTCAAAATGTTGGTGCTGGTGGCTATTTGACTGATGGTCTTTTTGCTCAACAGTTGTTAATTACAGAGTAAAATTACCCTTTCCCCTGGTTACTCCGTGTCCTTTCTTGTAGTAACCAGTATGTAACAGCATGGTCTGGTGCTTTCAATTCACAATGGAACAGGACCTCCCTTATCAATCACTAATTAAGAAATCATCTACAGCCTGATCTTTTGGAGGCATTTTCCAAGTTAAGGTTTCCTCCCCTCCAACTGACTGTACCTTGTGTAAAGTTGACAGATAACTAGGCAGCACAGAGGACATTCATATGTATCTCAGAATGACCATAGTATAATTTAGTATCATACACCTTAATCTCACTTTGTGACAAATCACATGTAAGGATAGAACGGGAAAACCACTGAACACTTTTCATAGGTCAAGTGATTTTAATCTGAAAATGTATGCTAATTTAAATTCTTTTAGTAAGCTAAGAAATATTTTTATTCTGTTTATGTGTTTGTGTTTCTGTGTGCATTCATGCACTAGAATTCAGATGTTCATGGAGACAAGAAAGAGCTTTCAGGCCCCCTAGATAATAAAGCTACACAGGTGGTTGTGAGCTACCTGTTGTGAGTGATGAGGACCAACCTTGGGTCCTCTCCAAGAGCAGTGTTTAGTCTTAGTTGATGTGCAGCTCTCTTCCCAGTTCTGTAATTATTCCTTTAGATGTACTTAAAACAACCCTATGAAACATAAAATATTACCTATTCTATTTTACAACTGAAGAAACTGAGGGTGTTAAAACTGCTTTGATCATGTGATTAGTGGGGAAAGAAAGACGCCAGAACAGTAGGTTCCATCCTCTCAACCAAAGGCTCATGGTGAAAATGCTGCTTTGTTGCTTTTGGACAGTGTCATTGCATCGTTTTAATTCATTTTTCTTTGGCTAAAACGTTCTTAAGCAATCATATCTGTTAGTGGCTATGGATCTGTGATTGTTTCATTCTTCTCCTTTTTTGCAGTGGGACGCCATTACTGAAATGGATGAACACAACAGGCCCATACATACATACCAGGTATGCAACGTCATGGAGCCAAACCAGAACAACTGGCTTCGTACTAACTGGATCTCTCGTGACGCTGCACAGAAAATTTATGTGGAAATGAAGTTCACACTGAGGGATTGTAACAGCATCCCATGGGTCTTGGGAACGTGTAAAGAAACATTTAATCTGTATTATATAGAATCGGATGAATCCCATGGGACAAAATTCAAGCCAAGCCAATATATAAAGATCGACACTATTGCTGCTGATGAGAGTTTTACTCAGATGGATTTGGGTGATCGCATCCTTAAACTCAACACTGAAATTCGTGAGGTGGGGCCTATAGAAAGGAAAGGATTTTATTTGGCTTTTCAAGACATTGGAGCCTGCATTGCCCTAGTGTCAGTGCGCGTTTTCTACAAAAAATGCCCCTTCACCGTTCGGAACTTGGCTGTGTTTCCTGATACCATCCCAAGGGTTGATTCTTCCTCTTTGGTTGAAGTGCGCGGTTCATGCGTGAAGAGCGCTGAAGAGCGGGACACTCCTAAACTCTACTGTGGAGCAGATGGAGACTGGCTCGTCCCTCTTGGGAGGTGTATCTGCAGTACAGGGTATGAAGAAATCGAGGGTTCTTGCCATGGTAAGATGAAAAATACAAATAATCTATTTTTTATTTTAAATTGTTTCACAATTTTTTTGAATGTGCTTCCTGGTCGTTTGTTGTTGAAGAAACTGATTTCCATTAACTATAAGAAAACGTTTGATATACTGTTTTTCTTTGATATGGAAAAAGACATTTATTTCAATTAAACACTATGAATTCTTGGGTTCATATCATTTTTATAGAGGAAAACAACTTCAACCTCAGTGAATTATTGACCTTTGCTAGCAATAAATATAATTTTTACCTACATTAAATTTTTAGTTTTAGTAAGTCTTTTTTAGAATGAAATTTTAAAAAGCAATAACATTGCATAGTGCAATTTAAATTTAAAGCTATAACTTTTTTATTTTATATGATTTTTAATTTGGATGTTATTTTATTGATATATTTAGGTTTTAAAAAAATAAAGCAATTTTTACAGTTCACAGAAGTCTATTTTAAATACTCGGCCAAATTTTATTTTCCTTCCTTTTTCTATGGTATTTATATGTAAATATTTTTATTATTTTTGTTACTTTTTCAATATTTATTTTTCACAATATAAACAACTTTATACCTACATATATTCATTTCTAGACTATTTAAGCATTTATTTTTATATTCATTGGTATTCATTTACTGTCAGTAGATAAAACTTCATTCTTTGGGTTAGCTGTGTAGTATCCCCAGGAAGTACAACTGTGTTTTAAATAACTTTTTATTATGATACTGAAATAACTAACTTAAATATAATATTTTTCTTTCATGTGAATCATCTTATAGAGACTTGTTAGTAAAATGAATATATAGATTTAAAATGTTACTTAGTCTTCATAAATAACATCTATTTAGCTACATTTAAACTGAAATCCCATATCCTATGACATAGAAATAAAATGATCTTATAGATCATGGTTACTACTGATAGTCTAATTTCAGTGATAAGTTATTCATAAGCTTTTTCCCTCTCACATCATATTGTATTAACTGACTTCTTTATTTCTATTAGATTCACATTTGTTTTAAAAGATGTCAGACCAAAAGAAAAAATATTCTTTTGTATATGTACTATATATATTCATACATACACCGTGTGTGTGTGTGTGTGTGTGTGTGTGTGTGTGTGTGTGTGTGTGTAGTGAACAATAAAAGTGAATGTTCAAAGCTTTAATCTGTAGGTCACATGAGTCCCTGATTGTTGCAAAGTTCACTAGAGCCTAAGGTTATGGTAATATCATCATATTTGGTGTTAAAATTTTTTAAAATATATTTTATTAATTTATTCATATTACACCTCAGTTGCTTTCCCATCCTTTGCATCCTCTCATTCCTCCCTCCCTCCCATTTTACCCTCACTTCCCTCCCCTATGACTGTGACTGAGAAGTCTTGTATCTTTTGTGTGAGGCATGAAACAGTTGCTACTATCTAATCACTAGGATATTTCACTCTAATACAACTATCCTAATGTTTTTGTTTACCTATATCAAGATTTTAGAATAGGGTAAACATAAATAATGGATTATCCTGGAGCTGGATGGCTATGAATTTCTTTTGTTTCTTTTTTTGTCTTGAAATGCTATAAGTAAAAATTAATTCATATAAGTAGGTATTAAAAAATTTGGGAAAAGCGAAAGAGCTGTGGATAAATATTTTATGTCTAGTATCTTATGGATTTTTAACTTAAACATGTTTTCTATGTGACATTTCACTTTTAGAGATAGCATAAACCTTCACTCAGTGCTTGAGATCCTTTAAATAAATGATTAATAGCATCAGTTTATGTTGAGGTTGCAGATCTGTGTCTAGTGTTCTTAGCTTTAGTATCCTTCAGCTGATTATAGGAGCAGGAGGGACTGTGTACTGTAAACACACTAATCATTGCTAATAATGGGTGGCAAAATGAGAAGGGTTAACCTTGGATTTTATATTCATAGATTACTGACTTCAAAATCAGTTGATTTATATATCAAGCAGCAATCATAATCAATATCAGATACATGCAAAACCTCTCAATATATGTGATTTTCATTATAAATAGTAAATTGTTATCTTCAAACAGGTGGTAAATGCAATAGATGTAACGAATTTTATAATGATATACTTTCCAATTTAAGCTATTTATTTGCTTGGGCACTTTCTTATTTTTCCTCCCCTGCAATGTGCATATTATTGTTTCTATTGTCTACCAATAGTTTATATCACTACCAAGCCTGTGAATTTTTCATAGCAATAGTAAAAAAAAAAGTCAAAGTATTCAATGGCATATGAATAAGCTTATTCATGAATATATACTTATATAAATAAAATGCATACCTCAAATTATAACTTGAGTATACATCTAGGGAGGAAAAAGGAAACCATTATTTGTATTTCACTTTGTTGGCTTCTATTTTATTTTGATAAAATAATCATTTGAAAATGTTGATATTTGTTATTTTTGAACATGTGTTCTCTTAGTCACTGGTTTATGGTAAAGACATTACATATTTCTTTAGACAAAGTAACACAAAATGTAACTGCGTGCTACTGCACCCATGCCCCAGTTCCTGAAATAATGGCTCTGCGACTGTATTATTTATGACTAAATGCCTAGGCAATAAGTTTTGGCTCATTCCCTGGCTAGCTCATAGCTTATATTACCGAAGTATTCCATTCAATGTATGACACGTGGCTGGTTATCTCTTCTCAGTTTCACATGTCCATCTTCCTCAGAGTTCCTCAAATCCACACGGCCATGTCCCTCCTTTCTCCACCTCTTCTTCTTTCTCCTTCACCTCATGGTCCCTACCTGAGACCCCTTGACTGGGAACAAGAATTCTGCCTATTCTCTCTCACCCAGTTATAGGTTCTTAGTTACTTTACTAACCAGTCAGAGATATTGGGGAGCAAGGTTTACACAACATCCATCAATGAACGTGACCACGACCGTGTCCAGACCACATCCAGTTCTCCAGGCACAGAAATCAGAATCTGAAAACACAGTGCACCAGACCAACCCTCAACATCAAAACATGTCAGCTGGACACATCTTTGGCTTAGTGTATCTCTATAGTTGATCCATTTAAGATAGACGCTGAGCTTCCTAATGTGGCCATCTGAGTGCTTGACTGAGTTGGATTGTTTAAGGCTCTCTCCTTCTCAGAACTGTTCTCTCGATGGCGTCCAAAGAGTTAATAAATTAGCTTACATTATCCTACAACATAGAACTCCCAGAAAAGAAGATCAAACAAAAATGAAGACAACAACAACAAAAGGAAATAAAAGGTGAAGAGGTTTTCGTGTTTCCTAACTATGAAAGGATCTGAGGGGAAGTGAGTGGACGGTACTCAATGAGAGATGGCTACTGCTGTGATACTGCACCTCACTCCACTCTGTTTTTCTCTGAGTAATGTCCTTCCTTCTGGCACAAATCCATGCCCTCATTTTGCACATCATGATAAATTATATATCTATATATTTATATATATGTATATATATAATTTTTGTTTTTCACATACAAAACAGAGGGATTAGAATACTTGAAAGTGCTTAAGATTTTAAAAGATGGATTGAACACTGGTCTATTGAAATGATAAATGCATGTACATTTCATTATTATATTCTCAGCAAAGCTCTGGCCTATATCTGGTTCTTACAGCCACTGTCTCCAGCCCCACCCTTGGAGCTCTAGACTCAATCATTCTCCTATAAAAGCAAGCCAGTTTTATAGCCCTTTTCAGCTTTCCTAATATAGGATGGTTCAGCATGCTATTTGAGGTAGCATCCCTAGGCAGGTGGTCATAGTCTGTATAAGAAAGCTAGCTGACCAAGCCTGTAATCTGTGTTGCTCCATAGTTTCTGCTTGAGTTTCTACCATAACTTCTCTAGGAGCTGCATTATTAACTTGGAAGTGTAACCCAAATAACTCCTTTCCTCATTTAAGTTGCTTTTTATAAGAATGTTTTCTCAAAGCAATAGAAAAGGAAAACTGGGACACAAAGCAAATGTCATTACAGTTTTTAACTTGACGTCATGGCAGTTCCTTATATTCCCTAAATATTTTAGTCCGTCACTCAAAAGTGACTATTCACCACGGTGTTCAAAGGACCTCACGATCTGGCTTTCTTTTCCTTTTTAACCTTGAAAAATTCTACCTGCTGTTCTGACTCACTGTTTTTGAACAATGTGTGTGCTCCTCCTGTCTCTTAATGTTTTCCATGCTTTTCCTAACAGCTTGGTTCCATTAGCAGTTGCTTTTTCTATCATGAAAATTCAGTAATCTTTCCTGATCAAGCGTCATTGTTTGTAAATGCTGGTTTTCACAATGTTAATGCTTTCCTTCTTTCTTGTTTTCTTTCTTGCTTGCTATAGTTTGTAACAATGATGCATGTGTCTCCTTCATTAGGGATGTCAGTTAAAAGACCTATACTTTAAAATCACCTGTGTAATAAAGTGCAAAAAATGGACCTCTGGGTTATTGCCAAGTAGTGAAAAAAAATGCAACAAGAGTAAATCAACCCATATGTTTAAATGTTTCTTCTCATTATAGTGCAGTGATTTAGATCTCAAAGTAACTAGAAAATGCTGGTATCCTTTATTTTACTCTTGAGAAGATAAAAATGATGGAAACAAAAATGTTTCCCTGTAGTTACAGAAAAGTAGCTGATTTTATATCAAGAACTGAAGCTCAGCTCTTTTTCCTCTTGACCTGTGTGAGGTAGTAAGTATTTCCAACTTTGCTTGAATAAACTTGAGAATTGAGATCTGGCATTCAGCAAATGCTCAGTAAAGTAACTTGTAGTAATTCCATACGTGACTACCACTAGGAGATGTAGGGTCCCGTTTGCACATTTTTGGTCCTTGTAGATAATTTAAGAATAAACTTTGATGAAGGAAGAGTGGATATGGGGGAGAGGGCAGGTAGTGGGAGGGACTGGGAGAAGAGGAGGGAAGGGAAACTCCTGTCA
>OU015745.1:110561356-110580458 GCA_907169655.1 Acomys percivali | reverse complement strand
TCTAACTTACTTATTCTAAACAGCCTGCAATAGCCCTTTCAGCCCTTTGAAGTAGGATCTTATGATTCTTTGTATTTCTTCAGTGTCTGCTGTTATGTCTCCCTTTTCATTTCTGATTTTGTTGATTTGGATAGTGTCTCTCTGCCTTTTAATTAGTTTGGCTAATGCTTTGTCTATATTGTTGATTTTCTCAAAGAACCAGGTCTTGGTTTTGTTGATAATTTGGATTGTTCTCTTTGTTTCTAATTTATTAATTTCAGCCTTGAGTTTGATTATTTCCAGACATCTACTCCTCTTGGGTGTTTCTGCTTATTTATTTTTCTAGGGCTTCCAGATGTGTCATTAAGTTGCTTATGTGGATATTTCCAATTTCTTTATAAAGGTACTTAGTGGTATTAATTTTCCTATTAGCACTGCTTTCAATGTGTCCTACAAATTTGGGTATGTTGTTCCTTCATTTTCATTAAATTTCAGGAGTCTTCAATTTATTTCTTCCCTGACCCAGCTGTCATAAAGTAGAGAGTTGTTTAATATTCATGTGTGTCTAGGCTTTTTGTTATTTCTGTTGTTGTTGAAGTCCTGCCTTAGACCATGGTTGTCTGATAGGATACACGGTATTATTTTAATCCCCTTGTATCTGATGAGGCTTGCTTTGTGACCTACTATGTGATCAATTTTGGAGAAGGTTCCATGAGGTGCAAATAAGAAGGCATATTCCTTTTTGTTTCGGTGAAAAGTTCTGTAGATATCTGTTAGATCCATTTGATTCATAACATTGGTTAATGATGTTATTTCTTGGCTTAGTTTCTGTTTCAGTGACCTATCCTTCAGTGAGATTGGGTTGTTGAATTCTCCCACTATTATTGTGTGGGGATCAATGTGTGGTTTAAGCTTTGTTAATATATCTTTTACAAATGTGGGTGCTCTCGTATTGGGAGCATAGATGTTCGGAATTGTGATATCATCTTGGTTGACTTTACCTTTGATGAGTATAAAGTGTCCTTCCTCATCCCTTTTTTGGTTAAAAGTCTATTTTGTTGGATAATAAAATTGCTACACCAGCTTGCTTCTTGTGACTATTTGCTTGGAATATTTTTCCAGCATTTTACCCTGAGGTAATGCCTATCATTATGGGTGAGATGCGTTTATTGAAGACAGAAGAATGATGGACCTTGTTTATGCATCCATTCAGTTATTCTGTGTCTTTTTATTGGAGAATTGAGACCATTGATGCTGAGAGATATCAATGACCAGTGACTGTTAAGAGTCTTAATTGTGATGTCAGTTCCATTAGAGAGTTTGTGTGGTTGTATTTTTGCGATGGTATAATTATATATATTTCCTGTGTAGTTTTGGTTGTAGCTTGTCTCTTTGGGGTGGAGTTTTCCTCTAGTAACTTCTTTAAACCTGTGTACATGGATAGGTACTGTTTGAGTTTGTTTTTGTCATGGAATATTTTATTTTCTCCATCAATGGTTATTGATAGTTTCGTTGGGTATTGTAGTCTGGCCTAGCATCTGTGGTCTCTTAGGGGTTGAAGAACCTCTGTCCAGGCCCTTCTGGCTTTTATGGTCTCGCCTGAGAAGTCAGGTGTGATTCTGATAGGTTGGAACTTAAATGTTACTTGGCCATTTTCCCTTGCATCTTTTAATATATTTTCTTTGTTCTGTATATTTTGTGTTTTGATTATTATGTGACAGGAAGTTTTTCTTTTCTGGTCTACTCTATTTGGTGTACTTTAGGCCTCTTTTATATTTATAAGCATCTCCGTCTTTATATTGGGGACGTTTTCTTCTATGCTTTTGTTGAAAATATTTTCTGGGCCTTGGCTTCTGATATCTTCTTTTTCCCCAATGCCTGTTATGCTCAGGTTTCTTCTTTTCATGGTGTCCTTGATTTCTTTATGGTTTGTGTTAGGATTTTCCTGATTTAGCATTTTCTTTAATGGTTGCTTTAAGATCTATGATTGTATCTTCTAGACCTGAGATTCTTTCCTCCATCTCTTGGATTCTGTTAGACAAATTTGCCTCTGTGTTGTTCGCCTTCCTCTCTGAGCTCTCATGATCCTGTTTTTCTTCTGTCTGTGTTTGTCATTTATCCATTTTCATCTTCAGCTCTTGAACTGTTTTATTGGCTAATGTCATCTGATTGTTTGTATACTCCGGAGTTTCTTCCACTGCCTCTTTATAGGCCTTCAGATTTTGAACAATTTTACTGAGTTCCTTCATAAAGTTGTTTGTATTTTCCTGAATGTTTTCCAGTGCCTCTCTATAGGCCTCTTTTATGTCTTCCAACTGCTTGGCTACATCTTCCTGCATTTGATTATGAATTTTATTTGTTTCCTCCATTATCATCCTCATTACTAAGGATTTGAGGTCATTTTCTTGTATTTCAGTTGTGTTTGAGTTCTCTGGGTTGCTTTCTATGGGATAGCTGGGATGTGCAAATGCCATGTTGTTTTGGTTTTGTGTGTGTGTGTGTGTGTGTGTGTCTGTGTGTTTGTGTGTTATTTTATGATGCACTTTAATCATCTTTCCGTCTCTGTTTTTGGGAGGTAGCTTTTGGAGTCGGGTGGAGGAAGTCTGAGGATAAATGCACCATTTTTCTCATGATTTCCCTAAGCTGAAAGCTATGATGCTTCACTGGCCTGGATGTCAGGAAGCCAGCCCTGTAGTGTGGGTCTCTCACAGCCAGTGATCCCCAGCTCCACTGTACCATGAGTCTCAGAATCATACTGGGTCTCAGAATGTTCGCTGAATCTGGCCAATATGTCCATAGGCTTCTCGGCCCCCTCATGACACCAGGGTTCTCTGAATTTTCTGTAGTTTGTTCCTTTCAAACTGTGGAGTACTCCCACTGTAATGGGGTGAGGAGCTTGGATTTCATGGTTAAGAATTCCATGCAATTCCCTAACTCATTTATTGGAGCTTCTAAACACCATCCATGCTGCTCACCACCAACTTGGAGTCCCCTTAAATAATAATTTTAAAAAGATTTGAACACTAACAAAAATAAAAAAATAAATAAAAATAAATTTGGGGAAAATGTTTAAACAAGATAGTAATAGCGTTTGTGGCCCAGTTTCTAAATGTTGAGAAATTGCAAGCTTAATAATTCATTGTGAGCATTGTCTCATTCCCTAGAATTCAGTCTCCTCTTTGATCTTCCCCACTTGACTTTTGCCTTGCTCTCCGAACTGCCTCCCATCCTTCCTTCTTCTCTCTCTCTCTCCCTTCCCTCATTTCTTTCTTCCTTTCTTCTATCCTTCATTCCTGCCTGTTTGCTCTCATTAATGCATGCCTGCGTTTCTAACTTCATTATGATCTACGATAAATTTACATATATATGATCAAATAAATGAAATAAATAATTTAAGAATGCTCCTAAAACAGTGTTTGCCTGTCAATACTCAGCTTTCTTAGGAAGAAGCAGATATTAGAAATTCTCACAGAATTTGACCATCTAATTGAAAAGTCGAAAAAAATAACAAGGTATAATTTTTATTCCCACAAATGAAGCATTGAAAAAATTAAACATCTGGAGTGTCTTTTTGCATATTACTTCAAAACATTAATCAGAAATGCATATTAGAGTTTCTAAAGGGAAAAGCAGTTCATCTCATAGTGCAATGTAATAACCAAGACTGTTTATTTACTATCTAGTGGCCATGAAATAATAATGTTTCTGCAATAACATATTAATTTTCTTAGGGACTGCTTTACTTTACCCAGATCGTCTACAATTAAAAATTGGTCTTGCATGTATGCATTGGCCAGATAAAAGTATTCATTTGATTAAAATGAAGCCATTATAAAAATCTAATGAGTTCTCCAATGATAAGTAAATTAAAATGAAGATCATTGCCAGAAGTTATATTATCAGAGAAGGAAATAATTATGAAATCACTGACATATTTGCCAACAAATATTGTTGATATTTTCATAGAGAAATACAAAATAAATTGAAGGCTAAACATCCCATTTAAAATAGAAATATATATCAAACGCACAGTGGAGAACAGAATTGTCATCTAATGAAAGTATACACTGTGATTACAGCAGGAAAGGATTTGTCTTGCTTTGAAAATAATGACAAAAGCTAATAACATAGAATGACATCTTCCATTCTGTCACTATACAGTGAATATATATTTTATTTTATTTTCTAAGTGATCCAGACACAATCAATCTGATTATAGCTAATTCCATTTGTGACATAGAAAATCCATCACCATCCATATGGCTAAGATAAACCTACCTTCAAAATTAAACAGTATCAAAGGCAAACGTATGTGACACCAAGTTTAACATTAAGAAGAAAGTAGCTGTTTATGATTAATTAAATTAAAATCAGCCATGGTTCTTAAGACGGTGACAATTAGAAGTCACAAGTTAAAATTTACAGAACAAAGAATGCTTTGGAAAGGTGACATCCTGGTGGGACAGAGGAGGTAGAGTTGGTGTAACTGCATATAGGTGACAGTGTTTCCCATTACAAAGGGATTTTTCTTGTGTGAAATAGAAAACCCCTTCATAGATTTGTTGAAAGTGAGATTTTTGGGATTAAGGGAAAATTAAGGAAACACAACAAATTTAAGATTATTATTAGCATTCATTTTGTTGAATGCTACACATTTTAACTAAACTATAGCTTATTTGCTTTTCCATTATTATTTTTTTCTGAAGAAAAACCAACATCTTCATTAATCATTGCAGTTCAAAGGGAAATCACAAGTGATGAATGAAATGAACATGAAGAATGTATACTTTAGCAAGGCAGCTGATGGTAGCTTCAGTTATGGTAGAGTTTCTGCCAGCAAATATAAACACAACTCTCTGCCCAGAGTCCTGCTGCAAGTCCCACTAGTATGTGACCACTGTTCTGATCTCCCACTGGGTTGTCTCTCAGATCACATCCATGTTGGGCTAATATCCACTTATAACTAAGTATATAACATATGTGTCTTTCTGGGTCTAAGTTAACTCACTCAGTATGATATTTTCTAGTTCCATCCATTTGCCTGCAAATTGCAGGATTTCCTTGTTTTTAATAGCTAAATAATACTCCATTGTGTAAATACACCACAGTTTCTTCATCCATTCTTCGGTTGAGGGACATCTAGGTTGTTTCTAGATTCTGGCTATTACAAATAAAGCCGCTGTGAAGATAGTTGAGCAAATATCCTTGTTGTATGGTGGAACGTCTTTAGGTTATATGCTCAGCAGTGGTATAGCTAGGTCTTGAGTTAGCACTTTCGAAGTATGGAAGAGTTCGGGGACAGAATCATGAAGGAGGGGAGTTCTCAGGAGCTTCACATGGAGACTATCAAGACCGTGGATGTAGACCCAGGGGGACCTATTTGGACTGATGCACCAACCAAGGACAGTGAAAGCAGAGGTCCTGACCCCTCTGTTTGGGTATAGCCAATGAACAACTCATTCTCCACATGGGGAAGGTGGGGTGAGTAGGGGACTGCCTCTGACAAGATCTCTGGTGCCAGGGATTTTATCACTGCCCCCTGGTGGAGAGACCCTATGTGAACACAGAGGAGAAAAATGCAAACTGTCCGATTAAGCCTGATAGGCTACAGTCAGATGGTGGGGGATGAGGACTTCACCTGTCAGAAGTCTAGGGGAGGGGATTAGATTGGAGTGGGGGAGGATGGGAACAGGAAGATAAGAGTGGGGGATTATAATCTCGATGTAATGTGAATAAATTATAATAAAAACAAAAAAAATAAACACAATAAAATGACAAGAGACGGCATAGGGTCAACACTAGTGAGAGTACAATAGTACTGAATTGCAATTAAATTAAATTCTATGTTACAAAATTTTATAAGCGAAATTTCTGTATTATAAAAATCTACAAATGATATGTTTTAATTATTATACCTGGTTGAATAACTATACATTTTGATACACTCTTATTTATATTTCACAAATTTTATATTCAAATGCTCAACTTTCATAGAATTGATGATGTGTAACTTCAGACTATGACTTCATAAGCATAACATATGTTCTAACAAAATCAACAATTATGAGTCTAATTAAGTAAATCTGAAATGAGATGCTGGATTTAAAGTTACTCCTTCAAATGTCAGAGTATTCAACAAAATATATACTTTAATATTTTTTATTTTGTTAAATTATTTTTAGATCCTTTCTCATTTGAAGTGAATTACTCCCTTTAGCTTTTCATAATGAAATTTTTAATGGATAAGAAATATCTTCCTACATAAACTGAGTTTTCTTCATAAAGATGAGCTCTTTGTATTAAAATGATGACTGCATACTTAATTTGACTTCTTCAGTCTTAGAAAGAAAGATATTACACATTTCTATGATGAAAATAATTTATATTATAAATAAAATTCACTTTTAAATAAAATGGGCGAAATTATGTAAAAACTGACGACATTACAATGACTTATTTATAGCATTTCCATGCCATACACAAAATTTATAATGACATAAATTGCTTTTTCAATTGGCAATTTTATTATTATTGACATGCATTGATAGCTCCATTTTGAGCATCACAATAAAGATAATGAAAATGTGTTTTATCCCCCAAACTGTAAATTGAGATATAGTACATGTCTAGCCAGGCATTGCTAACAAGATTTCTGTGGAAGGAAATGTGTGGGTACACGATCAATGAAAAGCTATAGCTCCTGCTAATGCTCATGCCTTTCTTTAGCTGAGAGAAGCAGCCATGCCATGTTTCTTTGATGACAACCATTTGTTTCCTCACTTGCTTTATTATTCTACGCAGAAACATTTACATGCACACATATGACCTGCACATATAAAATAGGTAAATATGAACCTTTGTTGTCTGATAGCTGAGAAATCATCATAACCTAACTGGCCAAACTGATGTCTTTTTTTGACTTCTTAGTCCAATGGAGCTAATGTTTCCATTGTGTGTGCATGGCTGCACTTGGATTTTAGGTGCACTAATGCCTGGTCAGCATCCCTTGAGACAGTTGAGGACCTTTTTATTCCAGTATTCTTTATTTTAGCAATAAATAAGCTTATTATTACTTAGGCAAATGGGTGTTGGTTATGTTTGAGTAAAGACAGGCAGTTGAGGAATCAGTGACTGGTGTACTGTTTATTTTAATGTTCCTTTAAGACATGTCCTCTCTATGCTTTTAGCTTTCTAGACTCTTCTGTCTAGGTTGAAATCAGGGCTTTAGGTCTTCAGTTACATTCCTGTCACTCCCATAAGATATCAGGGCTGCAGTGTGGAGGCCCAGGAACTTGGAGACTTTGTTCGCATTAACTTGACAGGAGTGTCTTAGTCCAGAGTTCTGGTATAATTTCTGAAAAAAAATCTCAGCCTAAGAAGTTAATCTGTACTTTTTTATCATTTTGAACTAATTCCATTCCAGCCCAGTGCTAGGATTTAGAAGGCCATGGCCCTGCTTATACAGAGGTCCTCAATTGTTACAAAAGAAAAGCAATCTATTTTTTTTCTCAAACAAAACAGATGTAAAGTAACCGTGTTACTCATGAGACACCCACTATAGGTGCATTTTTGAAAGCCATATTTCTCCAGCCTCCTAGTAAGTGGAAATGCCTTATAAGACAAGAAAAGGCTAGGAGGTGAACAACAACCCTGAGGTTCTTATAAAAGCCACTTTTTATAGTAACATGGATCAGGTATTAGGTTCTCACAGACCAAATGCCCAGAGCACATGGCAGATTCAGAATCCCAGGAACCAAAGCTAAACAACTTTCAGAACACATGGTAAAGCCAACTGCATTATTCCAGAACACAGCTACAAGCATTGCAGTCTTGGAATGGTCTTCAGTCCAATTCAGTCTGCACAGCAAGGCCTTCTAAGCTGTATAATCTAAGTCCCATAAGATCAGATTTATCAAAGCAATGTCTCTTCTCAGTAGCAATGTTCTGCTTTTGTTTCTTTTAGCTTGACTATAACAAATCATGTGATAAAGGCAAATTAGAGGGCAGAATATTTTGGGTCACATTTGAAGGATGTAATTTATTATGGTACAAAAGTTATTGCTCCAGCTATTTAAGGCCACTGGTTACTGTATGAGAGTCCAGGATGCAGAGAGAGCTGAATGCTAGTACTCTGCTCTTGTGTTCATGGCCACAGTCTATGCAATGGTTTTATCCACATTTAGATGGGGCCCATTCACCTTTGTCAACCCAATTCAGAATTTTCTTCACAGACAGGCCTAGAAGTTTGTCTTCTAGATGGTTCCAGATCCTGTTAACCATCAGAGTCATTTTATAAAATAGATAAGAAGATAAGAAAACATTTATGTAACTATACCCAGCTTAGAAAGAAATATCATACCTAGGACAGTGATATTTATAAAAATCCAAAATGGTCTTACAAAGTTCTTAAGTCTATTAAGCATGAACAAAATATTCAAACATACAGTATGAAGAAAAAAAAGCATTATTAATTGATGCTAATGTGCTGGTTTATTTTAAATGTTAACTTACCCTAACTTTAATCTCTTGTGAAGACAGCCACAATTAAGGAATTGTCTAGATCAGAATGGTCCATAAGCATGTCTGTGGTGGTTATCTTGATTCTTGGTTTATGTAGGAAGAGACAACTCATAGTGAGTTGTATTATTCCATGGGCAGGTAGTCTTCAACTGTATTAGTGAAGAAATATGTCTTCATGAACAAACTAGGAAGCAGACAACACATGCACATATATTGTTGTTTCCTTGAAAATGGGTAGGGTGTGACCAGTTTTCTCAATTTATTTCTTCTTGATAAAAGATTGTGTCCCAGAAATCAAACCTAAATAAACCCGTTCACCCTGTGTGTTGCTTATGGTCAGGATGTTTCATCACAGCAACAGAAATCAAACCAGAACAGTTATCAAGGACAGACACTTAGTTACAGCATATACTAAGATACATGCTGTAACACCTGCTTGTTATCTCAGCAATGGGCAAGCATGAACAAGTAGATGTATAGAGTTCACTGGCCAGCCATCCTAATTGAACTGGTATGCCCCATGGCCCAGTAAAGAAGACCCTGTCTCAATAAAACAAAACAAAACAAAACAAAACAACCACAACAACACCAAAATAAACAAGGTCAATTACAGGTTGAATGACACCTGTGAACATGTGGTTGGTCTCTGAGCTACACCACACACACACACACACACACACACACACACACACACACACATACACACACACACATACAGACACACACACACATACACACACACACACACACACACTATTGTGTGACTCCCTGTGGACACATAAACAAATATATATCCATTACAGAGGGAGCAGTGATGTCTGATCAAGAAAATGGCTTCACCAAAATCTTTGTGAATAAGTAAGTTCATTGGGATTACTTACAGGAATGTGGAGAAGACTTTACTTATGGTAACATGGATAATTCAAAAATAGTTTCATAATCAAAGGCCTACTCCAACATTGGTGACATCCCATGAAAGATGCATGACTAGACTCCTGTTCTCATCTAGGGTATGTTGATGTATTTGAAGACTATCTTCCTTCTCAAAGTTGCTCCTGCACATAACCTTACCATTCCTTAATTGCAGTTCTTAATGGTTCTTATCTTTATGTAGACTAGGCATAATCTCCATCAATTTGTGGAAGATAAAGCTCAGTTTGCATAAGGTAACACTTCCACATCTATACTCAATAGACCATTCTCCAAGATCATTTGGTGATGCCTTTCACTAGCTTCATATAAAATCTTAATTCACATCATAGTAGCCCTTCACGCTCAACATAATCAAGCCCTTGTTTGCTTCTGCAATTTCACTGCTTTCTAAACCTCCCTTACTTCCTATGACTACACTTCTATTCTTATCACACTGTTCTTCAAACTCCCCAAGCTTCTTCCTGGAGTCCTTTACATGTGCTTCTTTCTCTGACTTAATTATAATACTGACCACTTCTAAATGATAGCTTACTGTGGCTGCCATAACAAATCCCACAAAGTGAACATTTAATATGAGTCTACTTCCTCAAGGTGCTGAAGATCAATGTAACACCGGGTTTAGTTCTTGATGAGGACTCATCCTGGTTTGCCCATGGTTTTCTTCTCTATAAGTTCTCACACAATATTTTCTTTATGTACCCTCAGTTGCACTTGTGGTGTCTCTATTTCTTTCTATGAGGATATCTGTCTTTTAGGATTATGGTATGTTCCATTCTTCTTGCTTCATTAACCTTAATCTCCTCCTTAAAGCTATAATTTGTAAATAAATTAACATGGTGGATTGTAATTTCAACCTAGGCATTTGTAGGCTCACAGTTCAGTATGATAACATGTTTCCAACTTCCTTGTCACCCTGATCAATACATGATAGATTTCCTTTATTCAGGTTATTTTTAACCCTCATTTGTTTTAGACACTTCTTTCTCAAGTACGTTCTCTTCCAAGAATAGCATAATTATACAGGAGCAAGAAGATGTCTGACTTTGTTTATTCACCATTAAGCTCATTATGCATAGAATTTTGCTTGGCATATGTGCAGTGCTGGGAGCATATCAGTGAGTGAATGCATTTCTCCAATTGACTGGGCATAATCATTTCTGGGTTTGGCACATAGCATATCAAATCTTTTCATTTCCTTTTTAAATAAAATGTCTAAATAGGTTGTATAACATCAAATAATAACACAAAGTGGGTTCAGAATTCTGTCTCATTTTTCTTTTGTTCCTTTTATTTAAAATACAGTTTTTCTCATAATATTTCCTGATTATAGTTTCCCTTTCCTCTACTCCTCAAAGTTCCTCCCCTCCCATCCAGATCCACCCCCTCTTCTCTGTCACAAGAAAACAAATGGGCTTCCAAGACTAATAATATGGTAAAGTAAAATGAAATGAGATAAAACAAAAACTAGCATATTGGAATAGGACAAAGCAAGCAGAAGGAAAAGAATCCAAGAAAAGGCATAAGCAATAGAGATATATTCAGAGACTCCATTCATTCACACATTCAGGAATCACATTTAAGACACTAAACTCCTGAGGGAAGATTCATGAGTTGTGTGATTTGTGTTGTTATCCAGAATAACATAAGACAAATGCATTTTTCCAAGTGCACCACCAAATGGAATAACTAATTTCTTAAAGAGTTATATCATTATTTTAATAAATTATTTTAGTTTTTTTCAATCAATGCCTCCAGCTATGTTATAATGAAATTTCTAACTCCCTTTTTCATACCAGGTGGCATCTTTTTGACTTTTTCTTGGAAAGGTGCCAGAACTTTTATAGCTGCTTGGGTTATTAGTTTATTCTTTCCCTCATTTATTTGAAAATGTCAATCATAAATTTTATCCAAATGATTTTGTACATTGACCATCTGTGATGACAGCTCTCATAGCATTGGAAGTATTAAGGTGTGGGTGGACTTCCAGATATTTCTTACTCCCACATCTAGAAGCCAGCTCCATCTGGCAAGGGCATGACGTGACTAGAGTAACAAATGTCTTCTGACCTGACTCAGTGAGGCTGTGGGAGTCTTTGCTGCTGATTTCTGTTTCTCCTGTAACACTCAATTCAAAATGCCACCTTTGCATTGGACCAGCAATGCCTGTGTTTTCTGTGTAGTGTTAAACAATTCCTTTGGAAGTAAGAGGTGACTAAGCTCATGGATCACTAGGCAAAAAGATGAAGCAAGAGTCGGCTTTATATAGTTCATGTCTTATTCATTAAAGCCCACTGAAAGCTGCCACTGTGGTACCTCTTCTTTGTGTGAGTCTTCAAATGTGTCCAGCACTAGGTAGTTCATAGCCTTGCTTTATCCAATCATAGTAAGATAGTACACACCCCTCTGTATTTTGAACATTGTTGTGATGCCAGTGGTTTCCAAAGTTATTGTGAAAGAGAATAGAGATGACTTATTAAATAGAAGGGAACATGATATTCATTAGATTTTTCAGTGCTGTGCAAACATCTGAGACATGATAATGCTCTAAGCATGAGAGATATAACACAATATCAGAGGTTTCTGATAATTACTGCTTAAGGTATTAGTGACAAAGTATAATACACCAGTAGTGTGTGGCAGAGGAGGCCACTCACCTCATAATAGTCAAAAGCAGAAAGAAAGAGAAGTTGAGGATCCCCAACAGCTCCTTCTGAGGCATACCTGTAGTAACTAGACTTCCTTCCCTGCTCCAAAAGAATTAGAATAACACCACACACAGATGATCAAGCCTTTAACCTAGAAGCCTTTGTAAGAATGTAGAGATCCAAATGATAACAGACATTCCTTTAGACAGCTCCAAATGTATGAGAAATTCTTTGAGCAGGTCTCATTTGAACCAAAGGCTATGTGTCCCATGCTTACACAGGGAGGTTCATAGGGTCTGTGTGCATAGAGGATCCTAATTCATAATTTCCTATGAACATTTATGGCACAACAGTGTAAACACATAGAATGATTAATTTTCTTCTTCATTGACAATGCTAGACTGTGAGTAAATCACATTGACATTCAGCTAACAAACATTTTCATTATATATTAGTTATAATATATATCTTACCTTAAGTATTTTATACTAAATTATTTTCTGTTATTTCTATATTTATTTCACCAGTAGTTAGTCACCCCTGTGCTTAAGCATTATGAGATAAAACTATGCGAAATAGACTAACACACATACTTGTGACAGTTTATATGTTGAATGTTTTAAATAATATGAATTTTTTATTGCCTTTCTACCTATTTTCAAATAAAGAATATCCTCCTTAAAGGACTTTTACTAGCCAGAACACTAATTATATTGCTAATATTTATTCAATTTTTATCATATCATCTTTCTAGTTTACCTTTTCTAATTCATTCTATATATTTTGATTTTACTATGATGTAAAATGCTTAGTAAAGAGCTAGCTATAGCATAAGCTAATAAGACTGAAAACTGTTTTCGGAAAATATATTTTTTAAATTTATATTATACAAAGTTAAGAAGTAAATTCTTGGGATTATTTTTTTTTACCAGCTTACAATGTTCTGTTTAAAGCTAGTTTCTATTTATATCTACTTGTATAAAACATTTTCAAGTAAGAAAATATCTCATTTTGTTTGCTGAAGAGTTATAAAATTCAATTATGCATGAAGGCAAATATCACCCCGAGTAAATAATCAATCTGTAAAATTAACAAAATGAATCTTTTGTATCATCATGTCCTCAGCTTATTTTTGTGCATTTCAGTGGTGACAATATTCTATACTTGAGTGCATTATACAGGAAAGCCAAGTGACAAAGCCCATTCTTCACCAAGTTTGTAATATCTCCCCATCTCCTTCTTCCTCTCCCCTCTCCTTTCCTTTTAACTTTAAAGGGATTCTCTTCGGATTTGGTGGTCAGTTCATTTCACATTCTTTCAGAACATTAATTTGCATATCAAAGTCCAGAGAGAAATAAACAGACCCTATAGTACCATCTGCTGTTCTCACTCTATTGAAACCTACAGATGAATAACACAGTAGATTTGAGAAGACAGCTTTGCTTTTTAAATATATACAAGTATCTTTCAGGTGGTAAATCACGCAAATATTTACATATGCTTAAATTGTTTCATATTTAAACACTAATGTAAAAAATAAAACATATTTGCTGAAAAGGAGTGGTGATAAGAGGCGATTAGCAAGTTATTATTGTTGCTTCCTGGAATTCCATATTAAGAACATTGTTATTTATGGCTGAACTTAAAGCATTATGAGTAAACTGATCGTAAGTTTTAAAATTAGCATATATATATATATATATATATTCTGAACTTTTTTATCTGTTCCATAGGAAAAGAATTATAATAAGAAACATAACAGTTCAAAAATTTAAAAGGCTGAAGTCAAGAAGATTGTTTACAAGATTTACTTCATTCCACTATGTTATGAGACACGAAAACAATTCAGCAAACAGGGACTTTGCCTACAAAGAAGTCATTTTTTAAATGATCTTCCCTACCCTCCCTAACTGTTTTACATGAGAGTTCTGAAACTTACCATTTTTGTTATTAGAACATTTACCTAAAAATAAAACAATATTTTTGTTTTAATGTTGAAGGTTATTTTTAGAAAACTTGTTTCTCTTAGATTTTCTCTTGACCCAACTATCACACAAATAATTGAGACATTTTTATATTTGTTTATAAGGCTTTACAACACAGTCTTGAACAGTTTTAGTCTGTTCTTAATGGTCTACCTTATGCTGACTCCGTCTTTGCCAGAATCCCCAAGCTCCTTGCTATTTAGTTCTTTCCTTGCTCCCACTGAGTCTTTTTCATCTCTCCTGCACCTCTGCCTGTGGCTGACTCCCTTGCTGAATCTTCTAACTCCTCCTCCCTTGGCTGGCAGCAAGTCCAGCTCTGTTCTCTGCGCTGTTCATCAATTGGCTATAAAATGCTTTATTGGCATAGTAAGGGGACAATTGGAGAGCAGAATTTATACAGCTTTTAGACAGGAAATTCTTTTAAAAAGGCTTGCAACCAGATATTGGAGGGGATTGTATAGATATAATCATTTGAATTATACAATAACCTTATGCTAACACTTTAACAATAAGAGTTTTGCATTCTGGAATTGACTGAAGAATAAAAATCATTTTGAAGAACAGTAAAAGCATGCAAGATGTCAACACTGACTTAATTGGAACACTTCATCTCTATGTGCAGTGATGGCACTAGTTCTGTGATGATGGGTCCAGATCATGATGCCATCTCTGTTGAATTCTGCACTTACCACAAAACAGGGAAGACGTCATGAAGAATTTGTTAGAATTACATGAGGAAGCATACACAGATGATTAAATATAATACATTTGGCCTTGTTAATGTTCACTACTATTACACAGAATTTGATATATTTTCTTTTTGTTTTTTTGAGGCAGGGTATCTCTGTGTAGCCTTGGCTGTCCTGAACTTGCTGTGTAGAGCAGGCTGGCCTTGAACTCACAGAGACCCACCTGCCTCTGCCTCTACCTCCCACAGTGCTGGGATTACAGGCATGTGCGACCCCACCAGGCATCGTAATTTTTTCAAAACCAATGAGAATTTGAAACCTTTTAGGGAAAATAGAAGAGTGGAAAGAATGATGGGTAGAGACCTTGAAAGATGAAGGCCTCATGGAATAGTTTATTTATAAAAAGAAATTCTTACATTAGAAGATGGAAATTGGATAGAAAAATAACATGTTATTCATTTGTTCAGAAGTGAATATGCCGGTATTTCCTGAAGAATACTAGTCTCAATAGAACCTTGGCAATTTTAAGTCTGTTACGGATATGACATGAATAAACATTAACAGGTTAATGAAACTCCTGTCTGAAAATAAGTGAAATCCAGTTGCTTGTTTAATGTACCAAAACCCAAACTCCTAAGGTTTCAGAATGGTCTCAGGTCCTCTTAGAGCCATGAGGAAATAGTTTCTGTCCCAGAGGCCTGCTGCCATTAAAGAGTGTCTATTTTTATTAACATTCCTTCGTGGGTTTAACTACCATTATGTGGTTAGGGTAAAATATCTTGCTGATGACCCATTTCTAATAGTTCTTAATCAAGAAAGATTTGCAGTGCTGGATGTACATTTTCCTTCTCGTTGACTCTTAATACCTACATCCTGCTCCCCTGTTTAGTATTCTCATTAAAGCTGTAAGTGGCCACATTTTCTTTTGTTACTATATAGCATTTTTAGTACATTCAATATTACTTCAGATTTTGATGGGGCTTTGTCTTGATATCCCAAAAGATCTCCAAAGTGAAAAATACAAAGGAAATTGAAGAGATTGTGCAAGGGAGGGATACCAATGCTCAGCTAAGCAATCAAGAAGTGTTTGAAGGAAACTGCTCATTTATCTTTCCTTTTTTTTTTTTTCTCACCAAATGTTCTTTATTTTTTTTTTTGTTAATTTATTCGGATTTCATCTCATTTGTTATGTCATCACTTGTATCCTCCCATTCCTCCCTCCTTCCTGCTTTCACCCTATTCCACTCCCCTAGGTTTATGACAAAGGGGGACCTCCTCCCTGACTACATGGTCATAGGCTATTATGTCTCATCTTGGTAGCAGCAGGAAATGGCTCATTTTTCAAGTCACACTTTCTAATAACTCATTGCGTAGAGGGCTATATCAAAGTATATCTTTTTATTCCTTGGATGAATTTATAGAACCACTTTAAACATGCTTGTCAATGATTATCTTATTTATAACATGGAATTAGTATCTTTCCTTGTTACTGCTAGAAGTATTAAGTACCAAATTCAAGTTAAACACAGGATACAGGGTATGGGGATAACTTAAGTTCAGTAAACATATCTTCCCTTCTGCTCTCTTATTTAACAGGAATTGTGAGCATGATGACTATCGGAGTAGGAATCACTGTGCCATAAAATGTCCAGAAAGATTGCTTTGTAAGGGATAGTTGTGGAATGTTCTTTTCTCATTCATTCTAAAATTGATTTTTTTAAAAATTCAACAGCTATGAAGTTTTTACACATAAATGTTATTTCTTTTTAAAATATTTCAATAATTTATTCATATTACATCTCAATTGTTATCCCATCCCTTGTATCCTCCCATTCCTCCCTCCCTCCCATTTTCCCCTTACTCCTCTCCACTATGACTGTGACTGAGGGGGACCTCCTCCCCCTGTATATGCTCATAGGGTATCAAGTCTCTTCTTGGTAGCCTGCTATCCTTCCTCTGAGTGCCACCGGGCCTCCTCATCTAGGGGATGTGGTCAAATATGGGGCACCAGAGTACATGTGAAAGTCAGTCCCCACTCTCCCCTCAACTGTGGAGAATGTCCTGTCCACTGGCTAGATCTGGGTAGGGGTTTGAAGTTTACTGCACGTACTAAATGTTATTTCTAATACTAAGCACAGCAATATAATCTATGGAAACTTCCAAACACTCAGGTAGTTGAAAACAGGATCTCTTAAGTGCCTGAATTTGAGATAAATAGGACACAAAATGAGACACTGTTTAAAAGAAAAAAGGAAAATGTTTATGAAACACCAATGAAGATAATATTTCAGTTTATTATATTGTACTGTTAATAGATGAAATTTGATCTTGAATAACTAATAAAAAATCTAATACTTAAAAATAACATGAAGTAAACATGATCTTTCAGGTAAGTTAACTAACTAAGAACCTACATTCTTAAGGGCTCAGAAAAATGTAATATAAACTTATGTCATGTGATAATTGTATTAAATTTTGCTGGGCAAAAGCTTTTGCTTTAAATGGGAGAGCATAACTTCACTGTTAGTATTTCTTTCCCTTATGAAAATGAGTATAGTGACTGTAAACATATACAGTTTAAAAGGTCAATGAACTACTGCATTCTTATAGTTAAAAGCAAAAATAGAAATTAGGCTATAGATATACATTTCAACATTCACAATCACAGTTCCATTAGACATATTAGAGAATTAGGAACTAATTGCATACTTATTTTATAAAATACAGACTTATATAATTAAAATGTGACAGTCATTATTTCTAGTTCTTACTTTTAATGTTAAACTAATAGCACATTATTAAAACCATTAAATCCCATGTAATATGTATAATAGCTATGTAATTTATTTTTAAAATCTTGTTTTAACAATTTTCAAATTTTCTTCAAAGAAAATGATAAAACAGTCTAATATTATATATCTATATAAAATAATGATATATATATAATGAAATAGAATATATGTATACATATATATTCAATAGTACTAATTTTTGAAAAATACTTTTTTGGAAGTAGCTGCAAAGAAATAAAGTATGGACAATACATACTAATTAATACAAAAGTTTTAGGTAATGAAAACTATTCTTTGCTGGCAACAATCTGGAGAGTACTTATTAGAGTGCGGTATACAGAAAAGCAGAATTTGAAGAACGAGGTGCATGAGGAAAGGGTGGGAATCCTTTTTAACTCTATTGTGTTTATAACTTCATCCAAGCTCAAGAAATTGTGTTATCAAATTTATTGAAGCTTGTTTAACAAAAATTATATCACAGAGCAAATTTGTTCTCATCTTTGTAGTTTGGAAACAAATAAATAAAATTTAGAGTTATGATTGTTTTAAAGAATAGATTTTAATTACATTATTTATTATTTTTCTCATACATTCATCTTGATCATATATTTCCACTCTCCATGTCCTTTCAGCTCTCTCCCACATTAGTATCCACCAAATTTAATGTTGTTCTTCTTTCTCTGACTCTCTCTGTCTCTCTAAAAGAAATTCTAAATGTAGAAAAACAAAGACAAAGGCAACAAACTGTAACAAAAAAAAAACAACACAATAAAACATGGGGTCTGCTTTGTGTTGGTCATCTCCTCCTGAACATGAGGCCTGTCCTGGAGTATAGTTAATATATAGTGTCACTTCAGTGCAGAAAACTTATCTTCACTTTCCCATCAGGTATAACTTGCAAATAATTTTCTTAAGTGTGGCATGGATTTGTGTTTAATTCTCCTTCTCTATGCTGGCGTTTTGTATGGCTTGAACTTGTACAAGTCTTATACATGCTGTCATGGTCTCTTATTTCACATTGCATCAACCTTCTGTCTGGAAAATACTATTTCCTTTGGATCATATGCTACTTCTTGCTACTACAGTCTTCCTACCTTTTCTTCTTCGTAGATCTTGGGCCTTGAGGAAAGGTTAATTAAGACATCCCATTTAGGGCTGGTGCTCTAAGGTATCGCATTGTCACACCTAAGCCAGTTGTGGGTCTCTGGGATAATTACTATCTTTCACTTCTTGAGTGGTAACTGAATAATTCACTGCTCTATAGGTATAGCAATATGTCATTTATCTATAAGTAGCCAAGTAGTAGTAAGTTTTTTGCTAGTGCCCATGACATGTTTATTCTCAGGTTCTTAGTCTCATTATCAGGGAGTTGTATGGGTTGCATCACACAGGGTGGACCTTAGTCCAACTTTTATTACCAAATATTTAATAATTTGACATCATTAACTGCTATCACACTCACTTCCAAGTTCTCCCAATTCTATCCTCATTATTGTGACCTTCCAAAAGGATAGAAGAAGAAGAAGAAGAAGAAGAAGAAGAAGAAGAAGAAGAAGAAG
>OU015745.1:110510505-110561346 GCA_907169655.1 Acomys percivali | reverse complement strand
GAAAGTCCAATTTGTGTTGATCATTAACTCACTGGAGCATGGTCAAACTCCAAGTGGCCAACCCATTAAAGAAAATTGAGTTCTTCCTCACCTACATCCTCACCAGAAACCATTAATTGTGGAGAGCTATACATCATCATCCTTATCAAAAAGTCATTGGTTACTCCCATAACATCTCTGTCTCTATAATACCAGTACGCCTTTCAGGCAGGTTGCTGTCTTAGGTTGTGGGGTATGTAGCTAGGTAATAGTAATGACTACTTTTATCTTCTTGTAACATATGTAATACTTTTCAGCACTGAGTACAAATTAGTAACAGTGAACACTCTAGTTAGGTATCAATTTTATTTTTTTCTTGTTCAATGACGTAAGTGGTATATTCAGCAGTAGTCTTATCATCATATTGTGGAGGATAATCAATAGCAGTGACAATATCTTATTGGATTTAGCCCATGACTCAACAAGATTAACCCATTCCAGGTTCAAGGGATGTTACTTGGTATCATATGATGTTTTGTTTGTTAACATATGATGTTTTGTTGGGGTATTCTCTCCCCCGCCACCATTATAGGGTGGTGACTTCATTTAATTCCTTTTATATAATTTAAGAAGCTACTAGAATAGTATGTTTCCATTTTCAAAAAGCCTTTAGTGTTAGTTGTCCCTCCACATATTCTCTCCTTTACCCTGCCCTACGGTCCATCTCCCCATTTTAGTTTCCCTTTTATTGTTTTATGACACTAAATTCTATTTCATCTTCCATGGAAGCTCCCCTCCACTTTCCCTCATTAGCTACCTAACCTAGGTCAGGATCATTGTTTCTAGTGCCATCCATTTACCTGAACATTTCATAATAACAAATAACTAAATAATACAAATGCAAACATACCACATTTTCATTATCAATTCATCATTTGATGGGTATCTAGGCTGTTTCAAATTTCTGGCTATTATGAATAAAACAGCAATGGACATGGATGATAAAGTGTCTCTGTAGGAAATGTAGAGTTCTTTGGAACCTTTCATTTCAGTTGTCATTAGTCAACACTGAACCTCACTGTTCCCTGTACAAACTGAGCAATCCATCCTTTCCTAATATTCAGAATACTACCTCGGGAAAAGATAAGGCAGCTCATATCTAGGTTGAAGCTAGTTTGTTACCCTAAATAGCCTTTCCTTTGATGTCCACTTCATCTAGTTAGCACCATGGAGTATATCAGCTCCATCATTTTGGTAACTACTTCAGGTATTGTAACAATTTATTTTCCATTAAAAGATATCTAAAGTTCCACTTTCTTCTAAATACTGTTTCAATTAATTTGCATAATCTTATCTGCAGGGATAGGTATCCCATTTCACTATTACCTCATAAGTTATTTTGCTAAGTATATTTCCAGTTTTGAAGTACAAGAAATGACATAGAAAAGTGTCACTAGATGAAATATTTTTCAAAAACTTAAACAGAAGCACAGTACAAACATGGATAAGCCATGATTTCTACAGTATAAAAATTACACTTATTTCCTGTGGTATTAGAATTACTAGTTTATCATATTTTTGAATTATACAATTGAATATGCACTCTATTTAAAAGTTACATTGGAGTTATTTAGTATAAAAAAGGTATATCATGGCCAATTTAAATAAAAAATATTGATTATGAGAAAGTAGTTATATAATCATTCCTACTATAAAAGTTATCCAGAGCAGCAAGAGCTGGAAAGTTTAAAGAAAAGTGAAATGGTTGTTCAGAATGTAGTACCATCTCTCAGAAACAAAGAGAAATTTGAGCAAGATATTGTATGATGAGGCTTCTAAAGATTAATTCTGAGAAATACAGATTGAACTGGCCTGAAAGATGATATTAACTTTGACTATGGTCACTAATTTCAAGTTGCATTTTTAATAACATTGATTTGGGGACAAGTGTTCAAAGCATTTATTTTATTTTGTGTATTAGTCTTTATTTGATTTATTTTTATGTACATGTGAGTGTGATACCCAAGGGAGTCAAAACAAGAATATCAGATACCATGGGACTGGAGTTAGGGAAGTTTGTGAGCTGCCAGGCAGGTTCTGGGGACTGAACCCACGTCTTCCACAAGAGCAGCCAATTCTTCAAACCCCAGAACAAATGTTTGAAATGTTCACTCACAGTAAACTAATATAAATTGAATAAACTTGTGCATAATTGTACAGATCAAGTTTAATCTAGAAAAATCTCAGTATTTCACTTCGTGGTGTAAATCGGTTGATCAGTGTCTAACAAAAAGCAAGCAACATAACCCCCCGAATTCATTATCTCATACAGCAGCATTTAAAAAATATAGAACAGATTATCAGAAGAAGTTATTTAAGGGATATGAATGAATAAAAAATATTCTGGTTTTATCCATAAAATATGGTAGCAATAAATGCCTCTAGTCAATCATGTAACAAAACCAAATAAGTTCTACAAAACATTGCCCATATTTTTAACATAATAACAAGAATAGAATATGAAAACCTAAAGTAACATTTGCATTTTTAAATCAGTTGAAGAATAAAGGCTCTAAGCATATAAGTGATAACTGTTTGAGAAAATGGAAATGCTAAGTACCCCAGTTAATATATAGTCTAGAAATATGCAATTCTCATAGACTACCTGACAAGCTCACACAACTGTGCTGTCAGTCAAAAAATTGTGCTTTGCAGAGACTGAGAATACCCAACTCAGACACAAACAAAATAGCCACTTATGTCCTAAAATGAAATGAAAATCATCCTTGTTCATAATTATGGAAATCTCATTGGACTTCCTAAGGTCATGATTTAGAAATGGGCCCCAAGTTAAACCTTCATCATCCTCCTGATGCTACAGAATAATGGGCTTATGTCTAGTTCCCCTTAAATTTCAATACAAAATTGAATTTACCTGCTACATTTTCATACATCAAGTACCTTCTTTAAAAAAATATAAATTATTATTAAGAATTTAAGTCAGCGTTTAGACAATAGACTTAAAGACTTTACTGTAGCTTTCTTATTCACTTCCACCTGTGTTTTTGACCACAATCTGCCCCTCTATATTACTAATAAGATTGTATTCTAAATCAATACTCTAATTTCTTGATAATGACACTTTAGGAACAAAATGTCTTATTGACAAGTTTTAATTTCGTCATTATTTTCTGAACTGCCATAATGACATCGTTTCAGCTGTCAAAATGAAAATATATTCTGCTCAAAAACACATTTTTCTGGACAAGAACTCATGTGATCTTGTTGATGCTTTGTTCTTCCTGAGCTTATCATCTATGAGTGTAAGCAGATCTGAGCAGACTGAAGATTTGCTTCCCTTCATTACTGCATCGTCGTTGTAATAAGCAATTCCAGGGCTGTGCATGTTTCAGCCTCAATAAATCCATGTTTATAGACAATATGTAAAGGTATTAATTATCCAAAAATCACTATATAATAGAATGAGACAAGGTGTACCAGAGCATTCTCTGAAATCAGATTTCTGTTTCTAGGATCTCTTTGAACTTCTGAGTCATCTGTTAAAGGATATTTTCCTCCACTTGAACCCTCCTCTGAAAAAAGAATATTGTTCAAAATGTTTAGAATTCAGTTGTATTTGAACCGATGAGATTTCTTTTTTTTTTTTTTTCTTATACCTGATTGTTTAAAATTGTTCAGGTTTACCTGTTATTTTCAAAATCTTGTTTATATTAGCTTGTTTTCAAAGCACTTCATTATAACACACAAACACACACACATACACTTATACACACACACACGTGTGCATGCATTCATGTACGTGAGTTTACGTTTCCAATTGAGTAACACAATTGAAATAGGTAAATCATTAGCATAGAGTGGTGTCTGCTCTTATACTTTGTTCTGTTTCTGCAACCTCAGAAGACGATCCAAGAAGTTTCTGAAATAGTTTTAAAATAACTTTCATCATTGTACTGCTTGAAAGACTTCTCTGTTTTTATTTTTGTTTTTGTTGTTGTTTTTTTTTTTTTCAGTCTCTGTAGCCCAAGCCAACCCAAAATCCACTATGTATCTGATACTGGCCTTGAACTTGAGTGATTCCTTCCCCAAAATGCAAATGTGAGCTTCACAATTTCCATAGACATTTAAAAAAATATATAGATATACTCACAGTCAGCTTTATTTCCATAACACAACAGACATCGCAGACAAATCTAAGAGTACATAATGTCCAACCTCCTTTTGAACCTTTTGCTTCTGAATCTCATTTCAATTCTAATTAATTTTTTTTCGAAAAATGCCATTTTGGAAATAAGTGAGTTAAATCAGGACCAGATGAGGTGTGCACCTGTTAATCTAAGCACTTACAAAGGTGAGGCAACACAGCAAGACTCTGCCTAAAAAGAGACTGAAGTATCTCCCAGCTTTCCTTCAGAAAAGGGCACACACACTCGAGCAATTATCAGTATTGGTGTATCTCCTCTGTTGCTTTTTTCCTACCCTTTTCTCATAGTTCCTCGTGTGCTGCCAAATGCCTTACCCTTTCAGCAGTTCATGTCCCTCAGCAGGAGGCTTTGCAGATACAATTCATCTTTTGTGCAGATTGCAGAGATGAAAGTAAGCTCTGGAGGATCCTAACTTTTGCAGACACCAGGACTTTATAGCATGCTCACTCTCCATCCTTCTATTCCTAGCAGTTCCCCAAGCATGTTTTAAAAGTGATACATCCCTCTAATATTGTGAGTACTTTTCTTCTTGATGCTTTGTTATTTTACATTTGATTCCTGCATCTTGTGGCAACATCCCTTAAGTTTCTTTTTTATGAAAGAAATAGATTTGCTGTAATTATAAAAGTCTTCTCTCTATATATATTATTTTGGCATAGCTGGAATTTTAATTTTAAAACTGCAACATTTTTTGTAGCATATTACATATACAAAAATAATTTTCTTCTTAGAAATATATGTGTATAGATGTACTTTTATTCATTTGTGGACCGGTACCCACATTTAGAGTTTAACAGACATTTTTCTTTAGTTTTTTTGAATTACCTGATAATCTATCTAGCTTTTCCTTCATTCATTTATCAAAAATAGCAGTGCTTTAATTCTTGTTTATTTTTCTGTAGTCCAGTGTTGTGAATCAGTTGTATTTCCTCCAATATCAAATGTTGAAATACAGTTGTCCTGATACTGTGATAACTAAAAGTTGGACATGTGGGAAGTGATGAAGGTCATGAAGGGAAAAATGTCATGAATGGGATGTATGCTGTAACAATGGAGGCCACACAAAGGACCTTTGTACCTTCTGTCATCTAAAGACTCAGGGAGAAGACAGAACTTTGAACCCAGAAGTTGGGTATCACAAACTGTTATCATCTGGTCAACTTTATAGAAATATAAAAAAAAATAAGCTCCTGTTGTCCGTAGCAGTCAGTGTAATAGACTTCTGCTATGGCAGCATCACCAGACTTTTGACTATGTCAATTTTCTTTAAAAACGTCTATTTATACTTTAATATTGTCCTGCCGTTATGTGTTAGGCAAGATGTGGATGAGATCAGGAAATTTATCATGAACAGAAATTTGGTTTCACAAAGCTAGAGAATGATAGGATTAAATCAAGGTGATAACTATTAGACTGTATTTTCTGTAAGACACTGCTTTCTCCTCAAAGGGAAACCAGCAGTGTGTTCACACAAGGTGGAGGTTGAGAGTCAAGCAAGCAGCTAAACAGTGCCTGAGGCCTTTCTTTCTCTTTTAAAATTTTTTATTGATTCTTTATGAATCAGGTACCCCCAGCCCACTCATCTCCCCATCCCTCTGTATCTGACCTCTGCCCTTGAAACCTCTGCCCCATAGAAAACAAACAGCTGTCAACATCAGCAACTTCAACAACAACAATATCATCATCATCATCATCACCACCAACACCATCATTATCATCATCATCATCATCATCACCACCATCATCATCATCACCACCACCATCATCATCATCATCATCATCATAATCATCATCACCACCATCACCATCATCATCATCATCATCATCATCATCATCTCACTGTGGAAGCTGTGATGTGTCACATAATATACCTGTTTGTCCAAATAGCTTTACATACAAATGTTCATTGCAATTATCATTGGTCTGGGTCAACAACCTTTAGCCTCTGCTACACCATCAATACTGGATCCTCACCTGGTCTCTTCTCAGATGTTCTGTTGTGGTCCTATGTCATGGGAGATCTTGCAGCTTTGGTGCTGCAGGTCCTGCTCTTTCAGATGTTGCAGTAGTTCATAGATGGGGTTTCTTTTGATGTAGGCCAATACAAATCCCTAGATTTGGGCTTCAATGGTAACTGAGTTTTTCAATCCACCACCTCTCTTATGCCCATCGCCACCAGGGACAGCTCTGCTGCTTTACCCAGGTGAGGGATGGAGCCAGCTCTCCAGTGTTCATTCTGTTAGGGGCAGTTTTTCCATGAGCAAACAACCTGGGCCAGCTCTGCTGTGATGCTCAGGTGATGGGGCGTTGAGGGCGAGTTGCTCTCCCAACTGGTGGTGGCGGCGAGGTATAGAGCCAGATCAACCATTCTCATGAAGTATTTTCATGGACTAATCACCCAGCCCTGTCACAGAGTTAGTGTTTCTCCTTTTTATACTATCATACTGACAACACCAGAATGCTGAAGGGAATACTATAAGTGATGGCATTTAATAAAATATCAACATTTTTGTTTTCTCTTTCATAAAAGCTTTATCCTATATAATCATATTTTTTGTTTTTTTATCTTTTTCATTTTTTATAAGATAATTAAATCATCTCTCCCCTCCCTTTACACCTTGTCTCCCCAAAAATTTGTTTAGGATAGATGAGCCCATTGGCTTAAAGTCTGAATGAAAATAGCATTATTAAAGGAATAATGTATATCCATTGTTAAAAGCAGGTGCATATAGACTGATGTTGGGTGCAGGGTTCTGAGTACTAGGATGTTAAGTGTTTGGAGAGTAGTGTATGTTTATAGTGCATGCAGACAAGGGCTTCCATCTGCCAAGTGCATTATTAGACGATGGGTGTGTGTATAGCACAAACCAAGTGGAATGCCAGATTGCTAAGCCCCTCCCTATGCTTTCCTGTCTCAGTTGACTAAATTAAACTAATTGGAAATGGCATTATCCAAATAATGTTTTATATGGCATTTACAGTTCCTATTATACTGAAAGTATGTGATTTATTCAATAACTTTTGAAGACAATAATTAAAATAAAGTTAACATTAAATATTAGGTAATGGATTTCTTGACCAAAAGGTTACAGTAATATGAGACAAATACATATTAATTGATAGGAATAAAATGAATAGCAATGCATATATGCCTCGTCCCCCCCATAAAAGGTCTTATAGTTCAATATAGAAGTTATACACATTCATACATAAGCATACTTTATTTAAAAATCACTGTCACTATTTGAAATTCCTATGAGGAACAGAAACATTAATAAAAGATAAGCAAAATGTATAAATTTAAGGTGACCAAGGGAGACTTCATGCCAGGTTGTCCGAAACATAACGAATACGTAGGAGATAGAGTGCATCCACAGAGAAAACTTTTACATTTGCAAAGGTCTTTCAGGTAATAGGATGTTTTGAAAGAAAATACAAGTGTTCAAAAAAATATAGTATGCAGTAAGATAGTTAAAAAGATAACAAAGGCTAAGATTGCACAGCATCGACTTTATGCCATGCAAGGGAGTTTGGACTTTGCTCCATATGCAATAAAAAACCACTAAAGGTTTATAAATTGAAAGAATGAGAAGTAATGAAATTTGACAAAATGACAGGAAATCAATCACAAAAGGCAAGAAAGCAAGAAGAAAACCACACACTATTGTTGATGGCTGGGTCAGTGATCATGTTGGACAGAGTGAGAGCCATGGCAATACAGAAAGGTTTTAAGACAGTATTTGAAGACTATTAAATGTGACATATCAAGAAATAGAACACAAGTTTTGTTGGTCCAATAAACATATAGGCATGAGGGGAAAATGTGAGAACGTAAATCCTGAGATTCATGAGAGAAAAACCAGTTCAACAATTGTAAGGCAAATTTTTGAAGCGAGTTTTAATTAAATTCTGAACAGGATGGACTGAGGCCAGGTCTACTCTGGGATCCCAGAGATGGGCCCCATTTTTGCAAGGGCTTAAAAAGGCAAAATCCGAACTTCACTGCATTTCCCATCATATTCAATGGGGCCAGCATACATTCTGATGTATTTCCTGTCAGCATATCTTCTGCCCGAGTGTGCTCAAGCACATCTGGCAATGATGGGCCAAACAAGCTTGTTTAAGGAAGTTAAGAAAACACATGTGGCATGTTATTTTCCAAGAGCTACAACCCCCAGCATTCAAGGGCAAGTGGGATATACAGGGTGACTTTTGTTCTTTCAAGAAGGTAAAGATTTCCATTGAGATGTAACAAGAATAAATTAATAAAATTTAAAAAATAAAATAAAATAAATATCTCAGGGCTGGAGAGATGGTCCAGTGGTTAGGAGCACTGACTGCTATTAGGTCCCAGGTTCAATTCCCAGCAACCACATGGTGGCTCACAGCCATCTATAATGTGATATGATGCCCTCTTCTGGCCTGCAGGTGCACATGCAGGCAGAGCACCGTATACATAACAATAAATAAACAAATCTTTAAAAAAAAAAAAAAAAAAGAAGGCAAAGATAAGGCAAAGAAATATGTAGAACTGGGCAAGAGAACTGGGAATTGTAGCAAAGCAGTGAAATGGCTTGCATGCACAGCTAAAGTGGACTGAGAATGATTATATATTATTGAACAAAACATTTTAAGTTGAGATTCAATACACTTATATAGAGAGATATAAGTATAAAGTAAGAGAAGATGCTTTAGGACCTATTATTTAAGTTGGTGAAATATGTCTAGGAAGAAGAACAAAAAGGAAGGACTAGTAATGCTATCCATAGGGAAAGAGAGAGCACCAACTAAAATAGGCTCGGAGCCTCATATCAATATTTTAATAAATGAGTAATAGCAGTATATTAGAGGCATATGTACAAATTATACCATGTTTAATCTGTGATGTGCAAAACTTGAATGCGACAGGTGGTAAACTAAAATGTTATATTAAAAAAGAGAGCAGTGGCTATTTGCTACACATTTATGGCTTTTGATCTTGACTGTTTTATTGCAGCTATGGGGCACTTCAAAGTAAGCTGTTAAATGTTAAGTCCTTGAATGTAATTGGACACTGAAGAAATTTCATATAACATTTATACTACCAAGTTCAATAGAACTGTGGAAGACAATGGAGAGAGAACCAACTAGAACACCAAAGCATGACCTATTTATCAGTTGTGGGGATATCCTGTAGACTACACTAGGATTCTTGCTGTTTTGAATAATGATAGTACTAGTGTTAGTTATTGTTATTATGTATAAATTAGACAACTCTGAATAGTCACTTAAAAGGGTGTATTTAAACATTCCAATTCATAATACCTGTAAGTAACTTTCAAATTCTATAAAGTAAGGAAAGAAATTATTATCTTGATTAAACAAATAAAAAAATTATACAATATATATTTAAATGTAAATATCAAGTTAATATCTTAAATATAAACCACATAATACAAAATTATTTTTGTTTTATCTGAGATCTTTATCAAAATAAGTTCTTCAAATAAAATAAATACAAGATGATAGATTAGATTAAGATATGCAAGTCATTTTCAGTTTATCATGGCCTTTGCTCTTAAGGATATAACAGCTTATTGTAAATTCTTCATGTTATGGGAACTTGAACTCCTTGGAGTGTTTTTTGTATTATTATACAAGCTCTCTTTCTCTGATCAATCTAAATTGATTTTAGCACAGCTATAATGATCCACGAATTCATATTATCCCCAGAGATGGTGCCTGAAAGAAAGTAAGTTAATTCTTTGGCTATGTCAAATCCTTCAGTGATAATTTATTTTATAATCAGTAACGCCAAAGAAAAGATGCAGTTGTTTACTGAGGAATAGGAAAATTGAATTAACTATTCATTCATTCTCAGTCTTACCTGTGATTTATTCTTGCCCATGAATTATAAATTATAGGTATCATTGGTAAATATATTGTTAATTCTGATGTTTAGAATTTAAAGCTGGTGCTTGAATAAAACACCAAAGTGCCTGTGGTCTGGAAACATGCAACAACTATTATTCTGAAGTTTCCTAACTTTGCTCTTCTTCTAATTACTTCTAAGTTCTGTGTTTGCTTCTTTACATGAAGTTCAAATAAATTGAAACAATATTTACTATCTCTTTAGTTTGCACCAAGAATCCCAAGTGAAAGAACACAAAGTAGTCTGGACTCTGGGCTACTATTCCCATTGGTCCTGTGCATTTTGGCATTGATGACATGCACTTCTCTTTCAAAGATGTAGGCCATCCTTTGTATTAGGATTAATTTGATCTTTGACTGCATGAAAGAATTATCATGCCTTGTTCTTTCTAAAACTTGTTTGCTTTTTTTCATGCCCATGGTTTACAAGTAGAACCAAGAATGTTGAGGCATTATTCATAGAAAGCTTGACTATTCTCACAAAATGGTGCATGCCGACTGTTGGAATGAGAATTGTGACATTTAAAAGAATTTCTCTCTTAGGAAATCAAACAAATTCCTCTGAGAAAGAGTGCCCTTTCTATAGATACCTGTGCTCATAATTACATAGTTTATTCACTCAGGTTATACCTTAAATGTGAGACAGAATTTCATTAGTTCTGGAGGTGAAGATCAGTCTAATTATCAAGACAATGGTAGTCAGATTTCTACTACTAGAAAATGTGCCTGAGCAAATCAGGGCTTTCAAGGGGAGGGAAGATTTAATTTGTCTAGTGGCTCAGATGTGTTGGTTAGCCCATGTTTGATTGCCCTGATCCTTTAGCCCCAAGAGGATTTGGAAAGCCTATGGTGGGACAGAGCTTGTAAAACCATAGTGATATGTAAGGTACAAAACATATTCAGGGAGTAAAAAGTCATGTATTGGTACCAAAACAGTCCAGCCTAAAGACAAGAGTGTATGAGTGGGAGGCTGTAGAAAGGACACCATTTTCACCAAGAAGTGATTATGTATAGGAAGAGGTTCTTGCCTAAAGTCCCTTTCAAGGACACCTTGCCACAGAAATCATTGGTGCCATTATGTCCCACTTTGCAAAGATTCTAACACCTGTGAACACAGCACAGGATAGAAACAGAAGAGACATTGTGTAATATTCGTGTCACAAGAGGGTTGTAACATCAAAGGTCAAAGCTCCTTTTAAAACTGATATATACTGTAGCTCTGATTTGGATTCATGTGTTGAAGGCTTGGTACTAGTAGTGGCAATATTGAGAGATTTGAGAAGCCTAAAATGGCAACATGGTGGAGCATCTTTATGTCACTGGCAGTTCACCATGGAGAATGTCTAGGGATCAGGCCTTCTTGTGGCCATTTACTCCCTAGCTGTGGGATGAGTAGGATTCCTCTACTACACTCAGGTAACATCATGTGCTATCTCCCTACAAAAACAAACTGAAAATGCTAATTGACTAGGGATTGAATCCTAGAAAACACTTTGCCAATATAAGCCACCCTGGAGCTCAAGGTATGGCTTAGTGGTTAGAAATACCCATTGCTCTTGCAGAGCTTTCAAGTTTGGAGCCCAGAATGTACATGAAGGCTCACAGTGTGTCACTGCAGTTTCAGGATATCCAACTCTCTCTTCAGCCTCTATGCACAAATACGCACAGTGTACATATATACTTGCATACAAATCATACACATCACAATAAAAACAAACCAAAGAAGTTAGTTAGATCAGTTTCTTTTTTTTTTTTTAAATTTTAATTCATTACAATTTTTTCAAATTACATCCCGATTGTTATCTTCACACTCCCACCCTCCCTCTTCTGCCCTATTCCCCTCCCATAAACCTAGAAGGGGACCTCCTCCCCTACCATATGACACAGGCTATCAGATCTCATCCTGACAGCCTGCTTCCTTTCCTTTGTTTGCCAGCAGGGGCTCCCCACCATGGGGAAGTGATCCATTCTTAAAACACTATCCTGCCTCAGGCTTAGCATGAAGAGGAATCTTTCTGACACTCATGGCTGTTACAGACCCAGTTCTCAAAATTCTACAGAATGACACCCCAGTGCTAGTGGTTCCCCATTAACGAACTGTTCTTTGTTCTGGCCCCTAGCAAACTCCCCTGCTTTTAAGCAGAGACAATTGATCAGCAGGAGGGGTTCAGGGCTTTTCAGTCTTAGGGTGGACTGTGGGAAGAAAGTGAAAATATAGTGAGATTGGAATTGGAGCAATCACATCAGACAGCACCCTTTGTATGATCAGATCAAACTAAAATCTTGAGAGCCCATTTACCATTCACAGGCTCTGAAGCAGGCAGCCAGGAGCCTGGTGTGATGACTTGCCTCTCTATATAGTGACTCACCAGCATGGTCTCAGCAGGTGAGTCCTTAGAGCCAGCTGTGGGTAGCAGAAAGGTAAATGCAATATCAGAACCAGGAAGTGAAGCAACTTCTCCTCCAGTCCACACATATCATACACGTATCATACTGTGATACTGTGTTTCATCCTCTTTCTGTTCCGTATTGCAGCTTACTTTTCACCATTAAAGGTCCTTTTGAGCTTCAGAAGTATGTGGAATTGATACAATGCATTTACCTTCTCAAATTCAAGAACAAAAGACAGGAGTCAGTGCTAATGTAGGAGCAGAGGGATGAAGTCATACAGTAATTCCACACTGGTTCTATATTGCCAGGGACAGGCATCGGGCTGTGTGTACTCCAACCAGGGCTGCTGTTCTCCACCTTAGGGGATTTGTTAAATCTTAAGAGCTGGACAGGGGACAAAATAGACACTTATAAAATATAAGTGGGTGAGGACAGTCTCCACATTTGAGTGGAGAGTGGGATATGACTTTCTCAAGTACTCTGGTGCCTCACATTTGACTATGTCCCCTGGAGGGGGAGACCTAGTGGCACTCAGAGGAAGGACAGCAGGTCACCGAGAAGAGACTTGATACCCTATGAGCATATACAAGGGGAGGTAATCCCTCTGAGGAACAGTCATAGGGGAGGGGAATAAGGGGAAAATGGGTGGGAGGGGAGAATGGGAGGATACAAGGGATGGGATAACTATAGAGATGTAACAAGAATAAATTAATAAATAATAAAAATTAAAAAAAGACATCTAAGAGGTATAATAATTCCCCCCCCAAAAAAATATATAAGTGGGTGACTTTGAAAGAGTTTTCCAAGAACAGAGACTGTTACTACACTAACACTCTAGCAATTACCAAGAGAACACTAACAGATCTTACATCAAACTATAAAACTATAGCACAAAGCTCCTTTCAAAGTACACTATGCAGTGGGGTCATTTGAATTCTAGCCTCTTGCCCTGGGTAAGCTATATAGTTTCCAGGTAGGACACTGCTCCTTAGCTAACTCAACAATAACTATTGTTTTTCGTCCAATATCTTTTGAAAATTAGCATCCAAAATGGATAAAGTATAAACCCAATATGTTTTGTTCTAAAGTCTTTTATATGGGCTTTTCATAGACATTTTATGTTGTTGTTTTTATACATGAAGACATCAATATACCTGTTTATTATTGAAAGTGACTGAGCACACAGATTGCTCCAGGCCCTACCCAAAAGCCTTAATGATCAATGGGCAATCCTAGGCTTCTTAAGAGGCACTCATGGATTTTCACAGTTTAGTTTCCTCTAACGTGCCTTACTTCTACGGTGCATCGCAGCTTCCAGCTGTATGTCTTCATAAATTATGCTTCATACTGAAAAAAAAATGTGTATGAAATGTGTCTATTCCTGGGGCACTTCCTTGCTTTGCTTCATCTTGCAAGGTTCAATTTGTCCTAAAGTGATATAGGTGAAACACTTCTGGCATGTCTCAGCAGGAACTGTTCATGCTCTCCTCTGTGTTCCTTGAGCATTTTTCCTTAAATCATAATTTAAAAATGCTGAGCAATGCATATAATAGTTTCTCTTTAATCGAACCACTGAGAGAAAAAATAAAGTTAACTTTTGATTAACCGGTTTCTACATACTAAATATGGTACGTGTTGCTTTTATATATGTGACTGTATCTAACCTTCCATGTTTTATTACAGCATGATTGACAAGTAAACATTGCACATATTTATGAGGTATTGTTTTGTTGTACATACATGTTGCACCATGATGAATGCAGTAAAGTTGGTAGCATAGCACTTCATATAGTACCTTTTTATTTTTGTGGAAGTTTTTGTAAAATACATCCTTCACAAATTTCAACTTTGTAGTATAATACTACATTTGACTGTCTCTACTATATATAGTCTCCATAGTTTTTTAAGTGATTAATTAATTTTACATCTTGACTGCAGTTTTCCCTCCTGCCTCTCCTCCCAATCACCTCTCCTCTCCATACTCTCCCTCCCTCCCTCCCTCCCTCCCTCCCTCTCTCTCTCTCTCTCTCTCTCTCTCTCTCTCTCTGATTCCTCTCCCCCACCCACTCCTCCATTTTTCTTCAGAAAAGGGCAAGCCTCCCATGGATATTAACCAGTCGGGCCATATCAAATTGCAGTAGGACTAAGCTTTCTGCTTACTTAGTCTGCTTTCCTATTAATGTTAGAGGAGACAACCCAGTAGGAGGAAAGGATCCCAAAGACAGGCAACAGAGTCAGAGACAGGCACTGCTCCAGCTGGTAGGAATCCACAATAAGACCAAGTTACACATGAATGGGTGTTGGATTTTGTCAAATGCTTTTTCAGCATCAAAAGCTTCTGTAAGGCAACAGACACTGTTGACAGAACAAAAGGACAGCCTACAGACTGGGAAAAGATCTTCACCCACCACACATCTGAATGAGGGCTAATGTCCAAAATATATAAAGAACTCAAGAAATTACAGCAAACCAAATAATTCAATTAAAACATGGGGTACAGAACTAAAGAATATTTCTCAACACAGGAATATTGAATGGCCGAGAAACACTTAAAGAAATGCTCAAAGTCCCTAGTCATTAGGGAAATGCAAATCAAAATGACTCTGAGATTCCATCTTGCATCTATCAGAGTGGCTTACGATCGAAAACACAAGTGACAGTTCATTCTGGCAGATGTAGTAGACAGGCAGCACAGTCTCTTTGTGAGTCCCATAATATGGGGAATAGGGATTATTTCTGACATGGACTCTGTCTCCCTCACATTGATCACTTCCCCCTGGTGGGGCCGCCTTGCCAGGCTAAAGACTAAGAGGAAGCAGGCAGTCCACATGAGACTTGATAGGCTTAGGTCAGATGTTAGGGGAGGAGGGCTTGTTCTTTCAGAAGACTAGAGAAAGGAGGGAGAGAGTATGAAGGAGGGATGGTGGGGTCAGAAGGTAACAAGAGAGGGAGCCACAACTGGCATGTAAAGTCAACAAATTAAATAATAATAAAGCCCAAATTATACAACTATAATATATGTGCAAAGGGCCTAGCTACAGAACTTTAACATATTTGCAGCGAGTTCATGTAGGCTCCCTGGTTGTGGTTCAGTTTCTGTGGGCCTCTGTGAGCCCAGGTTAGTTGATTCTGTTTGTTTTCATGTGATATCCTTGACCCCTCTGGCTTCTATAATTCTTTCTTTTCCTCTTCTGTAGGATTCCCCAAGCTCTGCCTAATGTTTTGCTACGGGTCTCTGCATCTGTTTCCATCAGTTGCTGGAGGAAGCCTCTCTGATGACAGCTGAGATAGGCACCAATCTATAAGTAAAGCAGAATATCATTAGGCATTATTTCATTGCTTTAAAAAAAGTCTTAGCTTCTGACTTCTTCCCCCTTCACTGCCCCCAGGAAACCACCATTATGAGTTTTACATGTTTGTTTGTTTGATTGGTTGGTTGGATGGTAGGTTTTTGTTTGGTTGTTTGCTTTGGTTGTTTGTTTGGTTCGCTGGTTGTTTGGTTGTTTGGTTGGTTGGATGGTTGGTTGGTTGGTTAGCTGTTTGTTTGTTTGTTTGTTTACTTGGTTGATTGGTTGGAGAATGGCAGCAATTCCCTTTCTCTTTCTTTATCTTGCTAAGTTTTCCCAACATAATGCCCTAAGATGCATTGATGCTATTGTAAACAATGGGGTTTCTTTCTTTAACACTGGAAGGAGTGCATGTATGTGGCTAGGATTCATATTATTTTATTCATTCATATACTAATGGATACTTAGATTGCTTTCATTTCTTGGCTATTGTAAGCAACACTGCACTAAACACAGCAGTGCCTACTATAACTCCTTGCCTGGTTGGATAGCCTTGGTCTTAAATTTTTTCTCTGAGATCCATTCTTTCCTCTTGGTCCATAGTTATTCACTGCATGCCCACACTCAGCCTGGTGACTGGCATTTCATTTTATTTTTCTTTGCCTTCTTTGATATTTTTCCTATTGAAAAATTCTTTCAAATCCTGAAAAAATTGTTGTAAATGACACAAAATAATAAAATGCTAAAATGACTGTTATTTTCTTACTTTAAAGGAAAAGATAAGCCTTAGAAATTTTATAAAATAAAGAGAAAATGTTCACAACACACACACACACACACACACACACACACACACACACACGCACACACATCGTTCCACTGAATAGATGTGGCATAATTTGTTTAAACATTTTTGGAATGTATGTGATTTTAAAGTTGCTGTGTATTTATCATACATTTCTTATTCTACTTCTAGAGACAGTCGGTTTTTTGTTGATTTCATTTTCACAAACCAAAGACAAGAAAGCCAATTAGAAGACAGTAATGAAAGAAACACTCAGACTTGAAAACAGAACTTTGGTATAAAACACATATCTGAGATTCTGGGAATAAAGAAGTAAGAAAGTATAGTGTTATTCTTAAGAAATGGCAATGCATTCATGGCATACTAGAAAATCCACAATTTATGGAACTTTCTCTATAGATTAGATTTTCTACCTCTATGGGAACAATGGGGACTCTACCTCACTTATAAAACAAATACAGATTAATACTAAATATAAATAAAAGTAGCATGAAAAAGAAAAGAAGAGACAAAACCATTTCATAGTTGAACAAAATAATACAGACTTAAAACAGCACACAGAGTGCAATGAGTATAAAAGTTCCACGCTATTTTAACAAGAAACCTTGAAATGTGATTCATCACTTTATCAGTTTAAGTGAGAAACTTGATCATCTACAGAGATGCAGAAAAGTCCTTTCCCAATTCTGACACCTTTATTTTATGATATGAACAGTTGGCAGAATTGAAATAGAACTGGGTGTTCTTAAACTAATAAGGAAATATTTTAAGACTCTTCCTCATGGTGAGAGGGTGGTACGGGTTGTCTCGCCTCGCTATTTTATTCAGCTTTCTGATCAATTTCTGTATCCTAAAGATGAACTAAAATGAATGAAGAGAAATTAAGCATAAATTCCATTTTTCAGACATATTATTATCTACATAGAAAAATCCAAGATCATTGAGCATTAAGCTGCAAAAATCAATAGGAGCTCTCAAATTTCTCTTTGCACACAATCAATTTTCAAAAGCGAATAGTATTTCTGTCTATCAAGCCTATGGAAGGAAGACTTATAACTGAAAGTAAGATTAGATTTACACTATAAAATAATGTACTGGTTATGCTGGTGAGTTTTAACTGACAACTCGACACAACAGAAAATCACCTGGGAATAGAGTCTTAGTGAGGAATTACCTAGATCCAGTTGGCTGGTGAGCATGCCTGTGGGGATTTGGGGAGATTGTTAATTGATGTAGAAAGACCCAACCCACTGCAGGAACCCACTGCCTCAGGACCCAGAGTGAAAAGTGCTACTGGAGTACTAAGAGAAAAGACAAGCCAGAGTCCAGGAGTCTGTACTTTGCTCTTGAATTAGGATGTGATGCTCTAGTTCTTGCCTTGATTTCCATCACACGATTAGCTGCAACTGTGAATAGCAAACCAAATAAACCAACTCCTCCACCCTCAGCTTCTTTAGGTCAGAATATTTGTCACAGCAATGAAATATGAAATTAGAACACTGGCCCAAAGTAAAAAAACAAACAAACAAACAAAAACAAAAAACAAAAAACAAAAACTTCAAGTTCTTTCTAAAATAATTAAAATATGTTTTTTTTATGTCCTAAAGGAAAATCTAAATGAACTACCTGCTTTTTAGATGAATGAATCAAAATGAATCCATGAAAATCACTGATGCTGATAAACTCAGATACAACTAGTCTGCATAAGAACTTTAGTTTGAAATAGTCCCTATAGTTTTTCTTTATCTGTATGGTTGGAGAAATCCATACATACTCTCTGATATCTGAGAAATAATGCTAGGGAAAGAGGCAGGCTGCAGGAGGTCAGAAGGGTGAAGACACTACAAACAGTAACAACAGGCAGGCCATAGAGTACTTAAAGTCATACAGGATGGTATACAAACAAATGCTGCATGGCACACAGGCATACGCTTGTCACACATGGGTGGGCACAGGCACACATGCAGATAAGAAAACAGGCCATAAGAAGGCCCACACAGCTACACTAGTTGCCTGGCAAAAGGCACTGACCTCTTACCTAAAGTACATATTTTATATAACAGTAGACAAAAGTAGCACTTTTCCAAGAATAGTTGTGAAATGGTTATATCACTGTTTACTCTTGGTCCTCCAGATGTCATGTGTCCACCACCTCTAGCCTACTCATTTATGTCAGATATCAGGGTCACCTGTGTTTTAACTGACTCATACTATATACCCATATTAGCCCCGTGTTGGCTGAATGTAAGTGGTCCTTACAGATTCCTGTTACCTTACCAACCCTATCAACATAGACATTCTAATCTTTTAAATATGTCTTAAATTCATTTTAATATTATATTTTAAATAACCTGGATTTTAATTTACATGATATAATAATGTTAAATTAGATTTATTTTTTATTTCATTAATACATTCAGATTATATCTAAATTGCTTTCCCTCATTTGTATCTTCCCATTCCTCCCTCCCTCCCACATTCACCCTATTCCCTTCCCATAGGTCTGTGACCTAAGGGGATCTCCTACCCCACTGTATGGTCATAGGCTGTCTTTCAAAACTCATCTTGGTAGCCTGTTTATTCTTTCTCTGAGTGCCACCAGCCCTCCCCACCACGGAGAAGTGGTCAAATATGGGACACCAGAGTTCATGTCAAAGTCAGTCCCCACTCTCCACACAACTGTGGAGAATGTCCTGTCCATTGGCTAGATCTGAGTAGAGGTTCAATGTTTACTGATGTATTGTCCTTGGTTAGTGCAGTAGTTTGAGCAGACCCCTCTGGGTCCAGATCTGCCTGTCAGGATGTTCTTCTTGTAGGTTTCTAGGACCCTCTGGATCTTCTGTTTCCCCATTCTCCTACACTTCTCTCACCTAAAGTCCCAATAGGAAGTCCTTACATCTATCCCAATCTCCTGAAAAACTGTGAAGTATAGATAATATTAATTTAAGCAATATCTAAAATTCTATAAGATATAAGTAAATAGCACATGTGTTATATGACTGAAAGAATTTGTAGTCATACCATGGGTCTGAAGTCAGAGACTTGAAAACATTATTTTAAAATTAAATTTGTTATATAATATATTAAGATAAAACTAGATTTTAAAAAATATTATGGTAGATTATTAATATGGAATATTATATTTTCATAATGTCAGCATAAACAAAAGAACAGAAATTATTGACATGTTAAAATGCTATCATTTTCCTTCTCATAGAGTGCTTAAACAATGCTTTGAGTATCAATGTCCATATAGAAATCATTCACAATGATAAAACATATAAAGGAAGTACCAGAATTGTTGAAAAATGGATCGATGACTGCTCTCCTGGATTTATGTGATGTATGTAATAGGCTTATACTTATGGAAGCATCATGTTTAATTTTATCAATACAGTTAATAAAGATATAAAATATATTTTGTTAAAATCAAGTAAAATGCAAATAAAGAACATAAAATTCAATAAAGTGAGCATAATAACTGCCTAAGAGGATGATTTCCTTGACATTTTAGGTAATGAGCTTGTAAACTAATAAGAAAACTATGACAAGCATATCTAATTATGTTGTGGCCAAATCTGTTGAGAAGAGAAAATTATTTTTGGCTGGGAGAATTATTCACTAAGAATGTAATAACCGAGCTGCAGCTTGATGGAAGGATAGGGCATAATAGGCATGGGCTAGAATGAGAATTGTTGCAGGTGGAAGAAGCTCCATGCGCTCAGTTGCACAGAGGTGAGAGATGAGTCATTCGCAGGTGGACTGAATGTGGCACCTAGGGATCACACAAATAGAATGTTGAATGGCACGTTGTAGCGTATAGCCTTTTATTTATGAAACAATGAACAAAGTTGAATAGAAAGATTGTTCTTGCGGCAGGGTATAGGATACAATGCAAAAGTGAGGAATATTGTGGGGGACAATAACTCAAGCAAAAATATAGTAACTTTCCAAAGAACAGTGTTTGCGAATGATAAGATTGATGCAAGAAACACCTAAGGAGTCAGTTCATCTAGAGGCCAATATCTGCACATATGAAATCATTCACTGCATGAATATTTGCTGATTGGCAGGGATTAGAGATAACCATGATGAAAATCAGTAAAAGAAAATCTGCTTTTAAAATCTTATTGATAGCAAGGACAAGATGCATAAATAGCAATAATCTACTAATGCAACTTAAAATAATTTGCAAAGTCAGTGCTAAAATGACATGCAAAGTAACAAAGATGGGAGTGGAAGTTGTGTTAGGGACACAGGGGCATGTGCAGCGTTACACAAGGTTAGTAAAAGATATCACTATGAAGGTGAGATGAGTGAAGACATGAAGGAGATGAAAGGTTGAGTCCTCAGCTATGTCAGCAACAGTAGTCTGAAGCAAAGGCACATCAGGAGCCGGTTCCTTGAGGCAGATGTATATTGGAGAATTTCAGGGCCAGGTGACTGGAGGTTTGTGGGGACAAAACCAGCTCACAGAGAGGCTATCCAAGAGACTATGCCTGATGTGAGGGCTTTTAACGCAGGACATGAAGAGAACAATCAGAATCCTAGAGAACAGGTGTTTCACATATGTCTTGTGTGTTCACTGGATGACTACTGTTTCTATATTGAAAAAGTATACTGTTAAAACAGGGAGCATAGACAGAAAGCAACGAGATTGAGATCAAACTCCTAAGAACAGCAGACATTGTCTTACCCCCTTAAGGTGGAATGATCATGACCATGACTATTATGTTTATACGTCACAAAAGGAAATCAAGGATAAAAGGTCATATTGGTGGTAAGGATAGTACTGCTGCTTGGAGCCAAGCTAAAATTGAAATGTAAAGGGCATTGTCAAGTAGATTTTAAAATTATAAATTTTTCAGCCATCTTCCCCAGACAATTTGCAAATTATTTAGAAAATCTGTTAAGTGAAGTGAAAATGTGTTGGAATTGTAAAAGAATTAAGAGTGTCTTGGTGTATGAAATGTTAACCTTCTAACCATCTGAGAAATATCAGACAGAAGATATACCACATACTTTCTTTTTCTAATCATTTCAAGAAACATGACTTTAATCTTTGGACATAGACCAGGGATCTACTATATCCAAGCATCTTTGATATGACATTCCCAGCATGGAACTAATAATCACACTTACCACAATAAATAAATAATAAATAAATAAATAAATAAATAAATAAATAATAATAGTATATTTGGTCCCAACAAAATAAGTGTTGACTGTAAAATTACATTAACAATTCCAATCTACTTCATCATCTTGGAGCTTTTACATCACTCACTAGTGCTAGGGGACAAATAGGTTATTAGACCTCTGACATTATGAATGATTATATAAATAAATGATCACATTTAGAATGTAGTGCCTTTAGCAGATAGTGGTCCCAATCCTCAGACTGTATTTTGGAACAGAGATGTCAAAATCTCTGAGCTTGAGATTCAGATATCAGCAAACAATTCTAATTCCAGGATTAAGTCAAATCTGAGGATACAGAATTAACTGGAAGTTATTTTATTCAGGAAGATTCCCACTGGAAGCTAAATATCACACAATTTCCGGTGCCACACTTAATAACAAACCAGCATCATTAAGAAAGCAAAGATGACAACTTCTCTCATGAATATTGTCTAGATGAAATCAAGCTCAAGAAATTCTAGACAGAAAACAAATATTTTGTTCATAATACCTCACTGGGGAAAAATCTTTAAGGTGCAGTGTAGCATGACAGAGTGGTTGATAATCTGATCAGTTTAGGGACACAGTAACTCATTATGAAGTCATAAGCTGTGTGTATTCATCTGGGTAGACATTTTCTTTTTAGAAGGTGCACCTTGTACTGAGCCTGAAAGAGACTATGAAAGCTAACATATCATTTGCACATCAGCACACCTATGTCTCATCACATTAGAAGAGTTGACTACTTTGAGTAGCTTTTAAATTATTAGTAAGCAAAGCTAGAGAAGCATCGTGAGGAGACAGGCTTTCTTCAGCTAGTCTATAAGGGTGAAAACATTGAGTGAATGTCACGTTAGTCCGCAGGTCTAAAGATACAAGGCCACCCAATTCCTTCTTCTCACACTGAGCAGAGGAAGCTTGAGATAGCTGTTGTCATCTATGATTCCCTCTTTATTCATTCGGTTATTTTTATTTTCACACAGACTTCAGAAAGAGTAAACTGTTGCTCACTTGGCAAGCATCACCAAACATGGAAGAAACAACCAACTCATATCAACCTGACTTCTCAGGAGGAAAGTAGACTTAACAGTGTGACTCTAAGCATTACTTTGGAATTTCCACAATAAATTCATACACTAATGTAGAACTTGATTGACTTAGTGCTGGTACAAAACTCTTTTTAATGGAGCATATATTGAATGAAAATATGGATCTTGTCAGAGAGAATAAGCTTAACTGGGTAATATGTCATATAATGTTTCAGTCAGGCCATGTCAGAACCTTTAGAGAACTGGTAAAATAGAGCTACCATGGAAAATAGTTCATAAGCTAGAGATTGCTCCTATTTTATAATGAGATAGTCTAGATACTATTGTTTTACTGACAAAAGTAACGTAAAGGCCACCACTGTGAAATTATCACTAGAGAGCTACCTTTTTTCCATAATGAACTCCATGAAGAGATAGTTATTAAATATCCTCCTCATAGGAACTGTGGAACTTATATTTTCATTTGATCTGGGTTTTCAGGTGTTAAACACTGATCCACATAATCCAAGAAATTATATTTTGCAAAAATATATGTAATATGCATAATGCAAATCAGTACATACTGTGTGTCACACCTGAGATACAGTGTCTTATAAGCCTGATATGAATGATACCTATTTTAGAATAACCCAAAGTAATTATCACTTGATTATATAATATGGGGGGGGGGGAGGAACAAAATTTCTTAGTGATGTTTAGGAATCTGATTTGGCATTAGATATGGAACCATGACTTAAGTGATAAGATCCAGAAGGAAGATTTCTCCCAGATAATTCTGTATTCTCAGTCTTGACTTAATCGTGAAATCAGTTAGAACGTTTTGCTCATATTTGAATCTCACACTCAGCAGTTCTGACATTACTGTTCCAAATAACAGCCTAAAGAATCACTGTTAGGAGGGGATCCAAGATGGCGGCGAGCAGTGTGGATCTTGTTTGGAAGCTCCAGTGACCAATTCAGGGAATTGCGCAGATTTCTGAGCCAGGAACACTGGGGTGCCGACACCAGAGCAGCAGGAGTGCTCCATGGTTCGGAGGGACCAGGGTGCGGAGGACCTGCCTGCCCCTGCACACGGGAGGAGCGCGGATTTTCTCTGATGGGAGTGGCAGCAGCGGAGGCAGCAGCAGCAGTGGCAGCACCAGCGGCACCAGTAGCAGCAGCGGTAGTGGTTGAGGTTTGCAGCTCAGAGACTTCCGGTGGAGGCGATTGGTGTGGTGGCCGGTGGGAGTTGCTGCGGGAGAGGGGACTCTGGACAGGATTTGGGTCATGTGGTGCCTTGTGACCCATTCTGGACTCGGCGGACAGTTCAGCCCCAGAGTCCCGGGTTCAGCTCAGTGCTCAGTGCCATGGAAATGCTGGCTGAGCAAAGCAAGCAATTCTGCCCAAGGCGCCAGCTCGGCGCAGTGGCAGGTCCCCTGCTGTGACACAGGCTGGGCGGAGCACTCAGGTCCACCCTAGGCACCAGCTCGGTGAAGCTGCAGTTCTCCTGCTGTGACACAGGCTGGCGGAGCGCTCAGGTCCACCCTAAGCACCAGCTCAGCACAGCCGCTGTCCACCTGCTGTGATGCAGGCTGGGCGGAGTGCTCAGGTCCACCCTAGACACCAGAGGCAATGGAAGAAACTCAGGAATATACAAACAATCAGATGAAAGAAATCAAAAAATCAGTTAAAGATCTGAAGATGAAAATGATTTCAATGATAAACACACAGACAGAAGAAAAACGAGAACATGAGACCTCAGAGAAGAAGGCGAGCAACACAGAGGTGAGCTTTTCTAACAGAATCCAAGAGACGGGAGAACGAATCTCAGGTCTAGAAGCTACAATCACAGATCTTGAAGCAACCATTAAAGATAATGCCAAATCTGGAAAACTCCTGACACAAAACATCCAAGAAATTAAGGACACCATGAAAAGAAGAAATCTGAGGATAATAGGTATTGAAGAAAGAGAAGATATCAGACTCCAAGGCCCAGAAACTATTCTCAACAAAATCGTAGAAGAAAATTTCCCCAACCTAAAGAAAGAGATGCCTATAAACATACAAGAGGCCTACAGAACACCAAATAGAATTGACCAGAAAAGAAAAACTGCCTGTCACATAATAATCAAAACACAAAACATACAGAACAAAGAAAATATATTAAAAGATGCAAGGGAAAAGGGTCAAATAACATTTAATAGCAAACCTATCAGAATTACACCTGATTTCTCAGCAGAGACCATAAAAGCCAGAAGGGCCTGGACAGAGATTCTGCAAACCCTAAGAGACCACAGATGCCAGGCCAGACTACTTTACTCAGCAAAACTATCAATAACCATTGATGGAGAAAACAAAATATTCCATGACAAAAACAAATTCAAACAGTACCTATCCACAAACCTAGCTTTACAGAAGGTACTAGAAGGAAAACTCCATCCCAAAGGGTCAAGCTACAACCAAAACTATTCAGGAAATAGATAACTATACCATGGCAAAAACACAACTACACAAACGCTCGATTGGAAACAACATCAAAATTAAGACTCTTAACAGTCACTGGTCGTTAATATCTCTCAACATCAATGGCCTCAATTTTCCAATAAAAAGACACAGACTAACTGGGTGCATAAACAAGATCCAACATTCTTCTGCATTCAAGAAACACATCTCACCCATAATGATAGGCATTACCTCAGGGTAAAAGGTTGGAAAAACATATTTTAAGCAAATGGTCACAGGACGCAAGAGGGTGTAGCCATTTTAATATCGAACAAAATAGACTTTCAAACAAAATTAATCAAAAGGCATGAAGAAGGACACTTCATACTCATCAAAGGTAAAGTCAATCAAGATGGCATCACAATTCTGAACATCTATGCTCCCAATACAAGGGCACCCACATTTGTAAAAGTGCTGCTAAAAAGGCTTAAACCACACATCGATCCCCACACAATAATAGTGGGAGACTTCAACACCCCATTCTCACTGAAGGATAAGTCACTGAAACAGAAACTAAGCCGAGAAATAACATCATTAACCAATGCCATGGGTCAAATGGATCTAACAGATATCTATAGAACCCTTCATCCAAACAAGAAAGAATATACCTTCTTCTCTGCACCCCATGGAACCTTCTCCTAAATTGATCACATTGTAGGTCACTAAGCAAGCCTCAACAAATACAAGAGGATTGAAATAATACCTTGTATCCTATCAGATCACCATGCTCTTAGGCTGCAATTCAACAACAAAAATAACAAAAAGGCTACACGTACGTGGAAACTAAACAACTCTCTGCTAAATGACACATGGGTCAGGGAAGAAATAAAGAAAGAAATCAAGGAGTTTCTGAAATTCAGTGAAAATGAAGGAACAATGTACCCAAATTTGTGGGATACATTGAAAGCAGTGCTAAGGGGAAAATTCATAGCACTAAGTGCCTTTAAAAAGAAATTGGAAACATCACACATAAGCATCTTAACGACACAACTGGAAGCCCTAGAAAAAAAAGAAGCTGAAACACCCAAAAGGAGTAGACATCTGGAAATAATCAAACTCAGGGCTGAAATTAACAAATTAGAAACTAAGAAAACAATCAAAGAATCAACAAAACCAAGAGCTGGTTCTTTGAGAAAATCAACAAGGTAGACAGACCGTTAGCCAAACTAACTAAAAGGCAGAGAGACAGTATTGAAATCAACAAAATCAGAAATGAAAAGGGAGACATAACAACAGACATTGAACAAATACAAAGAATCATAAGACCTACTGTGAAGGCATATATGCCAAAAAATTTGAAAATCTAAGGGAAATGGATGATTTTCTTGATCAATTTCACTTCCCAAAGTTGAGTGAAGAACAGATAAAAAAGCTAAATAGTCCCATTTCCTCTACAGTAATAGAAGCAATCATTGATAGTCTCCCAACCAAAAAAATCCCAGGGCCAGATGGTTTCAATGCAGAATTCTAGCAGACCTTCATGGGAGAGCTAATACCGATACTCTTCAATCTACTCCAAAAGATAGAAATGTATGGAACATTACCAAATTCATTCTATGAGGCCATAGTCACATTGATACCTAAACCTCACAAAGACTCAACAAAGAAAGAGAATTTCAGACCAATTTCTCTTATGAACATCGATGCAAAAATACTAAATAAAATACTTGCAAAACGAATAAAAGAACACATCAAAGATATCATTCATCATGACCAAGTAGGCTTCATCCCAGACAAGCAGGGAGGGTTTAATATATGGAAATCCATCAATATAATCCACCATATAAACAAACAGAAAATAAAAAACCACATGATCATCTCTTTAGATGCAGAGAAAGCATTTGATAAAATCCAACACCCATTCATGTTCAAAGTTTTAGAGAGATCGGGGATACAAGGCACTTTCCTCAACATAATAAAGGCTATATACAGCAAGCCAATAGCCAAAATCAAAGTAAATGGTGAGATACTCAAGGAAATTCCTCTAAAATTGGGAACAAGGCAAGGTTGCCCATTCTCTCCATATCTCTTCAATATAGTACTCGAAGTTCTAGCCAGAGCAATAAGAAAACAAAAGGAAATCAAGGGTATCCAAATGGGAAAGGAGGAAGTCAAATTATCCCTATTTGCAGATGATATGATAGTGTACATAAGTGACCCTCAAAAATCAACCAGCGAACACCTACAGCTGATAAACACTTTCAGCAAATTGGCTGGATACAAAATTAACTCAAAAAAAGTCTGTAGCCTTCCTATCCACAAATGACAAGCTTGCAGAGGAAGAAATTAAGAAAGCCACACCCTTTACATTATCCACAAGCAATATAAAATATCTAGGAGTTACTCTAACTAAGCAAGTGAAGGATTGTTTGAAAAAAATTTCAAAACTCTGAAGAAAGAGATTGAAGATGACATGAGAAGACGGAAAAATCTTCCTTGCTCATGGATCAGGAGAATTAACATAGTAAAAATGGCCATCCTACCAAAAGCAATCTACAGAATCAATGCAATCCCTATCAAAATACCTACACAATTTTTTAAAGACATTGAAAGTTCAATTCTGAACTTTATATGGAAAAACAAAAAGCCCAGAATAGCAAAAACGATCTTGTACAATAAAAGGTGCTGTGGAGGAATCTCCATACCTGATTTCAAATTGTACTATAAAGCAATTGTAATTAAAACAGCATGGTACTGGCACAGCAACAAGCTGGTTGATCAGTGGAATCGAATTGAAGACCCAGATATGAATCCACACACATATGGTCACTTGATTTTTTACAAAGAAGCCAAATCCATTCAATGGAAAAAGGATAGTATCTTCAACAAATGGTGATGGTCTAACTGGAAGTCTATGTGTAAAAAAATGCAACTGGACCCATATTTGTCACCTTGCACAAAACTCAAATCCAAGTGGATTAAAGACCTCAACATAAAACCAGAGACACTAAGTCACTTAGAAGAAAAAGTGGGGAAGAGCCTGGAGCATATTGGCACAGGAGACAACTTCCTGAACAGAACACCAACAGCACAGGCCTTAATGTCAACAATTAATAAATGAGACCTCATGAGGCTGAGAAGCTTCTGTAAGGCTGGAGACACTCTCAAGAGAACAAAGCGACAGTCTACAGACTGGGAAAAGATCTTCACCAACCCTTCATCTGACAAAGGTCTAATATCCAAAATATATAAAGAACTCAAGAAATTAAACACCACCAAACCAAATAACCCAATTGAGAAATGGGGCTTAGAACTAAACAGAGAATTCTCAGCAGAGGAATATCAAATGGCTGAGAAACACTTAAAGAAATCTTCAGCCTCCTTAGTCATAAGGGAAATTCAAATCAAAACAACTCTGAGATTCCATCTTATACCCATCAGAATGGCAAGATCAAAAATTCAAGTGACACCACATGCTGGCAAGGATGTGGGGAGAGAGGAACACTCCTTCATTGCTGGTGGGAATGCAAACTAGTACAACCACTTTGGAAAGCTATCTGGTGCTATCTCAGAAAATTGGGAATAGGGCTTCCTCAAGACCCAGCTATTCCACTCCTTGGTATGTACCCAGAAGATGCGCCAGCACACAACAAGAAAATTTGCTCAACCATGTTCATAGCAGCCTTATTCATAATAGCCAGAACATGGAAACAGCCTAAGTGTCCCTCAGTAGAAGAATGGATAAAGAAACTGTGGTATATATACACTATGTAATACTGCTCAGCTATTAAAAACAAGGAATTCCCAAAATTTGTGGATAAATTAATTGAGCTAGAAATGATCATATTGAGTGAGTTAACCCAGAAGGAGAAAGACTCAAATGGTATATACTCACTTATATCTGCATACTAGCCCAAGGGGCATGTCCCATGAAAGCCTTCACTTACCAGGAAACTGGGACAGAGGGGAGGACATCCTATTGGGACTCTAGATGAGAGAACAGTGGGAGAATATCAAAGTAGAAGGATCCAGAGGGTCCTAGAAACCTACAAGTAGAACATTATGTTAGGCATATTTGGGCCTAGGGGTCCCGCTCAAACTAAGGCATCAGCCAAGGACAATACAGGTGGTAAACTTTAAACCCCTACCCAGATGTAGCCAATGGAGAGAACATTTTCCACACTTGAGTGGAGAGTGGGATATGACTTTCTCACCTACTCAGGTGCCTCACATTTGACCATGTCCCCTGGAGGGGGAGACCTGGCGGCACTCAGAGGAAGGCCAACAGGTTACCAAGAAGAGACTTGATACCGTATGAGCATATACAGGGGGAGGTAATCCCCTCAGGAACAGTCATAGGGGAGGGGAATAAGGGGAAACTGTGAGGGAGGGAAGAATGGAGGGATACAAGGGATGGGATAACCATTGAGATGTAACAAGAATAAATAAATTAAAAAAAAAAGAATCACTGTTAGCCAAAGATGCTGTATTCCAAGTGTGAATTCTAAAAGTCCATTCGTAATATGATACATATAATCACCTATCTGGCCTCTAGCAATGGTGCATGATGTAAAAGCACTAAGATTATAGAGATCAGTACAATTAATGTAATTTTACAGACAACATTTATTATTGGTTCCAACTATATTATTATTATAATCATATGGGGTAAGTGTCATCATTATTCTCATTTTACAGATAAGGGTGGAAGCTAATGTAACTAAGGTTACAGAGATAGTAAGTGACATCATTGCCATGAGAATTTACTCTGTCTGGGTTAAGAGGGCTTACTCTTAACATGGTTACCAGCACATATTATTCCTACTGTGCATGGTTCTTTCAGATCACTGAACTGTATCTATATATTTACATGCCTTCCTCGAATCTCTCTCCTAGTAAAATTCTCTACATTTCCATTTCACTGATCAAAAGTTGTCTGTCTATGGCAAGTCCTATCTTTCTCACTAATGTGGGAAGTGATGGCCCCACTCTAGCACTGATCAAAGACGATTATGTTTAAATTGTGTTGTGTAACTTACATGGATGTGTATGTGCTTGAAAGATCAGCCTGGTTGCATACATTTTGAAACTGCCTTAAGATGTTCTGAAGATTAGTAGTCCTTCATTATTTGTTGAGTGATTAAATGAATGATTAAGTGAATGAAAGCAACATTGAGTTTATTCAATCATGAAGACAAATGTAAATCTCAGTCTTTTAAGAAAATTGAGCTAATTAATTAAATTGGTTAAATAAGAGATAAAACTAAAACATCAAAGTCATTATAAAGGCACTTAGATTCTTGACTGGTATTAGATCTCATCATGGTTGTTGATGATTTAAAGTTGATGCATAATGCATTCTGTACTCACAAGTAGTTCCAAAAATATCTAAGAAGATTGCCTGAGAAGTCCTCTAACAATTGACAATCCTAAACCATGATGGAGAGACAATGTCTTTTGTATCCAGCTCACCAAAGACATGGTGAACTGTGATGGAAGATGAAATTAGGTGTAGTGCAGGGTGAAAGGGTCATCCAAGAGGTGAGACAAAGAGAGAGAGAGAGCTTCAAACATAACAACCAGAAAGACAGGGGACAGGTACCAGGAATCATAAGACTAATTCAGAATAATAGCAAGGAAATTGGTTCAAATTAAAGTTCTATTGGTAATTGCTGAACAGTGAAAGTAGCACCTGGAGATTGAACACTGCTAGAAACATGACCATGATGGTATGTGATGGTCATCCCTGAAGTGACATGTACTGTGCGAGCGACAGAGCAAGATTTGAAAACTGGACCTCAAACAATGCGCTACACATTCATACGTGCTTTCAAGAATTATAAATTGTGGAATTAGCTCACCACTTAATCTTGCATAACTATAAATTGAAGCATATTGAAGCATAATAATGCTGATCCACTTCATTATTATGTAAGGCTCCTTGGCGTTGCTACAGTAGAAGACACCATCCACGTCACATGTGGCCTGTAGAATATAAACTATCATGTAACACTTTAGAGAAATAATTTGATAAGAAAAGAAACATAAAACATGTTTACATGTATTATAGATCTATTGAAGCCTGTAGGAATTATACTGATCTCTGAAGTAATAAAAATATTTTGCCTTTAAGCCTTTGTAATTTTCATCTGCCAAAGATGATACCACCTAAGGAAATAAATATCAATGGTGAGTCAATACGAAGGAAGGGAAGGGTGGCAGTGAATGTGAAGGTTTTGGAGAGGAGAATGTTGTAACACTTGTGGGGAATAAATTATATCTTGAATATGATCAGAACTGTGTGGCTTGAGGAAGTGGGTGTCAATCTGTTCATACACTCGGAAAATGCTAGTCAATGAATGAGCCAGGGTTAGCAAGACTTAAAAAAGACAGATATCAGCTTCTTTCCTTGACATCCACAGAGACTATAGAAGAAAAGGAGTGGCTGAAATGATTTATCAATTCAAAGTGCTTGCCATCAAGCTTAATGATCTAAGATTGATCCAGGCGATCTTCATGGTTAAAGGAGAAAATGGATTCCTTTCTATCTTTGTATATATGCCTGCACCCACCAAAAAGAAACAAATAAATAAGATAAAAAGAAAATAATTCTTAAATGTGAAGAAACTAGACATATACCAAACATGTGCTGCTTAAATTATTTGCATCAGTCTGGCTCAATAAAAGCCATTGTTTTCTGCACCTAGAAACCATCAGCAACATGACTCCCTAAACATGGCCTAAATAAGGACAATAAAACATATGCTAAAGTGAATGGTGGAAAACCATAAGGCCGCAACCCTACACAAAGAACTACCAGCACCACATACGGAATGGTGAAAGTAGAAGAAATATTCTTCCCAGAGAAGAACACACCAATTGGTTATCCAATAACAAATGGCCAGCCCAGAAAATTCATACACAAGTAATATCATAGAAACTGAGCAGGGTATATTATATATCAACAATTAATGAAACAAGCCATTAAATTGAAAGAGAGCAATGTAGGAAGGTTTGGGAGAGGAGAGAAGGAAACGGGGAAATAATATAATTGCTTTTAATCTCAAGAAATTAAAAGAAGTAATAAAAAGACATTCATGAATACCCATATGCCATTTTTTTCTTCTATTAAAAAGAGACTTTTTTCACATAATATATCCTGGTTACAGTCTCCATTCCCTCTGCTTCTCTTAGTTCTTTCCCATCTTCTCTCCCATCTGGATCCTGCAGGCATAAAATTATTGCATAATTCAAATGCTTATTTCTGTACTCCCATATCTGGTTGCAATCCTTGTTTTGAGAACTCCTGTCTCAATGTTGTGTAAACTGCTCCTTAATTGTCCCCTAATATGCCAATAAAGCATCTTAAATCCAGTTGCTGAGCAGGGCTGGAATTCCTGCCAGCTATGGGAGGAGGAGTTAGAAGAGGAAGTAGGGGATTCAGCCACAGGAGAAATCCAGGCGATCTCAGAAGGACTTGGGGCAGGGAAAGCTATAAAGTGCAAGTATCTCTGGGATGTACACTGGGAGGGAACCAGATTAGTTTAGAGGATTAAGAATAATGACTCCTCAATTATTTTATTGTAAAGATTATTATTAAACAAATATAAAAGAGTCTCAATTATTTGTGTGTTATCCTGGTTAAGGGAAAAGCCGATAAACCAACACAGTTTTGTAAAAATTACATTAACAGGATCTACTCCCATTTTGACTCATTAGAAAACAAATAGGTTACTAACAGATGATAATGAAACATATTATATTAAGATAAAACATAAACTAAAACATTGGAATTGGACAAAACAAACAAACAGAAAAAAGGAACTCAAGAAAAGGCATAAGAAACAGAGAACCACTCAGAAATCCCATTAAACACTGAACTAGAAGCCATAATATATAAACAGAAGGTCTGGTGCACCCATGGATGCCCTATGCTTCCTGCTTCATTCTCTGTGTGAGTTCAAATCAATATTTGTTACGTTGATTAAGAAGGCTTTATTTTCTTGTTATCTTTTATTCCTCTGGTTTCTACACTATTTCTACATCTTCTTCTACAGGACTACCTAAGAATGATTTGATGAGATACCTATTTAGGGCTGAGTTTTCCACATTTTCACACTGCATAAGGTCTGGCTGCGGATCTCTGTATTTATTCACATATTCTGCAGCAGGAGGCTTCTCTGATGATGGATGAACAAGGCACTAACCTATGATTATAACAGAATGTCATTGGGAATCTTTTTTATTGCTACTTCTCAGACTGATATTTGATTTACCCTAGACTCATGTGCTATGAAGTCTCAGGTTCTTGCTACCTCAAAAAAATGTTGGGTATAGGTGCAGTCTCATGTAATGGGCCTAAAGCCAAACCAGATATTAGTTGATTACTTCAATAAGTTTTCTGCCACCATTATCTCATTGTATCTTACATGCAGGAGACAGATCTAAGGGTCTGTGGATGGGTTATTGTTTATTTCTCCTTTGGTAGCATGTAGGATACCTTCCTGTTCTAAAGACCTTAGAATCTAGGGATCAAGACTCTATACGGGTACCAGCTTGACTTCTTCATGTTCATGTGTGTTTTATTTTTAATTTCTTACTGTAATCTGATAGTATAACCTACTATACTGCATACTTTACATTTTACATTTATCAGAATGAGGGATCCTGATTGTTTTTCTAAAGATCAATATGTCAGGCAGCAGCAAATCATAAGCAAAGGCTTCTGCGTGCTTTATTGACATGAGTTGATTTCAAGACCCACATTCCATTTTTACACTACAGAAAACCAAACAATGTAGTGTCGGGACCAACAGAATTTTGATTGGTTCTTATTCCACTAACCTAGTAAGAGCTGGCTAGGATGCTACCCTTACATCTAGTAATGCCTTAATTCTTTTTCTGCTTTAAATATTTCATGGATTGGTAGTTACCAGTTTCTATGGGATGTATTACACAAAGGAGTTCCCAAAACATTAAGCAACTGACAGATGAGGATCTAGTTAGGAAAAGCAGTTGGCTAAGATAAAACTAAACGAGATTAAGAAAATCAATTGGCCACTAAATATAGATATTATGGAAAGGCCTGAAAATTTAATAATCTGAGCGTTTAAACTGTATTTCTATATTTCATTGATTATTTACAATAGATTATTATTATGGAACTACTGAAAAGAAATATTAGCTATTGGCAAAATAGAATTGAGTTTCCTCTACAAAGATCTGTCTTCCTAGTCTACTTTCCTTAACTTTCTCTTTTAAAAAAATTTAAAGTGAACACTTTTTTGAAATAATATAAAAAGTCATTAAGCAATTGCTTCAGGACCAAGAGGGATAAATGCCAGTGTCTCCTTCCCAGTGATTTTTGGCCACTGATCCACTAGGTAACAGGGAGCAGAGGTGTGGGCACAGGGCTCAGACAGCAGTGAGTACAATGGAATAAGTTTTCAGGACCATTTTCAGTGAGACTGCTCTACTTTATTCAGGGTGAACAAAGGCTATATGGTTCTTATGGAGTGGGTGAAGGGTTCCCAGGGTAGGTGTATAACATTTCCTTGGGTTTGAGGCACTGGGAATGCTTTACATACCAGAGGATGGGGGAGGAGGACCCCACCAGTTAGAGGGCTAAGGGATGGGAATTGGACAAAAGAGGGAGGGAGGGTGGGAACAGGAAGACCTAATGTAAATAAATTATAATAAAAATGTATAAAACTGAAATCAAATCGCCAAAGTAAAATTTAAAAACAAAACAAATGAACAAACAAGAAATTTCAGATACATATTAGGCAGGTTCTTATCAGGAGAAAGAAATTGAATCTACATTTTTGCCATGGGCTATGTAGCCTCCCTCACGGGTGGGGTCACTCTCCAGGTGAATTCAGGCAGTGAGAAAGAAGCCCTCACTGAGAAATGGAATCCTCAATTCTGCTCTGGAGGGGTATCCAAACATGGTGGACTACAACCTTAAATAGCAGGGTCTTCCAACATGTAAATATTTTTTAAAGTGGTTTTGTCTTCAGATACTAAAACAAAGCAAAATATTTGTATAATATTTAGAAACATGAGTATACTGAAAGTAATTAATAATAATAAAATAAATATATACATAGATGGATATAACAACAATTAATGAAAAAAGTGGCCATGAATTTGAAAGAGTGTAATGAGGGGTATACGGAAGAGTGTAGAAGGAGAAAAGGGAAGGGAATATGATAAGTTATAATCTCAAAAAGAAAAAGAAAAAGAAATAATATTAGTAAGACTAGATTAAAAAACATTAATTTTATAAATTGAAAATTTTTTTCTAGTTTCACTTTGCCTATTTTAAACAACAATGATAATCTATTATATACATTTTAAATTTCTTGACTTCATAACTGGGTGCCCATCATGGATATCTTTTCTTTAAAAAAAATTATTTTTCTAAGAATTTTGATAGAATTAGAAAAAAAGAATTTTGATAGGATTATTTTCACTAACTGCCCTCTTCACTATTTTTTTCATTTTATGCCTTTTATTATTTCCATATTTGGAAAGTAATGAGGCTGATTCTGGCTAGCTATGATTTTTGAAAGTCTGACTCTAAATGTACACACACACACACACACACACACACACATATATGATTTAAAGTAGGTGAGTGGGATGTTGGCTAACATATTTAGCTTAGTTTGATGCTACAAAATACCTCAGACTGTCTCTTAAACAGTGTCAAATCTGAGTGTAGTCAAGGGCAGGCTCTAATAGAATGAACTAAGTTGCTCATGAAAATTGAAAGTATCATGTCCTAGCCAAAATCTACTGAGGCTGAATCTCTGAAGAAGTAGTCTGGGGATATGTGTTTTCAACCAGGTTCCCACATAATTCTTACACACATTGAAGTTTGAGACTGAGTCTTTTTATGTATAATGCTCATTATTTATGTTCTATGGGTTCTGCACTGTCTTACGCTACATTTTTAAAGAATAAAAGACTACCCCTTCAGCTGTAGGGGCAACATTGAACCTTAGCTCAAAGACCTCCACTAATTAAAGTTCATGAATGAAAATGTTTGTTTATAGGAAGATTTTGCCTGGGTCATTAACTTTTAGGAAGGTTTACAATCTTTCTAGAATTAAATTTATCTAGAAATATATAAGGGCTGGCTGAGTGTTACTATCATGAACAACTGAATATGTGAATGTTGTAAGAGACGGTTTTAAAAATAGTAGTGTTTAGATATTATTTTGGGGGGATTATAATATGTTTCACTCTAATTTTCCTTAATGAGTAATACTAACTTTTCTATGGATTTCCTATTTTAATTTTAAAAATACTTTATTGTTATAGGGAAATGAGAATAATTACAGTACTCAGGTGAATTGCAGAGAACAATGACAATCAATTTGGCTATTGACTAATTTATGATCTATATTTGTGATAAAAATATTTCTATACATACACCAATAGGCATATATGTATATACATCATTTCATGTCTTTTACATGGACCAAATAGCATAATATAAATATAATCTAAAGTAGGAAAATTTTACCAAGCTTGTTTTTCATTATTTTCAGTATACATATTTAAGTGATCAAGAGAAATAATTCAGTGTTCTGTAATTTCATGTATTTTATATAAAAGACCAAACAAAACAGAATAGATTTTTTTCTTAATCATTTTGATATTGCAACTGGACTTCTAAAATTCACTTGAATATCTACAAATAAATTCTATTGAATTAGGTAGTTAATAATTTGAACAAGACTTTTTTACTGACTTACATCACTACGATCATTTTTCACGCATGAAACAATTTCTCACAAATAGTAAAAGCTCAGAATAATGCTAGAGGTAAAAATGTCTTTCTGAGCTTTTGTGTTTATTTGTTTGTTTCATTGTGGGAGTAGCTGAGTGGAAGTTAGAAGTGGTTTGTCTGTACCTGAACAATAAGATGCTTACACCAGTCACTCAGAACAGATACAGAAAAAGACAAGCCAACTAAAGTACACAGGAAATGGAAGCAATCCACAGTAGAAAAGGTAGCTTTGTGTATCTTCAGGAGAAGGAGATGCAGATATAAATCCCTAGGCATATGACTTTAAAAACATTGAACCTGGTATCGGAGAATCAAGATTTTTCTTTTAAAAAACACTTACTTTACAAAAATAACCTATGCAAAATAAAGCCAGCTGTCTGATGAGAAAACATTATTTTAGCTTGCATTTTAATGCTTCATTGGATCTAAGCAATCCTGTCTCTTTGGAAAGATAATTGTTTAGGATTTGATCAGTATGATACACATTGCAGTTCTTACAAGGTGTTTGATTGGTATTTAGGATATATATACATATATATATACATATATATATATATATGATATATTTTCATCAAGGGCATTGTTACATGGGCACAAAAGGAATTCTCACTTGGTGCCACTGGAAAGGTATTTGAGGATTATGACACAATTTGCCTGTTAGGGTGCAAAACTCATTGAAGGAAAGACCCCAGACTCAGATACTATGCAAACAGTCTTTATTTCTGCAGAAGTCCAGCATACAGGGATCACCACTCAGGCAGAACAGCAACCAGGAGGTGAGATGTAGGTTCTTTTTAAAGCCAGTTGTGGGACTTCCAGATGCAGTTAGGTCATCTTTATTTCCGTTGGTGTAACTAGAAGCCCTTGGGTGAATCTGGAATTGCCTGGCACCAAGTCAGGAGTGTATCAGGAGTTAGGGGCCCTACTTAAACCTGAAGTTGAGCAACCTCTGGCCAGATGTGGTGGCCAGTTCTGAATGGATACCCATTTTCTGTGTTTTGTCCTGTAACTGAAGTTTCTATTTCTGAGAAACAGAAATCTAGGCCTAGGCTGGCACAGTGAGAAAATGAAGCCTGCCACGGAGTGGCGGAGTGGCGGAGTGGCTTGGGCTTATTTAACCAGGCCTTCTCAACACCCATCAAAATAAAGATCACATACTCACTCAAATAACGTGAATATTCAGAGTTTCATTCTTGGTTAAGAATTTAGTGCCAGATTCATCATAATTATACAAAAATAATTTATATAAGAATTAAGCAGCAATAATTATTCATAGTTGTTCATTTATTGTTCAAGGACCATGAAATAGAGCAACACACTGAGCATATCCACAGTAAAATAAGAAATAATGTTCATTGAACATTTATGTTTGAAACATCAAATCCAGTGCATTCATCTTGTCATTTAGTCCTTTGCTAGGCATTACCCTCCTATTACATACAGAAAACTAACATTTAGTAACAAATATGGTAAAGGGAGTAATATTTGAGATAATAGGCTTCAGTGGGTTTTTATATTTGGTGGCTATAATTTAAGAAAATTTAGGTATTACAGAATAAACATTAAGAAGATTAAATAATTTCACAAATATATTCATTTTTATATAATTAGCATTATGCTGCTTTATTAGATTTTCTAAAAGTTCTTTCAAGAGTCACTTGGGTGAACATAGGCATTCAATGAATCTCTTCCTTCATTCACACATCCTGTCTTATTATAAAAATGAGTAGTATTCTAAATAATTAAATGTCAGCTAACACTTAGTCCAAGAATATACTAACACAGCAGCATACATTCAAGATTAAGAACCCTGAAATAGGAGTGGGCTGGGTAAATCACAAATTTCAAAATGACAACTGGCAAAAACTTAGTAATTAACACTAGAAAATTGGATGAAGAAATTATTTATGGTTTCTTAAAGGAAAATATCAGTTTCTCAGGTGATAAGACTCTGATGGCATACAGAATTCCAGACAGCTTGGGATTTAGATCTGGAATAGGAAATGGGCAAAGTTAGAAACTATGTAATTCCGCTTTCATCCCCAGTTGAGATCAGGATAAAATTGTGACCAAGACGCATAGTTAGAAAATGGAAAAAATTGAATTTGGGAATCCAAAAAATGTGATAATGCCATAACAAATGGTCAGATCCAAGTAAACACCGAATCAAGCTCAATCTAGATCCCAGGATAATCTTCCTTGTGTTATTGTTTGTTGGAATGTTTTGTTCTTGTTTTTTATCTCAGAGGATTTCATCAGCTGAAGTGACTGGAACAAAAAAAAAAAAAAAAGGAACATACCTGTGATTATTCGTTGGTTGGAAAATGGAGAAGCATGTTCAAAACACATTAGACATTTGGTTATAAGTGGAAATAAAACTATCATCACATGCTACAATTGGTACACTAGGAAAAGAAATAGTTATGTACAGGGGGAAGATATAATAAATATAAAAGTGGGCTTTCAGAACTCTGCCTCTAAAAACCACTTAGATAATAGTACCCAGGAAGGAACCAAGACTCAACAAATCATTCATTCACTCTACCTTCATCTATTTCACAACCCTTTAAAAAACATTTTATTACATTGTGTATTGGGGACGGGGTGAGCAGTCGGTCTGGAAGTCATAAGACTATTTTCAGGAATCAAGTTTTTCCTTCTATTACACAGGCTGAAGGGTTTGAACTCCAGTCTGCAGGCTTGTCAATGAGTGCCTTTATATGCTTAGGAATCTCAGTAGCCCTGTTTAATGATTCTGTAAATGCATGTTATATTATGTGCTATACTGGGAGCTATAAATATAGATACTTAATGCACACTGTATATTTTAAAGAAGGTTTTGATATAACAAAGGAGGTATATTAGAGAAGCAGAGATAAACAAAAGGAATTTGATTGAGCCTATACACTCTATGTAATGGTATTTTTCCTTAGTTATTTTCTGAACAACTCCTCTTTGCCCAGCCGGGTTAAAGTGTCAATAGTAACAACAACAACAATAATAATAATGATCTTTCAATGTATTACTGAATAAACCATTTAAGGGCTTGCTATGGTGGCCTAAATAGCACAGAAAAGATTCTGCCCAATCTTGTCATCCTGATACGACTTTTTATTAGCCCAGTTAAGCCCAGAGTGCTTTGAAGCCAGTAAGAATGATGACCAAAGGTTTTCCTATATTCATTTTGCAAGCCCTGAGGCTTCATGCCCATTTCCCCTGAATCCCTATAATCCAGTCCTTGAAGAAAGTTCCTACATGGAAGGACTCCCGTTTCTAGTTATCTTTCTGCCACCATGATTGTTAGTTCCCTCTTCACTGCTGTTTCCTCAACAGAAAGTAAATAAAAGCAACCTTTCATGCAAACTCTGGTGCCCCACTTTTTTTTTTTTTTTGTGGTCTAATGATGTTTATTAACGAGAGCAGGTCAGTGGCGATGTTATGTGCTATTAAACCCCACCCGCCTCCCTTTGTTCTTTAGCAGCTGTTTTTTTTTTTAATTTTATTTTTATTTTTTTATTTTTATTAATTTATTCTTGTTACATCTCTATGGTTATCCCATCCCTTGTATCCTCCCATTCTCCCCTCCCTCCCATTTTCCCCTTATTCCCCTCCCCTATGACTGTTCCTCAGAGGGATTACCTCCCTCTGTATATGCTCATAGGGTATCAAGTCTCTTCTCGGTGACCTGCTGTCCTTCCTTTTGACCGCATCCCCTTGATTGGGAGGCCTGGTGGCACTTAGAGGAAGGATAGCAGGCTACCAAGAAGAAACTTGATACCCTATGAGCATATACAGGGGGAGCAGGTTCCCCTCAGTCACAGTCATAGGGGAGGGGAGTAGGGGGAAAGTGGGAGAGAGGGAGGAATGGGAGGATACAAGGGATGGGGTAACAATTGAGGTGTAATCTGAATAAATTAATAAAATATTTTTTAAAAGGAAAGGAATGGAGACTTGATGAAATCCTCTAGGCTCTAATATTTGTACACTGCTCTAACATACTCAAAATGTGCGTGCTCACAAAGCATTGTGGGCTTTTGAAAAAAATTGCTTCTACTAGAAAATATAAACCCGGTATGAAAATTAATACCTTGAACTGAGACTGTCAGAATTCTTTGAAGTAATGGGTCTTTCCAGGGAGTGTATTATTCAGAATAGCTTAAAATATGCAAACAATACACCAGGAGATTCATAGTCTATAAAATTATTCTAAGGCAGAACAAAATTTCTCTGATCTTTAAAGGGATTCAGCTATTAATTTTTAAATGCTGAACACAGTTGACATTTCAAATTGAATTGTTACTAGAGTAATCACATTGAATCTCTTGGTTAAATGTTCAAAATGGAGCCTATGAAATATGTATGTGACCAAGTCAAGACACTTACTGCTCCAGAGTCTGCAATTTTTATTTATATAAAACACTGCTTTTTTATATAAAAATGAAATCATCACTTACTAGCAAGGCACACTTGTTTTGTTTTGTTTTGTTTTCAAAGAAAACCAGACTTTGGGAAACAGGGGACTTAGGTGATGTTTTTCTATAACTGATCTTGCTGAATTCTTACAGTTTATGAGGGGATGGGTTTAAATAATGAGATTTGAGATCAAGATACTTAGGCTGTTGTGTTAATACTGGGGAAAAGCAGCACGCCAAGGCGATGTTATGTATGACAAATAACTCCCAAGATCAAATTATCTGGCACATGGAATCAGTACATTTGCTGATAAATTAATCATTTGTGTAGAACATGACGCAGTGTTTTTGTCAGTTCATTTAGATTAAGGCTGCCTTTCAGTTGTTTTAGAAAATAAAAGAAAAAAAAACCTTTATTTTAGTAACTGCATTAATTTACTTCTCCAATAATTTGCTTCGCATGTGTGCATCTCTAGATTTTTAACCCCAGAAATACAGGAAACAGGTCTGCTGATAAATACTTGTCTTGTAATCACTGCTTTTGGGAGGTAGAGGAAGGGGGATCAGACATTTCATATCGTCCTCAGGTATCGGATAACTTCAAAACTAGCACTGGCTACATGAGCTCCTATAAATAAATAGTTAAATAGTAATTAGGTATTTTAGAATCTTTATTTCCTTAAAAATCACATATAAATAATAATGGGGTGTCCAGATTTTCAAAACCATAAAGTGATTCTTTAGTCTCTATGTTGGAGTCAGTTCTCTGCAAACTCTTTTAATCAAGATTATTTGTGCTCCCTTTTTTTGACTGTTACATTCAACTTGGAGAGTCTAGGATTCATAGAATTTTACAAATATTTATTGGTGCTTGATACAATGGCTCAGTCCTGCAATTCCAACACTCAGGAGAGTACATGTTCTGCATAGTGAATATCAAGCCAGCATGGGTTGTAGAGTAAATTCCCAAGTTAAAATATTCTTAAAATATATAAATATTTCATGAAAGAATAAGTTATTAGATGTGTTTAGAATGTGAAGTTAGTAATAAAAGTGTTTACCACTGTAGTTGACCGTGGAACCTAAGAGAATGGGGCCTAAATTGAGGTGGACTAAAAGCTAATCAAATAGCCAGATTTATTTAGAGCATCAGACAATTTCTATTACAAAGATCAGAAGAATCACATGAGTAAGGTGTTCAATCAGAAGGATAAGCCACACATGACAAAAAAGCATGATCGATAGTCAATTGCAATGAATAAACTGAAGTAAATTCAATCTTATCACTACAGTTGAGACAAACACAAAAGTACATTCCAAAAGCAATTCTCTGTTTTTTGAAGAAACAGGTCATATCATGAGACTCTTGTCTTCTTTTCTTGGAGTTATCTAACAAGCACTCAGAATTCCCATTCTTGGACTATGCTCCAAAACAAAGTATGTATAACAATGCATTGCTTGGTTTACTCTGTCTACCTTGTTCCCAATCAAGAGAATATTTGGCTAGTAAAGTGGTTGGCTGGTTGTTATTTTAAGAATTCATACTTCTATTCTGCCAACAGAATCCTCTTCAAAGAATCTACTCCAGAAGAAAGTATAATATATACAAAGCTGCCCAAAGTGCATATTTTTATGACGACTAGGTATTGGGATTCTATGGTATACAAATAAAAGTTTAGGTAAATTTCAACATTTACCACTCATTTTCACTGTTCACTTTAGTTGTAAAGCAAGCTGTGTGTCCTGGAATTGCTAGGTTTGGGGAACCTTTAAAGAACAGAAGAGTCTCACAAAGTGTTTTTCAGCTAGTGCAATGGAAGACACGGTATTTCCAAATGGGTCGGAGCCCTTGAAAAGATTGAAGAGAAGCTGAGGTTTATCTTATCAAAACAGATATCTGAAGCTACTGCCTTTCTTACCTCTGCAGCAAGCTGCCCCACCAGGGCATCCTTAGCACCCTAAATACGTAGTCACCTAATTTATAGATACAGAGATTTCAGGATATAGATTGTTTCTAAGAATGTGGCTTTAGTTTTAATAAATCTAATGCAAAAGTCACACCTGGGCTCTAAGGTTTTCTACATAATATTTTCAAACGAGTACAATCCAAGACTGGATTTATCTAGATTGATTAAAGAAAAGAATTATCGTGATAAGACAAATGGATACTGTATGGCAGAAGGAACATGCAGAGGCAGAGCCTCCATGTAACAGCTAAGGAGGTCAAAAGGGAAGGTTGGCAGTGTGGAGATCTCATACTGCACTCACTATGATGATTCCCCAGATTGAAGAATCCCAGAGACAAACACTCTGCCTTTTGGGGTTTTCTTAATACTAAATTTTCCTTTCTTTTCTTTTCTTTTTAAATAGCTTATTCAGATTACATTCTGATTGGTATTCCCTCACTTGTATCTTCCGGTCCCCCCCCTCTTCCCCCCCCCCCCCCCCCCCCCCCCCCCCGCGACTCCATCTTTTACCCTAATCCCCTCCCCTAGGGCGGTGACAGAAAGGGACCTCCTTCTCCACCATATGATCACAGCCTGTCAGGACTCATCCACATAGCCTGTTTCCCCCCCCTCCTCTGAGTGCTATGAGGCATCCCCACCGAGGGGAAGTGGTCAAATAGGGGGCGCCAAAGTTGATGTCTGAAGCAGTCCCTGCTCTCCCCACAACCATGGAGAATGAGCTGTCCCTTGGATAGATCTAAATAGGGGGTCTAGGTTTACTGCATGCATTGTAATTGGTTGGTACAGCAGTTTGTACAGGATCCTCTGGGTCATTATCCGCCTGCTTTGATGGTCTTCTTGTGGGGTTACTGGGCCCTCTGGGTCCTTCTAGCTCTTCATTCTTCCATACCACTCTCACCTGGAGTCCATTAACTAGTCCCAGCATCTGTCCCAAAGACTCTCAGAGGAAATCTATGTTGGGCTAATATCCATTTATAAGTTAGTATATACCATGTGTATCTTTCTGGGTCTGAGTTACCTCACTCAGCATGACACTATCTAGTTCTATTTTTTTTGCCTGCAAATTTCAAGATTTTCTTATGTTAATGCTGAGTAGTATTCCATAGTGTAAATGTACCACAGTTTCTTTATCCATTCTTTGACTGAGGGACATCTAGGTGGTTTCCAGATTATGAATAAAGCTGCTAAGAACATAGTTGAACAAATGTCCTTGTTGTGTGGTGGAACATCTTTTATTCATATATTTTCAGTAATAATTTCATAGTTCAAAACTTTGGGCTATTTATTTTATGCTATGACAAAATGAAAGTTTGACTTAGGACAAATCCTACAAATCCTACATTTTACATCATGAATCTGCCACACATAATCACTGGCTATTGCATTTGTACGGATTGTTTCTTGCCTAGCGGTAGGTAATATTGTGTTGCATGAAGCACAGAGAGCGAATAAGACACAACTCATACTCTAAGCAGCTTGAGATTCAGGATAAAGGAATGAAAGTTTTTCACCTCACCCCCATTAACTAAATAGCGATGCAAACAGAGGAGCTGATAAAAGGAAAAGTGCACATTAGGATAAAATACTGAAAAGGGAACATTTGTCAAAACATGAAGTTGAAGTCAAGGATCAAGGTAAATGTAAAAGAAACAATTAAGTTACAGTTTTAAAACTGTAGTTATCATAAAGAGAAGGAAAGAAAAAGGAGCGAATGGAGCCTAAAGGTAGCACACATGGCTGGCAGCATAGGCAAACCAAGAGAAAATAGTCCTTGGTATCTTACTGTAGGATCAGAGATTTTATTTCTAACAGCAGAAAAATAAGATATATTGAGAGTTACTAGTTAAACTAATCTTTGAGAAAATTCTTTATACAATAAGGAATATGGGTTACAGAATGCAAAAAGACACATTGATGGATATTAAGGAACTTGGAGAAGTCACTCAGTATTTAAAAGTACTTGCTTCAAGCAGGAGGAACTGACATTAATCCCCAGAACCCAGAAAGCAGTCCTGTGTAGTAGAGTATGTCTATAATCCCTTAGCAGATAAGTGGAGACCCTGGGTGATCCCCGGGGGGGTCCATGTCAGCCAGCTAGCCTACTTAAGGAGTTCCAGGCAACCCTGCGATTCACAGTAGCTGATGAGTCTGAGAACAATAAAGTAACAATTCAACAAACAAACAAAACAGCAGCAATGTGGACAGGACCTAAGGACTAATACCTGATGTTGTCCTCTGGTCTTCATGTGTGCATCCTCATGCATGCACACACATATGTATACACACACATATACACATGTGTACACACACAAACACACACACAAACACAAAGGAATAGAGAGGAAAGTGGTAATGATGCAATAGAAGCTAAGCAGCAAAGACTTTTTTTATTTATTGTTTGGTGATGAAAGCATTGTAGGCAAATATTTTTTATTTCAGTGCAATGTCAATTTAAAAAGAGACACTGAAAACATAAAAGCAAATGACAGATTTTTGGAGATAAAGAGGGAGTCTGAAAGAGGTAAATTTTTAGTTAGAGGAATTTTATCACTTTGATTAGGAAGGAAGCCTAATTTTTCATTGGGATATCATTTCCATTAGAGATCTCCCTAAACAGTGTCTACTTGGAAGTACAGTGATGTAGTGTTTATTAATTGTAAATATAATGAGTGTTCCTGGCAAAATAGTCCTATGTTGAAATAAATATGATATGAAAATCAGGTTTTATGTTGTTCGTTCCTAGTGTTTGAACATTTAAAACAGTTAATGGATACATTCTTGGCACAACTTCAACTAAAAAGGAAGATCAGAAAAAGAAATATGTATTAGTAATACATTTATGACTCTGCCTGGTGGTTTTTATCAATAAAGCCAACATTTGGGAGGCTGAGGCAGAAAGACCAAGAGTTTGGGCTACAAAATAAAGCCTTATACAAAACAAAAGCATAAACTGCTCTATACTGTGAAGAATGATGTTTCTAAGAATTGTAGTAGGCCTCTGTTTCTCCTTTTTCCCAGCTTTTTCATGCTCCCTGGCCTTGTACCTGCTGATTTGTTTCCTTCTAATATGGCAGCATAACTATTGTCAGGAAATCCTTCTTGATTCTCATCTCTGAATTTTTGTTTTCTTGAAATAGAAAGTCAGAGATTTAGACACAGATACCTGTCAGGCATAAAGTTGTGAAGCACAGTAATAACACTTCTACACACAAAGACATGGACAGATCTCTATAGCTGTCAAACAGAAGTGACACCATATATGCCTTATTATAGACACCTTGCTCATAGAACTGTGAGAAAACAAAACTCTCACAAAGAAATCACATTCATTCATTATTATTTTTAAATCGGAGCAGGCTTAGGAAATTAGTATTTGCTAGGAAGTTGTGGCACATACCTTTAATCCCTGCACTCTCAAGGTAGGTGGATCTCTGAGTTCATGACCAGCCTGGTCGATAGAGAGAGCTTCAAGACATCCAGGGCTATACAGAGAAACCCTGCCTCAGGAAAAAAAATAGTATTAACATAGAAATTAACTGACAAGCATGAGTTAGATGATCATAATTAATTATAACAATTAAAATATGTTCATCAGGTTATTAAAACTTTAAATAGTACTGGATATCTTTATTAGTGGTTAATGTAATTTGTAAATCATTTATTTTTATATATGTCTCTTTAGACAAGACTAAAAAGAGTTCAAAAATATAGTTCACCCACCACTGGTGGTAGCTTTTTTTCTCTCAGAAATGTCTAATGTTATCAAACACTGCTAAATATAACTTTATATTTTCCCATTAAGCACACTACAAAACAGCCCTTAAATTAACTGGATTTTTTCTGGTTCAGGAGCCTATGGAGAGGGGTGTTTTGCTCATAGCATGTGGTCCTTCCACTCCAGGCTTCAGATTAACTTTGACATCAAAAGCTGTTTCTGCTTACAACATGGTAGAGCAAATGTCCTCTTCTCTTTATCATTCCTCATCATATTTTTCATGAGTGGAACAGTTTTCATTTTTACATGTAGTATTCAATCCCACACGCAACTTACATGTACAGTCAACTTACATGTACAGTAAGAAATAAATTAAAAATGGTTTCTATGTAAATTTCATATATGAGATTTCCCCCCTATTTCTTAATACAAGAAATCCTTACAATGCTAATGACATATATTCTACCAAACTATATAATATATTCTACCAAGTGCTATCTTTCATCCCATGCCTTCCTACCTTCCCATTGGGGTCATATAATTGAAAGCAAGACTAAGTTTAAGCTACTCCTTAACCTCTTCCAAAATGTGATTTCTTTGGATAGTTGCCTACTCTTTTCTTTAGCCTACACACTTGAAAAAGTGTTGTATTAAGGGGTTTAAATAAAGAATATTCAATTTACTGTCTTGAATAATGATTGAACTGAGAGGAGAGTAATGGTGCAAGCCTGTGATCACACTGTGAGAGAAGGCGGGCCCTCAGATTCAAAAATCAGTACAAGACACACACCTAAAAATCAAGTACTCATCAAAAAGGAGAGTTGTTACCCTGGAGGGTCAATCTGGGCTGCCTCTTGTCCAAGCAGAGACATATAGCAAGCAATGGCAGTAGCAGCAACCAGGTATATTTTGCAGGAGTGGGTTTTAACAGAGAAAGAGGGAAGGGGGTTCTGTGCTAGGGTGGGTCTGTAAATCCTGGTTGGACTTGTTATCCAAATCATAATTTTGATTGTTGGACCTTTGTATTTTGTCTCAGGAATGGAATAGAGAGAAAAAGCTAAAGAGCAAAACATGCTGGTGCCATATTTGCTATGCTTGGACCCATTGGAGACTCTTTATTCCCATCTTTTTGTTTTCTTGTTGAGTGACTGGGTATTGGGTAAGTGGGCCGTGTTCTCTCTGAAGGCTTCCTGCATCCAGATATTGGGAGTGTCATTGTTAGGAACCCAAATAAACTGGAATATATTAGTCAATGTTGGGAAGAGCAGGTTGCTTCCTTCTAGGTTCAGGCCATCTGAGGCTCAGGAAGTATAGACAATGTTGGAGTGTTTTGTGAAACTGAACCTCAAATTAAAATTTTATGAATACTGGTATACAATCTTTAGTAAGTGTATGATATATTAATTCCAATATGAGTGCAATGACTTTATAATCTTAATAGAAAGAAAGAATATGAGTTCATGTATACATAAAAATTTAGATGCTTTTATTCTTTTCATTCTGTAATGGATTATTTTCATTGGTTGTGGATAAGTGCATAAAACAGATCCTACACTGATCATGTTAAATTTAGCATGACCATTCACAGCTTACTATTTGAGTGCCAATTCTAGCATGTATAAATACATTCATTAAGTTGATAGTCTTTTCCCCTCCATCCATATTGGCATGTCTCCTTGTCAGTCTTTTCAAGGTCTTTTTCAGGCAGCCATATTTCTCGGAGTTATTAGCTATAATATCCCTGTCCAGTCCAGAAACCACTAATGAGCAGCTGTCATTCAAGTCCTCAGGTCCTATAATCATTCTCTCTCCTTTTCTGCAATGGTGCCTGGACTTAGATGTAGAAGTTTTGTTGTATTTATCTGATTTAAGGTTGAGCCCTATGATGTCTCTTCACAGCAATATAACATTGGCTAAGATGGGCACCTAGATGCTTATTGCCTACAGTTTGGTTAGTTGTGAGTCTCTGTGATCGCCTCCATCTGTTGCAATAAAAAGATCTTTCAGGAAGTGTGAAAGCTTTACCTACATACTGGTATACGGATAAGTATTTAGAAAGCAGGAAGAAAGTGCATTTCTTTAGTAATTGTGTAATATAGGTCCTCCTTTAGGACCCATAACCTCTCTGACCAAAAACTCTGGGCTTCATTTATAGTAACTGTCTCCTTCTAATTAAGTGACCTTTAGGGCCAATTAGGCAGTTATTGGTTACACAAAATGTATAAGTGTGTAACAATGTTGTATCATTGGTGATATTATACCAGTCTTGTCACTGTGGTGTGTGGGCTTCAAAGCTGAGTGGAAATGTTGATAGCTTTACTTCTCTGGCAGTTTGCACAGGCCTTTTTGTTACTATGAGATCTGGCCCTCAGGTAGAAAGTTTCCACATCAGTACCACCTTAATTTCTCCAAATTAAGTCATTGAAGTACATGCCATCTTCAGCAATAGGATATTACTTTTATGTCCTTGTAGCCAACAGAGAACAATGCTAATAACCTGTATTGTATGAGATGTCTCAGCGACACACAACCAAACATTTGGTGGAGCACCGCAAGTCTTGTGGGAGAGTGAGGGGAAGGATAAAAAGACTCAGAGGGTACAGAAGCCCCACAAGACCAACAGAGCCAACTCAGCAGTGCCCAAGGAAGCCTGTGGAGAATGAAGCTCCAACTAAGGACCATGCATGGACAAGACGTAGGCCCCCTATACAGATGTAACTGATGGGCATCTCAGTCCTCATTCGAGTCTGCTACTAAGGGTAGTGGGGGCTGACTCTGACATGGACTCTGTCGCCTGCTTTTTGATCAGCTTTCCCTGGCAGGGCTACCTTGGAAGGCCACAGAGGAAGAGGATGCACTCAGTCTTGATGTGACTTGGTATGCTGGGCTGGTTGGATGCATGGGGGCTTTCTCTGAGGAGTAGGGGAAAGATAGGTATGGAGGGAGGGACTAGGAGGAGAGGAGGGAGGAAGCTACGACTGGGATGTAAAGTGAATAATTAATGAAATGAAAATTAAGTAAGAAGAGGTCTTCTGGACACATACGCATTCCAAAAAAACAACTCTAGAAAAGTTACCTTTTGCACTGGGGATTTTGTTAGATAGTATATAGCTTCCAGGGAGAATATCACTTTATTGCGTGAGGTAACTCCTTAGTGTGTCAGGGAGGGCATGCATGATCGTGTGTGTTGAGTAAGCTTATATATACAATGATACGCTTCTCTGTGACTTTTCCAAACATTTTCAGAAGCATTTGGGCTAGCATAGAGGAACATGTATTCAGTTGATGGGATGTACAAACATCTACAGCTACATGCAAATCAATGAGAAGAATCTTCCAAAAGCTAGAAATAAATCTACCATGTGGACTAGCAATACCACTCCATGGCATATAGACATAGGAGTCAACCTTCCACTGCAGAGGAACTTGATCATTCATGTTTGTTGCTGCTTTACTCATATTGGCTAGAAATAGAAGGGAGCTCAGTGTGTGGAGCCAGGCATGATGGCACACACCTGTAATCCCATCACTCAGGAGACAGAGGCAGTTGGATCTCTGTGAGTTTCAGGCCAGCCTGGTCTACAAAGTGAGTTCAGGCCAATGAAGACTACACAGAAAAACTTTGTCTCAAACAAAGCAAACAAAAAGAAATGTGTGTGTGTGTGTGTGTGTGTGTGTGTGTGTGTGTGTGTGTGTGT
>OU015745.1:110482615-110510495 GCA_907169655.1 Acomys percivali | reverse complement strand
TGTGTGTGTGTGTGTGTGTGTGTGTGTGTGTGTGTGTGTGTGTGTGTTGTGTGTATGGGTGTATGAATGTGTGAGTGCATGCCCATGTGTGTTTGTCTGTATGTGTGTGTGTGTGTGTGCATGTGTGTGTGTGTGTGTGTGTGTGTGTGTGTATGAGTTTGCACATCTGAGTACAGTGCCTTAGAAGGCCAGGAGAGGGCAAGTATCCCCTCTTGTACTGGAGTTACAGATAATTGTGAGTAGCCAGACATTCTGGGAATCATATTTAGGTCCTCAGTAAAAGTAGCATATGTTCTTAATTGCTGAGCCATCTCTACAGTTGATATTTCTAATTTTTAATGTGTATTTTCAATTTACTTTTAAAACATTGACAGCAATTCTCTCTCCTACCAGTAATATGGAAGAGGGGCTTTGTTGTTGTTTTGTTGTTTTGGTTCTTTTTTTTCTCTTGTTTTGTTTTGGTTTGGTTTTGTGTTTTATTCTAAACAACCCAGGATAGTATCAGAATCTCAGTTCTTTAAGTTTCCCCTTATTCTTGAGATTTGACATATAAACACAGTGAAATATCATTATATCTACTCCCAAATCTACTTCTAAGACTTCCTGTTTCCCCTGACATACATATGCCTCACAAATTCAGGTTCTTTCTGTCTTTTCTTCTTATAACACACTAAGTGCAGTTGGTATTGCCCATATTTGCATGGATATGAGACCATTGGCAAATGGGATTACTACCCTATGTCAGCAGCAAAGAAGAAAAAGAAGGAGGAGGAGGAGGAGGAAGAGGAGGAGGAGGAGGAGGAGGAGGAAGAGGAGGAGGAGGAGGAGGAGGAGGATGATAAACAGGAGCAGAATGGGTATCTTTTATCCAGTAGCTATCAACTGCCAACAGCTCCTCACTAAGATATGAGGCCTACAGATACTCTACCCCACCTATATAGGAATTTGGGATAGATTGATCTTATGCAGCTCTTATGCAGGTAGACACAGCTGATGTGAGTTTAAAAGTATAACTGATATGAAATATTGAAATACAAATAAATGTTTAGAAGGTACCTTGACAGCATAAGCATTTAGAAAAATTAAAATAGCCAGGTTCTACCTCATGGTTAGAGACCTACTGAGGCATGAGCTTTTGAGGTGGATTATAAAATGAGGCATGGAATTTCCCCTTGTCAAGCAAGTCTAAAATCCAAAAATAAAGTTGTAATTTACCCCATAGTAGCCAAGTCACTGTTGCAACAGTATGCACATTTCCATTGGAACCTCGGTATTGCAGCAGGCATCCTCCAGTACTCAGACAATGATGTCTATTCTCCCCAGAAGCATGCATAACATCTTCCTGAGCTACGAAAGCTATTCAAAAGGGAAGGAATTTTTCTAGTTGGTTTAAAACTGTTTCTTTTTCTGTGCCCTGCATTTAAATTGTGAGGTACCTAAAGCAACATTGGTCTTACCATGTTGTTATAGAAGGTAACCAAAGGCAATGTCAGTAGCCCGTGCCATTTTTGAGGTCTCTTGGGCCTCCCTGGGCAATAACTCTAAGGAAGTACACAATTTTGTTTTTCATGAGGACTTAGTTTTGGTTTACTTCCCACTACCTGATCCTACATCCTTCCTTTATTAATTCCTTAGCCCCACCCCTACCCCAGTACCATCCTCATTACAGACATTCTCCTCTTACTCTAATGAAGCATGAAGACAAACCTACATAATTGCCTTTGTATTTCAGAAGTCACAATGTTCTGATCTCCAATTACTTAAAAGGTCCCCTTAATTTAAATGAATGTCCTTGTACTGTTTAGTACTTCATAACAGGAGCAGTGATGTATTATCACACACATCTCTGCCCTGTCCTAGGGAGCATAATAGACCCCTTTGCACATCTTCTCACCATATTACATAAGAAACTAGTTGTGGTAACACAATCTACTTTCTACAGAGGTTTGAAAAATTGGAATCATTTTGTTTTTTGCTCTCATTGTAAATTTCAGAACATTTAGATGTTTAGGTGTCATAACCTCCTTGTTTCTTTTCAGTGTTTCATTTGAGCTTGACATTTGTGGGTCATGCTTTTACTTGCATAATGGTTCAGATTATCAGGCAGTTTCTGTGCAAAAACTTTTAAAATAGTATGTCTTGGCTAAGTTTTAAAAAGTTTTGGGTACTCTGACTAAGTTTTCTTTTTCTTAATAATTGCTAAGTATTCTCCCACTTGATATTGTTGCCATTAATAAATGTATAGCTGATAATAAACCATATTTCCCCCATGTTATTGTCAGCACAGTCAGTAAATTCCTTACTCTTCCAGTGCTTATAATCTATGTTTTATAAGATAATGTACATTTCTATAGACCAACCAGCAGTTAATAAAATAAAGTAACCTCCCTGGAAATGGTTGGAAATCGGAAGTCAAAACTCTGTGATACTAGAAACAATGTTTGTGTGCTTCATAGCTACATACTTACTCTTTAAATTACAGCAAAGTATGGCCTTGTAGGGGAGGATGTTCATGACAACAAAGAAAGACATTTTTTACACTTACATTTCCCTTCTTATGAAATTATTTTCCAAACAAAAATCACCTCAGAAATAAGTAGTTTTTTTTCCCTAATGCTACAGCTTTCCCAAGTAATTAACATTTCTACAACCATTTTTTAAAGAAGAATGGAAGAGTAGACTGATAGAGTGTATAATAAAAACATTTAAGAAAGTCTAAAATAAGTGATGGTAATAAGGATAAAAATTACAAAATCTGAAGAAATACACTTGGAGATTTGTTGGCACATTGCAAGTAAAAAAAGCGATAGATAGATAGATAGATAGATAGATAGATAGATAGATGCATATTCATCTATACCATCAACTTAGAACACATGGTGCTTGCCTATACATAAAATATGCTGGACTAAGAGGCATATTTGGTTCCACCTATAGAATGTTCTTACCAGCTTAATTATTTTTTGCTTATTTACAAATAATGATATCATTATTTTATATTATATTTGTATGTAAGGGCAGCTGTAATTAGAGGTCACATAGTCTACTTTTAAAAATAAGGCTTATTTTGAGCATTTGTTATAAAATATATTCATATATGCTTACATATGTCCATATTTATGTTTGTACCCAAAGGTGTGAAGCATACTTATTTACAGATGAGCTCCTCTTTTATAAAATCTAGTCATTCCTTGGTATCATTTTATCCTTTCTATTTTTGTTAGAATATGGCATGTTGCTGTGATTTTGTTTAATTTTATTTTACTTAACAAAATGCACTTATTATATGTAGGAAGACAACATTCCAACAAATTGAAAAACCCCAAAATATGTGAAAACTAGAATGTTCTTTTTCTAGTAAGTTTATGTTATTAATGCAGAATGAACAAATCTATTATAGTTAGGGACAAACTAGTAAAAATTTAAATATCTTTCACAACCTATAAAACAATTTAAAATCCTCATAACTATAATTTACAGTTGATGAATTTTGACATGTAAAGATGTTTATAAATTATTTTAAAGTACCATTCTCTTAACTAAAACATCAAGCAAAAGAAAATTAGGTAATTAAAAAGTAGAATACAGAATTGTGTCTATGGGAGAAATGAGGACTTTCTGCCTAGTGGCTGGTTTGCCACATTTGAACCCATCTCCACAAGGAGGTAAATTGATGCTCATGATCTTCTGTGAGGTTGGCTGGGTATTTCCAGGAGTTAAGCTGTCTTATTGTCAAAGAATCTTCAAAATAATAGAAACATCTTTAAATGTATGATTCTGTAAGTATCTGAGAATTTTTAAGACCTTATCAAACTATTTTACTTTGTCTACCTATAGAGTCATATCTATATGTTAAACCTAGGATGTATATTCTTGTGATGAAAATAGACTATTAATTGACATGACTATCATTTGATAAGCTAACAAGTAGCTTGTATCACTTAACTAACTATCAAACTGTCTACAACAGCACTTTCAGAGTATTGGAAGTAAATCTTGTATAATAACTGTTATATGGCTATAATAGCTCGTATTAGCATAGAAATACCTATAATGTGTGTGAAGTCTAATCTTAAATTTAATTTCAATACCAATGTATCAAAATTAAACTTATTTTGCATCAATATACAAAAATCTATACCAATGAATTAAAAACAACCTTACTTGTGAGTAACAAGTAAAGCCATAAGTTGCGGAGTAGATTCAGTAATCTACTTTTTCTCTGCTACAAACAGAATTCTGCCTAAAATTGAGCAAGCATGGATGCTGGCAGAGTTGACAGCCAATCTCTGCCTAGACAGGGTAAGCAAGCCCTTAATAGTTCCTGCCTCACAAATATGTCTGCCAGATAATTGGGCCAGAAGGCTGAAGATGATGCTCCAACTTTATAGTTTTGGGTAACTGATGAGGCAGCTAACTGTCTCTGTCAGTTTTTTTTTTTTCATTTTGGAAGCTGTTAACCTGCACTTTCTGTTTACTCAGGTAATTAGGTTTTATTCCTTTTCAAGTCTCTTATGCGGTTGAAGTTTAAATAGTTTAGTTTTACAATTAAGCTTAGTTGTTTGGGGTTAAGATATTTTTAAGTCTAGCTAGATGTATTAAGTAGATAATGATAAGATATAATAGATAATGATTTATATTCAGAATTTTAGATGCACCAAGACAGGAAAGATGCTTTTTTCAAGGCTCCCAAATACAAATAGCCAAAATACTAAGAATGTAACACTTATATAATTCCTGATCATGACATGGTTCTTCTTGCTATGGTAGTTTATCTTAAATATGTGTAAAAATAAAAATTATAAATAAAAATGTTTAACATTTTTTAAAGTCCACTACAAACAGTTTATAGGCAAATGTGTTCAAATCACTATAATGAATTGCAAGTTAATATTTAACATTATAGTTTTCTTGCTACTGTATTAAACATATATTTTGCAAGTTCATATATGTTCTCTTCTGGACAGAATACTTTTAAACTGACAAACTTGTACACTTGTGTTATGAGTATGTAGGTATACATAAAATAACAATTTTAGGATGGAACTAGCCGATAAGTTAAGAAACCACGAAGTGTCAGCTCCTATACATGGAACGCAGCCCTATTTGTGCAGCAAAATTATCACTGCTGATACATCACAAATGACAACATTTTGTGTTTGTGTTCAATATTATTTCATGCTATATAAATCCTATATGTTCTCTACCCATTAACTTGGCAGTGAATACTTAGGTCAAGTTCAGTACCTCAGCTCTTGTGCATAGTGGTCTGGTTAACATGTGGCTGCTGCTTATTTTTTCACCACACCCAATCCATGTCCAGTAGGTATATTCCAGGAGTTGAACTAAATCATATGCTAGCTTTAGTTTTGACTCTATGAGCAGCTGCTTCCCTCACATCATGACTACTTCACATCTTTCCCAAGAGTTTGTAAGGTTCTCTTTTCAGCACAGCCTTTCTAACTTTCTCTTTGAAAATAATTGTTAAAACTGAAATACGTTGTTGTGTCATTAATTGTTTGACATTTTGCCTTATGATTAGTAATGGAAATTATTTCATAAACCTATGGCTATTCATGTGACCACTCAGAAACGTCTATTTGGATCATTGGCCCAGTTTTCATTTGAGTTGTTTTTGTTGCTGAGTTATGTGAATTATAAACCTATTGAAGTGGATAGTTCTCCAACATTTTCTTCTCTTCTTTTTCTCTTTGTTCCGTTATTACCATTTTTATGCTCAAGATTACACGAAATCAAGCCAAACAACATCTCCCCAGTGCTTAGGAGAGGTTTGAGTGAAGTCCCAGCCTCAGTTCAGAAAATCTTTGTAAATGATGTGTGCAGGAGAGAAATCATATTTTTCTCCCGAGGGATATGACTTCTGAAAGCTACCCAGGATCAAGTGACAACTTCTATACTAAAGACATAAAGGAAGTAGTGTGTGGATTCAAGGTGTTTTAAAATATAAGATGGGGGTTGAGGGGCAGTGGACGCACAGGATCCTGGGAGAAAAATGTGGGTGTGCGGATAGTTGAATGCTAAATATTGTTGAATATAAGCAAAACATATTATATACATGTATGAAATTGTCAAATAGTAAAAAGAAAGTTATAAAAATAAATACCTAAGCCTTTTGGTTTTACTTACTTGATTTTCATTTTGTTTTTGTTTGTTTTATTTTTCGAGACAGGGTCTCTCTATCTAGTCCTTGAACTCCCTACCAGGCTAGCCTCGAACTCATAGACATCCTCCTGCCTCTGTCTCCCAAGTACTAATATAAAGGCCTGTGCCAACATTTCTTAGTAATGTATTTACTTCACAATTTGACTGATACGGAAATATTTTCAGCCCTCCAGAGTTAATGACTAATGCTAGTTTAACATGACAATATTTTAGGATCATAAAACACTTACAAAATAGTCTATTTTGACACAATTTCAGCAACTTTTGGGACTGGCTCCTATTCTTCACTTAATAGCATCACAAAAATCCAGTTTTACAAATAAATGTAACATTCATCAGATGGCAGTTTATGCAAGTTTCATTTAAGTTATAATATGAAATGACTGTTGTCTTACACATCATTCTAATAGCCTATCCATACCAAATGTGTTATTTTCTTGAAAACTTTACCTTATTTATATATTTTTAGAGAATTATAGTTCTAGTAGTGGGATTAAACAAGTTTGATACATTGAATCATAAAATGTATATGAAGCCTGAAGTATTGTTACTATAAACAGTAAGTGGCCAAATGTATGTGCTAACTGATTCACTGGTGACATAGCTGTATGTACGTATGAAATTCTCAAACAGTAAAAGGGAAGTTATACAAAAAGAAGTCCCTGAACGTTTTTTTTGTTATCGTTTATTTGGTTTTGGTTTTGGACTTGACTTAAATCAGGAATGGTACTTAAAAGACTGAAGAATATTCAGTATGGATGAGTTCAGCATCACAGTACATTGTTCATAGTCAAATCTAATGCAGTTCACAGATTTATGTTTATTTCATATACCTTAAAATTTATATTCCACTTCATTTATTATAAATAGATAACACGATCCATTGTGTTAATGTATGAGGGAATCTGGTTCTGTTTAAAGCTGAGGTTTTACTTTTAGTGTTACATCTTAATCACTTTTCAACTACTCAACTTATATGTTCCTCATATCTGTACAAAATAGAAAAGTGTTATCTTTGAGTAATGAGAGAAAATTGAACAGTCTCACATGGGAGGTATTTATTTCCCTTATATAGAGCATAGCAAAATTATATTTTTAATGATATTATATGTATTTATTTTATTTCATTTATTTGTTTGTTTATTTGTGTGTGTGTATATGAACACATGCTATTGTGTACCGTGATGTATAAACGAAGGTCAGAAGACAACTTGTAATTTGTTCTTTCCTTCCATCATATGTGTCCTGGGAACCCAACTCAGGACTTTGGGCCTGCCAATAAGTAATATTACCCACTGAGTCACCTCTTTGGTCCCATTATAATAAACCTTTAGTGTTGTTTTGAATTGTTTAATTATTATCCTTCTTAACAGTAATAGACAAAGAAACTGTAAATTGTTATAAAGCATACTTTGAGAGCAGTATACATTTGAGTATTAATGCTCAAATATATATGTGTGTGTGTGTGTATGTGTGTGTGCGCGCGCGCACGCACATATATGTGCATTCATATAGTAAGACTTTCTCATGTACTCTGGTACCTCACATTTGACTATGTCCTTGGAGGGGGAGACCTAGTGGCACTCAGAGGAAGGACAGCAGGTCACTGAGAAGAGACTTGATACCCTATGAGCATATACAGGGGGAGGTAATCCCTCTGAGGACCAGTCATAGGGGAGGGGAATAAGGGGAAAATGGGAGGGAGGGGAAAATGGGAGGATACAAGGGATGGGATAACCATAGAGATGTAACAAGAATAAATTAATGAAATTAAAAAAATAAATTAAAAAAAATAAAATAAAAGAGTTTCTACCATTTTTGAGAATGCTTACTCTGTAGTATTTTACCACCCTAAACATTTTAATCTATGCTTAACTAACAATAATTGAATAAATTTCTTCCATAATAAAGTATCTAAGGAGTTTAGGCATCTGGAATTTGTTATTTTGATGTATCAAATTGAATAAAACAATAATTTATCTTTTAAAGAATATACTAATAGCTCTCTAGTACATCCTTTTCAAAGACTCAATTTTGCCTATTACTGGATTACATATTAGTAAAATTTTTGTATTTTGCATAAACGATATACAGAAGGTACTAGAAAAACCGGTGACACTACTTTAAGGTATTTGGTGTTCACAGGCATGTCACAAAACAGATTTACTTATGATTATGCATTACTGCTGTCAGCCAGTAGCAAAACTGACTGAGGAATGCCTAATCTGAGGGCGAATGGCATAAAACAGAAAGGATTATTCAGGTTCAAGATGAGGTGGGTGCGTGGGAGTTAAGCTGTGAAATAGATTGGTGCATGGTGTCTCCTCTTTCTCTCATGCTATGTCAGGCACTGGGGCACAGGAGGGGTTTATTTTCAGTTTGAGAATTGTGGCCAGGCTTATGTAGTGGCTGCATACAGAAAGATTGAGTCTCAAATTCAGTGGTTTAGGAACATCGTGGCATTATTTCAATTTAGTGTGAGAACATTGAAGTGAAAACTCACAACTGACATCCTGAGCTGTTTTGCATTTTAGAAATGGGACAATGGCCCACTAACCAGGCAGGTGTGTATATAGAAACTAATTTATTTAGACAATGGAAGAGAGGAAGTTATATCCCCCCAAGGAGTGTGGAATTGCTTCATACACATTTAAAAATCACTCCTTTTCAGTTAGAGTTTTATCATAAATGAAACTTATGCTATGCCTCAGATCAAAGAGAAGCAAGACCGTGGGTTCTCACTGTATGGAGCTGTTGCTATATGTACAGCTTTCATTTATTGAACACTGGCTGGCTCAAACAATTTAGAAATATTATTTCTCTCGTTTCCACTAAAACATTTTCCACTTCTAAAGGTTACAGAATTAGTAGAAGTTACAAGATTTCAGTTGGAATTTGAAGTGAGTCTAAATATCCATATTGATGTCTAAGCCATGATAACTGGAGGGGAAAAAGGTTCTATCTTTGTTTTTTAAACAAATACTGATAGAGGATTTTCCATGACAGAAGGTCAACTCTTTTCCTGCACTCCTTTGTATATTCATCTATAGTCTCTACTACATTACAACCTTCTATTGTTCATATTCCTGAAGTATCCCCAAACATTAAACATTATATCCTGCTACAGGTATTTGATCTGTTTTAATGCCTGACATCACAGTAAAAAAGAGTCCTGCTCAAAAGCAACCCATAAGTGTGACACTTAACATGACTGAAGTTTGAAAATACGGTTAATGTTTGTTGTCTGGTAGCCTCTTTCTAAGAATAGCATTCAGTATATTCTATAACAAGTAAAGTAATGAATAGATACTGTCTTAGGACAGGATCAGAGTTGTAAGTATCTCCTTTGCTAACAAGAATATTGGCTAGTGCTAGGAGAGAATCGGATGTAAAAATTCAAGATCAAGACCAGGGCTGGCGAGAGGCACTCCAGGAAGTGTAATACTACTTCATAAAGAATTATTTCACATGGAACCATAATGTAAATTACCAGAGAGAAGAAACTAAATATAAGATACACATCTCACAAGTCTGAGAAACAAATGAAAAGAAGTACTGCCTCAAGAATCAGCTGTACCACTCCCGGGCATACCCCCAGAAGATGCTCTCCCTGTAACAAGGACATTTACTCAAGTATGTTCATAGCAGCATTATTGGTAATAGCCAGAATCTGTAAACAATCTAGATGTCCCTCAACGGAAGAATGGCTAAAGAAACTGTGGTACACTTACACAATGGGAAAATCTCGAAATTTGCAGGTAAGTGGGTGGAACTAGAAAAGATCATCCTGAGTGAGGTAACCCAGACACAGAAAGACACACATGATATATACTCACTTATAAGTGGATATTAGCCCAACATACATGTCCTCTGGCAGACTCCACCCTGCGGAGGATCAGGACAGATACAGGGACTCACAGAAGGACTCTAGGCATAGAGCTGTGAGTTGTATGGAAGAGTTGGGGGATTGACAGACTTGGGGGGGGGTACTCAAGAGCTCCACAAGAAGCCTGTCAAAGCTGGCAGATCTGGACCCAGGGGGCCTGCACAAACTGATGCACCAACCAAGTATATTGCAAGCAGAGAACCTAGATCCCTGTTCAGATGTAGCCAATGGACATCTCATTCTCCACGTAGGGACAGGCAGAGGTTGGAAAGCAGGGGACTGTCTCTGACATGAACTGTGGTGTCTGAGATTTGATCACTGGCCCTTGATGGAGGAGACCCTGTGGGAACACAGAGGAAGAGGTGTAAGCTATCGAGATGAGACATGATAGGCTGTGGACAGATGGTGGGGAAAGAGCACTCCACCTGTCAGATGTCTAGTGGAAGGGAATAGGGATGAGAGGGAGTGAGGGTGGGCACAGGAAGATAAGAACAAGGGGATTGCAATTGGGATGGAATGTAAATAAATTATAATTTTAAAAAAGTATAAAATAATTAAAACTTGTAAATGCAGTGTTAACATTTATACGTTTTATATGCAATTTTCAATCCAAATAACCAGAGTTTAGGTACTTAGCAAGTGACAAGTGATTTTTCAACTATTTTTAATTTTTTGAGAATTTCGTACAATATTTTAAAAATATATTCAACTTCTCTTTCTAAACTCCTCCTCTTACTACAATTTCACCCCCCACCCAACGTTGAAATTCTCAATCATTTGTTTTGTTTTTTTAACCTTGTTCCAGTATGCATAGTCTAGCTTTTTTTTTTTTGGTAGGGTCTGCCCTTATGTGTGGTCAGCCTACCAGGTGTCACGTCATTAGAATAAATGGATTCTTCCTATGCTAGCAGCTATGAAAAGCCAAGAGCTCCTCATCTAGTGATGAGATTTCATGTCCACACCCTCCCACATGCATGGAATTTTTTCTGCCTGGAGCTTGAATGAGTCTTATGCTTGCTATCATAGTCACTGAGAATTCATGTGTGCATCTGCCCTATTGTGTGAGGGCAGCTGTTTCCTTGATGCTCTTAATCATGTCTTGTGTTTCAATCATTCGTGCATGACTCCCTTCATGAAGAGCCGTGAACATGAGAGTGATGGATGTCCTAATTAGGACTGAGCACTCTACCGTTTGTGCTTTTCACATTGGCTAGCTGGGGGCTGTGTGTTAATTGCTATCCACTGTCAAAAGAAACTCTTCTGATGAGAGTTGACAGATCCTCTGGTCTATGCATACAGCAATAGGCATTAGGAGTCATTTTAATACTATGTCCATTTATCAGAATGAGAAAATGATGTTCTCTGTTATAGCCACACAGTCTCAGGCCATTTAACAGTGAGTGTCAGGTCTGTCATATGGACCCGAGATCCTACTAGAAAGCACTTGCTTATTTCTATAACATTAATGCCATGGTTGCACTAGCAGCCACATCATGTTAATGATTTTTTTGTGCCTAGGGCATTTTGATGATACAGTTTCAAAACCTGAAACTCAGAAAAAAATATCTTTCCTGTGGATAGTCCTCCAAATGTACAAAATTCCAGAGTATTTGAAGCCCATCACTCTATTTTTGCACGTCATTTTCAAAGGAGGTCACTCAAACAAGACAGTTTCAAAAGCTCCCGGTTCTAATGTCCTCTGGATGTTAGTGGTCCCATACTCTATGGATAACAATAGTAATTAAATATACAACATTATTCACAAGGAAATAATTAAGCCCAGCTTCCAACAGAGGAAGCTCTACAGTAGACATGTAAAGTCACTTCCAGCACTGGGTAAGACTATTCATTGCAACCCCTTAAAAAGTTGAGTGATTCAAGTAAACTAACTTAGGGCCACGTGGGTCCTAGCATGCAGAGCATGCATGAGTGGCAGATGTGTATATAGCAAATGTGGTTCTGCTAACCATTGGAGATGGGGCTCTCTCTGACTCTTGGGTCCGTTTCCCCAAGCTGAGCTGCTTGTTTGGCTCACTGGAGAGGATATGCTTAGTCCTGCTGTGACTTGATGCTCCAGGGTGGGTTGGTATGCATAGGGGGCTTCTCTTTCTTGAGAAGAAGGAGAAGAAAAATGGGGGGAATATGAGTGGGGGTGGGACTAAGAGGAGAGGATAGAGGGGGCTGCAATCCAGCTGTAAAGTGATTTAATAAATAAATTAATGAAAAAACAGAAGTATAAAAGGCAAGCAAGATCTCAAATCACCAAGACATCCAAACTCCTCCCATCCTGACTTCTGTTTTACTTGAAATATAGGCTATATTTTTGTGATCCTAGCCTACTCATGCTTAATTAATTATGACTTTCCCCAAATAAGGAAAGTATAGCTTTGGTGTCATTAAAAAAAGTTGAAGGATTCATTCATTGTGGTTTCACCTTGTCTAGTTTTAAAACTTCTGGAAAATTGATGCAACACTAGTACATTAATTGAAAACATAGACAGAAAAGCCAAATGTGTGGTTCAAGCCTTTAATCCCAGTGTTCTAAAGGCAGAAACAGGGAGGTCTCTGTGAATTTTTAGGCCAGTCTGATCTACAAAGCAGGTTCCAGGACATCCTGAGTTATTATAAAGGAAAACTGTTACTAAACAAAACAAGCAAAAAAAAAAAACAAAAAAACACACAAAAAAACACACAAAAAAACACAAAACCAACCAAAAAAACCCATAGAGATTATTTTATTTACTTCCCAAATATGAATAAAGAACAGAACAATAAAATTATATTGAATCTTCATCTGTGTATTTAATTGCTTAATAATGCACTACAATCTATAGTGTGAGTACTAATTATTTTAAGGTAATTATATTTATTTATTATACTTGCTGTTCATATCTTATATCCTAATAGAGAAACATCAATGGTCTTCTTGAAAAAATTAGTGTATTTCGTTCATGTCAGAACAAAGAATAGGAATTTACTTTAATCCAGTTCAAAGTGCCCTTGCTTTCATATATGCTACAAATTCTTACATCTTTTTGTTAGGTTTTTTTTTTTTTGGCAAGTGTATTTTACAGAGAATGCCATCATAAAACTTTTTGAAATTAGAGAAACAGAAGCAGTGCAGAATCAATGTATATGAATTATGACTTTATATATTTTACACATAAACTTATAGATCACACTATAAATTCATATCCTTTTTTCTCCTGCAGGGCATAACAGTACAAAGAAAAGGGTGGTTAGACATTGTGACTCTTTTTAAACTCCAATTTATAATGTGTGGTGAATATATTCATCTCAGTGAGTGCATAAATTACCTCACATATGAGATTTGAAAATTCAAGAAATGGAAGTGAAAAGGCAACAGACAGTAACTGAAACGAAAATTCTAATTTATTGCCTCATGTGACCTGGGTTTAATTTGTTTACATTTCACAGGGGAAACACCAACTTGCATGTTCTCTTTGATATAGTGCATATAAAACTGAAATATTGTGTTTCTGCTTGGCTAATGGAGTCATTACCTCAATTTTAAACATCCTGCACCTGAATTCACACCGAACTGATCAGCAACCAAAATTACCACAAGTAAAAGCAATTTTTAGATACTTGAGCTTCCTTTTCAAATGGAAGAAAATTATAAAACCCTCACATTTAGAACCAAGAAAAATACAAAAATACATGTTCTAAGGGAATAAAAGAGATCCTTGAACACCTGGGTATAGCAAATAAAATATTTATGCATTATACATATAACATTCATAGTTTATTTGGCAGAAATCAACATTTGACCAAAACCTATGTTCTATTTTTCACATAAACACTGTGATAAAAATACAATTGCTCTTTTCCACACTTATCTAAGACAAGTTGCATAAATAGACAAAGCCCAAAGAGGACTGTGGTGTGTGATTGCCCACTCTGACATTTTTACAGACATTCCAGTGATTTCACAAAGGAATTTTTCTTAAAGTCCTTACAATACATGGAAAGTTCTTGTGTCTCAGTATGATGTTGTAGATTAGACATAATGGAAGCCGCCAAATAAGTTGAAACCACTGCTACAATCTGTTGTTTATGACTGAAAGGACTGATAATTGTTAAAACAAATGCTTTATTTTTCTTTTCTTTTTAAATTGAAAATAGACTTCTTTCATAATATATATACGTATATATATATATTATGAAAAACTATATATATTCTGATTAAAACTTCCCCTTCCCCGACTCCTCCAAATTCTTCCCAAGTACCAAACCAACCCAAGTCCACACCCCTTTTCTCTCTCTTATTAGAATACAATTACATAGTAATAGTAGTTGTAGTAGTAGTAGTAGTAGTGGTGGTGGTAGTTATAATAATATAATAAAAATAAGCTAAAACAATAATTAACAAACCAAAATAGGACAAAACTGGCAAGGGATAAAAGAACCAAAGAAAAAAACACCTGAAACTCATAAAAACAAAGTCATAAACAGTAATATATAATAAAAGATCTGTGAGATAATTTGGACTCTTAAACACTCAAACTTAAAAGGTATTGTTTAAATCTCAGTCAAAATGCTTTTTACCATGTCACCATCATGACAGGTGACTAAATAACTATCTTAAAAGGTATAATGTAGATTTTCAAAAGCTTTGTTATAATCGTTCTTTCTTAGTAATATAATGTTTGTGTTAAAGCCAAGTCTTATTGTGTATTACTCAATGTGCCATACAATGGACATATCAAGTGAATGCTAGAGAGGGCATGATGGCATGGAAAATAATGAATAAAATATCTATAATGAAATGAAGATCAGAGTTTCACATTAGTCTGTATTTGGACATCACACCTAGGATATAAATACATGGCATTTCTTAACTGTGCCAGAGGAGCAGTTCTACGCTGGAGTAAAAGTAGTTGTTTGATTCACTTCTCAAATATGCAATTTGAGTATACTATATTTTTTCTTTTTTTTAAATTTTTCTTATTTTTAATTAATTTATTCTTCTTACATCTCTATGGTTATCCCATCCCTTGTATCCTCCCATTCTCCCCTCTCTCCCATTTTCCCCTTATTCCCCTCCCCTATGACTGTTCCTCAGAGGGATTACCTCCCTCTGTATATGCTCATAGGGTATCAAGTCTCTTCTCAGTGACCTGCTGTCCTTCCTCTGAGTGCCACTAGGTCTCCCCCGCCAGGGGACATAGTCAAATGTGAGGCACCAGAGTACATGAGAAAGTCATATCCCACTCTCCACTCAAGTGTGGAGACTGTCCTGTCCATGGGCTAGATCAGGGTAGGGGTTTAAAGTTTACTGCCTGTATTGTCCTTGGCTAGGGCCTTAGTTTGAGCGGGACCCCATGACCCAAATCTGCCTATCATAATGTTCTACTTGTAGGTTTCTAGGACCCACTGGATCCTTCTACATTATTTTTTCAGATATTCTGGAAGCTACAATAATATGCTCAAATCTGACTATGACATTTTCTCAGTATAAATATTATCACAATCATCGTTGCATGGGTTACTTAAATTTTGTTTGAGCATATGTAAAATCCTGTTTACTGATGTGAAAGGAGATCTTTCCAGTCTGTAGTATATTTTCCTGATGAAAAAAGTCTCATTAAATAATGAAATTCTACTCAGACCAGTAGACCACCACATGTTTGGATAGAACTTGTGGAAGGATCCAACACCCATTCATGTTTAAAGTTTTGAAGAGATTGGGAATACAAGGCACATAACTAAACATAATAAAGGCTATATACAGCAAGCCAATAGCCAAAAAAAATTAAATGGAGAGATACTCAAGGAAATTCCTCTAAAATGGGGGACCAGACATGGCTGCCCACTTTCACTATATCTCTTCAATATAGTTCTTTAAGTTCTAGCTAGAGCAATAAGAAAACAAAAGAAGATTAGGGGGATCCAAATGGGAAAGGAAGAATTCAAATTATCCTTGTGTGCAGATGATATGATAGTGTATATAAGTGAACCCCAAAATTCCACCAAAGAACTCCTACAGCTGATAAACACCTTCAGCAAATTGGCTGGATACAAAATTAACTCTAAAAAGTCAATAGCCTTCCTATATACAAATGACAAACATGTAGAGGAAGAAATTAGGAAAACTACACCCTTCACAATAGCCACGAGCAATATAAAATAACTAGGAGTAACTCTAACCAAGCAAGTGAAGAACTTGTTTGAAAAAAATCTTTAAATCTCTGAAGAAAGTGATTGAAGATGACATCAGAAGAAGGAGGGATCTCCCTTGTCCGTGGATCGGGAGAATTAACATAGTAAAAATGGACATTTTACCAAAAGAAATTTACAGATTCAATGCAATCCCTATCAAAATACCTACACAATATTTTAAAGGCATTGAAAGATCAATTCTCAACTTCATATGGAAAAACAAAAAACCCTGAATAGCTAAAACAATCCTATACAATAAAAGATCCTCTGGAGGAATTTTCATACCCGATCTCAAGCTGTAGAGCAACAGTAATTAAAACAGCATGGTACTGGCAAAGCAATAGGCCGGTTGATCAATGGAATCAAATCAAAGACCCAGAAATGAATCCACACATATATGGTCACTTGATTTTTGACCAAAAAGCCAAATCTATTCAATGGAAAAAGGATAGCATCTCCAACAAATATATGGATGTTTACATGTAGAAAAATGCAATTGGACCCATATTTGTCACCATGCACAAAACTCAAGTCCAAGAGGATTAAAGACCTACACCAGAGAAACTAAATAGGTTAGAAGAAAAAGTGGGGAATAACCTGGAAGACATTGGCACAGGAGACAACTTCCTGAACAGAACACTAACAGCCCAGGCATTAAGGTGAACAATTAATAATTGGGACCTCATGATGCTGAGAAGCTTCTGTAATGCAGGTGACACTGTCAACAGAACAAAGTGAAAGCCTACAGACTGGGAAAAGATCTTCACCAACCCTACATCTGACAAAGGTCTAATATCCAAATTATATAAAGAACTCAAGAAATTAAACACCATCAAACCAAATAACCCAATTGAGAAATGGGGGTCAGAACTAAGCAGAGAATTCTCAACAGAGGAATATCAAATGGCTGAGAAACACTTAAAGAAATGGTCAACATCTTTAGTCATCAGGGAATTGCAAATCAAAACGACTTTGAAACTCCATCTTACACCCATTAGAATGGCTAAGATAAAAAATTCAAGTGACACCACATGTTGGCGAGGATGTGGAGAAAGAGGAACACTCCTTCATTGCTGGTGGGTATGTAACTTGTGCAAGCACTTTGGAAATCTATCTGGTGCTTTCTCAGAAAACTGGGAATAGGGCTTCCTCAAGACCCAGCTATTCCACTCCTTGGAATATACCCAGAAAATTCTCCACCACACAACAAGGACATATGCTCAACCATGTTCATAGTAGCCTTATTCATAATAGCCAGAGCCTGGAAACAGCTTAAATGCCCCTCAGTTGAAGAATGGATAAAGAAACTGTGGTACATATACACTATGGAATACTACTCAGCTATTAAAAATAAGGAATTCCCGAAATTTGTTGGCAAATGGATGGGACTAGAAATTATCATACTGAGTGAGTTAACCCAGAAGCAGAAAGACTCACATGGTATATACTCACTTATAATTGGGCACTAGCCCAAAAGGCATGTCCCACAAAAGTCTTCACTTACCAGTAGATTGGGATAGATGTGAGGACATCCTGATACTCTAGGTAAGGAAATATAGGAGATGGGGAAATAGAAGAAACCAGAAGGTCATAGAAACCTACAGAAAGAACATCTTGATGGGTGGATTGGGGCCCAGGGGTTCTGCTCAAACTGTTGCACTAAACAAGGATAATACAATATTAAACATTGAACCCCTACTCTGATCTACCCAATGGACAGGACATTCTCCAGTTATGTGGAGAGTGGAGTCTAATTTTGACATGAACTCTGGCTCCATATTTGACCACCTCCCCTTGGTGGGGAGGCCTGATGGCACTCAAAGAACGAATAAGCAGGCTACCAAGATGAGACTTGATAGCCTATGACCATATAGTGGGGAAAGAGGTCCCCCTTGGTCATAGACCTAGGGGAGGGGAATAGGGTGAAAGCGGGAGCGTGGAAGGAATGGAAGGATATAAGTGATGGGATAACAATTGAGTTGTAATCTGAATAAATTAATAAATTGTAAAATTTTAAAGATAGTATGTGCTTTAAAAAAAAAAAGAACTTTTCCCAGTCTGTAGGCTGTCGCTTTGTTCTCATGACAGTGTCTCCTGCCTTACAGAAGCTTCTAAGCCTCATGAGGTCCCATTTATTAATTGTTGACATTAAGGCCTGAGCTGTTGGTGTACTGTTCAGGAAGTTGTTTCCTATGTCTATGTGTCCCAGGCTCTTCCCCACTTTTTCCTCTAACTGAATTAATGTCTCTGGTTTTAAGTTGAGGTCTTTAATCCACTTGGACTTGAGTTTTGTGCATGGTGACAAATGAGGGTCTAATTGCATTTTTCTACATGTAAACATCCAGTTAGACCAGCACCATTTATTGAAGATGCTATCATTTTTCCATTGAATAGATTTGGCTTCTTTGTCAAAAATCAAGTGAGCAAATGTGTGTGGATTCATCTCTGGGTCTTCGATTCAATTCCATTGATCCACTAGCCTATTGCTTTGCCAATACCATGCTGTTTTAATTACTGTTGCTCTGTAGTACAGCTTGAGATCAGGTATGGAGATTCCTCCAGAGGATCTTTTATTGTATAGGATTGTTTTTGCTATTCTGGGTTTTTTGTTTCTCCATATGAATTTGAGAATTGATCTTTTAATATCTTCAACATACTTTGTAGGTATTTTGATAGGGATTGCATTGAATCTGTAAATTGCTTTTGGTAAGATGGCCATTTTTACTATGTTGATTCTCCCGATCCACGAACAAGGTAAATTCCTCCATCTTCTGATGTCATCTTCAATCTCTTAACCCTTCATCTGACAAAGGTTTAATATCCAAAATATATAAAGAACTCGAGAAATTAAACACCACCAAACCAAATAACCCAATTGAGAAATGGGCTCAGAACTAAACAGACAATTCTCAGCAGAGGAATATCAAACAGCTGAAAGACACTTAAAGAAATGCTCAATGTCTTTAGTCATCAGAGAAATACAAATCAAAATGACACTGAGATTCCATCTTACACCCATCAGAATGGCTACGATCAAAAACTCAAATGACACCACATGTTGGTGAGGATGTGGAAAGAGAGGGACACTCCTTCATTGCTGGTGGGAATGCAAACTAGTACAACCACTTTGGAAAGCTATCTGGCACTTTCTCAGAAAAATGAGAATAGAGCTTCCTCAAGACCCAGCTATCCCACTCCTGGGAATATACCCAGAAAATGCCCTACCACACAACAGGGACATATGCTCAACCATGTTCATAGCTGCTTTATACATAATAGCCAGAACATGGAAACAGCCTAAGTGTCCCTCAGTAGAAGAATGGACGAAGAAACTGTGGTACATTTACACTATGGAATACTACTCAGCTATTAAAAACAAGGAATTCCTGAAATTTGTGGACAAATGGATTGATCTAAAAATTATCATAATGAGTGAGTTCACCCAGAAGCAAAAAGAGACAAACGGTATATACTGACTTATATCAAAACACTAGTCCAAGGGATACGTACCATGAAAAATTTTACTTACCAGGAAAGTGGGTCAGAGGAGAGGACATCCTATTGATACTTTAGGCAAGAGTAGCATGGAAGAATGGGGAAATAGTAGGACCCACAGGGTCCTGGAAACCTACAAGAAGAACTTTATGACAGGCAGATCTGGGTCCTGGGGTCCTCCTCAAACTAAGGCACCAGCCAAGGAGAATATAGGCAGTAAACTTCGAACCCCTACCAAGACCTAGCCGACGAACATGATATTCTCCACCGTTGAGTGGAGAGTGAGATCTGACTCTCACACGAACTCTGGTGCCCCTTTTCTGACCATGTTCCCTGGATGGGAAGGCCTGACGGCATTCAGAGGAGGGATAGCAAGTTACCAAGAAGAGACTTGATATCCTAAGAGCATATATAGGGGGAGGAGGTCTCCCTCAATCACAGACATAGGGGAGGGGAGAAGGGGGGAAGTGGGAGGGAGGGAAGAATGGGAGGAAACAGGGGAAGGGCTAATAATCGAGATATAATATGAATAAATTAATAAAAAAAAGTAAAAAAAAAAAAAAAAAAAAAAAAGAACTACACAGGGAGATGTAACAACAACCAGGAGCTATGGAGTCATATTCCTCTTCTCTTTCCTCTCATAGTACTTATATTAGAATTGTGTAATACAACCACTATCTACATTCCCCAATACATTATCACTGATACAATATAAAATGTTTATCCTTCATAAAATGATTCAAAGACCTATGTCCCTGCCTTTCCATAGCTACTGTCACATATTGGGCCCCAAAGTCCACTTTATCTGTTTAGCAGTTAGAAACATGGAGAAAGCCCAGTACTCTATTAGGTATCTAGACCTGGAACTGACACAATTCTATTTACTTATGAGGAAGAATTTATCAGCGGAGCTATCTACACAAAGCTAGGACATAAAATCCCTGGTAATACAGCTACTTCAGGCTTCAACCCTATATTTAGAAATATAATATATAAATTTTCAAGAGTCTCTAGCCATTTAATTGAATTGTACATCTTTAAAACATTCATTTCTCTAATTCTTATTCCAGAGCTAAAAAGGAGAGTATTACCCCCAAGAGACAGATTTTGACTAACGGAGATGCATGTGCCGTAGCCACATGTGCTCTGTCAATATACATGGAAAACATCATTTTGCCTCCCTTTATTAAGGTAATATGGTCTTTCTATCTTGTTCATACTACATAATTCTCATTTTATGAAATCATAACTATTTGATAGTGCCTTTATTTTATAAGTATTTCCCCATACAGGAGTGGTAATACCAAATACTTTCTTTTCATACTTTGAAAAGCTGTCAAGGAAAAACATACTTCTCGAAGATTGAAAGTTGTTCTCTTCAGCCAGTAACTGCAATTTCATACATAGAACAAGATCCAGACTGCTTTAACTTTCTAAAATATATTATTTGTTATTGACACTAAGGAGATGCCTCAGCAGTTAAGAGCACACACCTGATGCAGCCCTCAACCATCCAGGTCCAGGGAATCTAACTCTTCCTCTGACCTATGTAGGTTCCTGAATACATGTGCTGCACGTACATATACTTAGGCATACACATATTCATGCATATTAAAATAAATATAAAAGATGTGTGTATGTGAATGTGTGCGTGCATGTGTGAGTGTGTGTGTGTGCACATGTGCTTGTGTGTATGTATCAGCGGGTGTAAACCTGGCATGCACATGGAGGTCAGAGGACAACTTTCAGGAGTTGATTCTCACCTTCCACCTTTCTATGGATGGATCTTTCTTTCTTTCTTATTGCTTCTTTGTGCTGCATAGTTCAGGGTAATCAGCCTGTAAGATTCCTAGGCCCATATTCTTCTGTCTGGAGTTGTCATTTAGGAGCTCTGGGATTACAGATATGCACCTTTATATCCAGCCTTTCTGATACTTAAATGAAGATCACCAGGTTTGCCCCGTAAGTGGTATTGCTCATTGATCCCACCAGTGCTGGCTTCAGGTTGTATTACTGTGCCTAGGTCAGAGCCAGTTCATCCCTTATGCCACCTTTATACATGACATCAGCAAAGCTGGAACAAGACAAGCCAAGGACCACACAAGTATCAAGTAGACCTGGCCTTTCAACAAACTTTCTCTTTTCTAGTTCTAAAATGTATGCTTGCTACATGGCAGTTTTGTGTTCATATGAACATTTTGAAATGCTAAAACAAGTTGTCGGATAGTCTTTGTAGAGGCCAAGCAGAAAATATTTCCAAAACATGAAATAAAAGAACATCTTTAATACAGCTGAATATTCTAATCATGATATAAGATGTAAATAGTAACTTTTGATTACTTTCCATTTTCATTATAGCTTCTGTCATAACAACCGTTTTCTCCTTTTTATGTAGAGAAACCAGCAACATTAACTATCACCTTATTTTTTTCTACTTTTGGAGACTAGAATATAATTACATCATTTCTTTTTCCTTTTCTAAATATTATATTGTCACATTAGTTAACTTCAATTCAAAATTTGAAAACATTAGTGCCAGGCAACCATTTATCTTGCATTATTAACATTTTTCACTTATTAAAATCTGGGTTTTTAAGAAAAGATTTCAGTGATTGAAATATAAACAAATGTGAAAATGTCAAGTGTGTCTCATTCTGATTAGCATTATAATTTTAAAGTTCTTGCTGTTTTGCTACTTGAGTTACTATTTTAGTTCTCACATTTTGAAAACCAACATTTTAATGAAAAAATTGCAAGGAAACCATATTTTGAAACACAGAAAAGGGAAATAGGGTGTTGGGTATTAAATGGTTAAAATAAGAGTATAGTGTTCATAGATGAACACAAAATAAGAAAAAGTGTTAAGTGCTTTGGATAAGGAGTCTGCCTCTTCCACTGTGTATGAGATAATTAGAAACCTGTCATCTAGGATCCTGGGTTTTATTAGCTTTAAAGTGATAAACTCCATTTGATATTAGTGTAAAATTTTTTAAATTGAGTAATATAAAAGAGAATTTCTATTAAAGCCAATACATGATTGGAAACATAGTACATAATCTCTCTCTCTCCTTCTCTCCTTCTCTCTCTCTCTCTCTCTCTCTCTCTCTCTCTCTCTCTCTCTCTCTGTGTGTGTGTGTGTGTGTGTGTGTGTGTGTGTGTGTTTGCATGTCTCCCCCTCCATTTCTCTCTTTCTTTCTTTCCTTATGTGGGGTGCAAAGACTACAAAGATGCCACTGAGCGCATGTGGGAGGTTGGAGCACATCATGTTGAGTTGGTTATCCCATCCACCCATGCAGATCCAGGGATAAAACAGGGATATCATCAGGCTTCGAATTCAATACCTTAATGGTTAAGCTAATTCTCAGGCTCCATATTACCAGCAATTCAAGAAATTTTCTTAATAATATTAGAATTTTGGCTGTGAATCTCAGCCTCTGTTTTGAAGCCCTGCTGCATAGCCAAATTTTGGGCTATTTGTAGGGAGTGTTGTGGGAAAAAAATGGGTAGAAGGAAAAAGGGACCTGGAAGAGACAGGAACTCCACAAGAAGATGGACAGAGCTTAAAAGGGTTTGCTGAGTTTGAAGCATCGCCTAAGGACCATGCATGGATTGGATTTAGGCCCCCCAACAAAGATGATGAGCATCTCAGGCTTCATGTGGGCTCTCTAGTAAGGGGTGATGGGGCTTTCTCTGACATGGACTCTGTTACCAGCTTTTTAGTCACTTCCTCTTGCCACCTCACAGGGGAAAAGGACATGCTCAGTCCTGATGCAGTCTGATGAGCTGGAGTGGACTGGAAGTAGGGGAGGGGAACTAGGAGTGGAGCTGGGAGGTGAGGAGGAATGGGGCTACAACCAGGATGTAGAGTAAATTAATTAATTAATAATAAAGAATTTTAAAAGGAATATTAGAATTTAGCTGGGCTTGGTTGCACACACCTTAAAAATGAAGAGTCTAAGACAGCAGGATCGCATTTCATAGTGTGAACAGGGAGACACTGAATAATAAAAAAAAATAAAACTTCAATAGAAGCAACTGCAACCCTAGGGAGCATCATGCTTTCTCATATATATATATATGCTTTAACTCAAGTATGTAATTTCTTAAAATAGTCCCACTTTTTCTAGCATTACCATCAACTATGTATCCCCATGTGAATACTTTATAGGCCATAGAATCTTGGCTGTTGAAGGTGAGTGACTCTAATATCACTGTGCATCGTCACCTTGTAAGCCTAATTGACAAATGTTCAGGACCCAGCCCATATTGTCATACTCAAGAAGTCTATGGAAGGTCTTTGTATTTCTATTAAAGTACTAAATAGTATTGGTGCGTGTGAATCCAGTTACCCCATTTTGACATCTCCTGATTTTCTTTCCATCATAATGGTCCTAGCATGAATGTGATCATGTGTAATGTAGAGCTCCAGCTTAAAGACATATAACTTGAGAAGCTAATTCAGAAACATTGATGAAAGCATCTTTAAATTGAAGGTGTTGGCTTCTGATCTTAGCTTTACATAGCTAAAAAATTTTGTTTATATTTGTATATGAATATATAGAGGAAATATGTTTGTAAAGTGTCTGTATATATTCATACTAGGGATATATATTTATATTCATATATTCATAATAAATATTATGCTTACAGTTAAATATATATATATATATATATATATATATATATATATATATATGGAGTGCTGACGTTTTCATTGCACAGCTATAGTTAGAGCAGTTTAGAAATCTATTATGGTCTCTCTATATATTTTTAATCCATGGGCATTTCATTGCAGTACATAAATATGTTCAGGCGTAATGATTAATAATGAGATTTACTGTCTTCACGGGTATTGAGAGTACTTGGCCTTCAACCTCATACCTTATTATTTTTCTAAACCACTGAATATATCTCAGAGGGAGGCTATAACCTGTCATGAGGTCTACTGACCTCGGCACTTAAATTCTTAGTGAGACATGCAAGTGTAAAGTTAGTATATCAAAGTTGTGATTTTATTTCTTTTTGTTGTTTTTGTTACTGCTGCTGTTGAATGATAAACTCTGCCTTCTTACATGATTCTTATATTGTTTTAAGATTTGAGTACTATGGATTGGTTTAAATAATCACCGTCTCAGTAGGAAACAACAGTTGGTATTTAATGTTTCATAGAAAGAAAGTCAGGTGTGGTGACTTACGCCTTTATTCCCAGCACTTGGTAAGCAGAGGCAGGCGGGTCACTGTGAGTTCGAGGCCAGCCTGGTCTACAAAGTGCATCTAGGATGGCCAAGGCTACTCAGAGAAATCCTGTCTTGGGGAGAAAAAAGAAAGAGCAAAATCTGGCTTGTTCAGCTAAGCAGTGCTCATAGAGGCTCACAGAGACCGAACGAGCAATCATTGAACCTTACATGAGTCTGTTCTAGGTCCTCCGCAAATATGTTATGGTTGTTAGGCTGGTGTTTTTGTGGGAATCCTAACAGTGGGAGTGGGGATGTCTTTGGCACTTTTACCTGATCTTAGGATCCTTTGCATACTACTGACTTACCTCATCCAGCCTTGACACGACGATTTGTACCCAGTCTTATTGTATCTCATTAAATCCTGTTCTGTTGCTATCCCTGGGAGGCCTGCTCTTTTTTGAAGAGAAACAGAGGAGAAATGGAGCTGGAGGAGTGGGGGGGGGGGGGGGGGAGCGGGAGGGGGGGAGGGAGAGGCAAAGGCGGTTGGGATGCAGTATATGAGAGAGTAAAAGAGCCAAAGGAGTGGAAGTGGATTAAAACATTTGCTAGTTTAGACCTCACATTTCCCCTAGGCACAGGTGTTAAAGACGGTGGTAAACAGCACAGGTGGAGCCTAGTAGGCAGTCCTCTGTTCTTATGGGCATGCTCCTAATGGAATGCCCAGGCCCCTTCTCTCACACCCATTGGTAAAGTGAATGACTCTCCTGGCCTCACAGTCCCTCCCTGACTCTACTGCCACGGGACCAACTCACAGCTTCTGTTGATCTAGGACTAGAGCTTCAGACATTTATGAACAGATATCTTTGATTTTTAAAAGCTGATTCATTCCATATTAATCTTGTAGTAATGGAAAGATAACCACCTCAAACACAAAAGTAAGTCTTTATCATCAAAAGAAAAAGTTAAAATACCCCAAGGTCAATGCCTATATTTTCTGATTTGTATTATTATGGTTCCTACAGAATATATGCACTCAAAAACACTTAAGTGAAAATTCAAAGGTAAATAAAATACTGTGGAGGAATGCTGAGTGGATGTAACATCTATCAATAAAGCACTGTTTAGCCAATCAGCTGGGCAGAAAGACAGGAAGTGGAAGGTGGGGCTTCCTGGGAAGGGGGAGTTTTTGTCAGTTGAGGGGGACGTTGCACTGGTAGGAGGAAGATGGGGTGAAATGGCTGGACAAGCATCTTAGTGGTATCCGCTTGGGGTTTCTGAAATATAAATCAGTTTAGTATAGCTTGTTACCATAGTTTAGGAGAAGATTTGTAATAGTTTAGTTTCTGTCCAGCATTTAATGCTTGCAGCTTTTAAGTACGCTTCAGTCTCCCTGTGTCAGTAATTTGCCTCTTAGGCCTGTTGGATACATTTTTTTGTAACAAATACATTATTTGACATTTTTAATTTCTCACTAAATCCAGTATATTGTTGTATTATGAAAGGAACACAAATTATAGCTAGCTCAGGAACCCAAGACACTGCTTAAAAGATATTTGATATGTAAAGTCATAAATATATTTTTTTAATTAGATGATTTAAAATATGAGTGTATGCGTTTACTTAAAGGTATAACATATTTAAAAGTAAAGAAATTAATTATATTTTAATTATTTTTGAGATTAAAAATAGGTATACAAAATTTAAAGTGGTTTTGAATTAAAAGCACTGAGTTCAAAAATAAAATATCTTGGTTGTTAAAATGTCTGTTATAACTGAATGAGTTTCTCATGGAAATTAAGTCATATTGGATCCTATATTTCTAATGAGGTCATTATGTCACACCTGTAGTTCATAGCTGCATGTAACTGTTACTTGATGAAAATCTATGTCCTCACTTTCAGCTTGGAAGATGTTGCGTTCTGAAATACAGCTTGGATTGCTTGTCTCCTGTATGTCAAGTCTGTGTCCACAACATGAAAAATGACTGTAATTAGTAATTGATGTGATAACAAAATTCAGTGTTAAGAAATACTTCCTAGTATTTTAATCAGATAAGAGATAAATCAGAATACTATATGTAGCCAATGTTTCTAAAAATAAAATGCACAGTAGACAGGAGTTATTAAATCACATCTGTGCTTAGGAATGATGTTGTGAATGTGAGTAACATGACAAACAATGAGTTTCTACTCCTTTCAAAATGAATACTTGCAAAAAACTGTGTAAATATTAAATGTGGGACTTTTAAATCAGAATATGTATATCTTGAAAGCAGGGCATGAGTAATTATGAATTTACAGTAATCAAGTCATCTTCTAAATGCATTGTTGGAGCTGTTATAGTTTTCTTAATCAGCTTGTGAAGTTGGATCATTAGGCTGTCATCCTGTGTGCAGCCACACCTTAACACAGAGCAAGGTGCTATACCCTACATGTGCTAGCCCTAGAGACTGAGTCAAATGTGATTTTGAATACATGAACCATCAGACCTATATTCTAGATTTCAAAATTGCAAAAGTGAATTTCCTTTTATCTGCCTCTCATTATTTCTAATTATCTGTGTATTATCACATTTTATGGCAGTTGAAAGCAATGCACTTAAATCTCTCATTCAACTTTTAATGCGTAGGGTTATTTAAATCTGCTGGGTTTTTTTTTTATTTTATTTTGTTATGGTTTTAAAATTACCTTCTTGTACATTCAGACAGGGTAGGCAACACAACTTATAGAAGAAATAAAAACAATTCCTGACAAAGTATGGAGAGATAAATTAAAACTGAGATGTCAAAGTAAATTTAGAATGTGACTTAGCTGAAACCATGTAGCCAAGATTTGTAACTTGTTAGGGTCTGTTATGTGAAATATTACTTCCTAAGTTATGATAAACACCTAGTGGCTGCATAGCTAAGAGAATTTCTAGAACCATTAAAGCAAGCCAGAAAAATGAAAAAAAAAAA
>OU015745.1:110459963-110470318 GCA_907169655.1 Acomys percivali | reverse complement strand
TGTGTGTGTGTGTGTGTGTGTGTGTGTGTGTGTGTGTGTGTGTGTGTAAACTGATTTTTTACAATACTTTGGTCTCCTTGTAGTTTTCATACTTTTTTCTGAATCGTTTTGAGGTATAAGTCAAAGTAAAATAAAATATTGTACAGTATGCCTGTGTGAAATGAATATCACAATAACCTAGTTTATACATCACTGCTTCAGAACTTTTTGGTGATTGTGGTAGGCATGTTTAAGATGTTTACTTTTAGAGATTTATAATGTTGTAAACACTATCCTATAAAATAGTCAAACTATTCAACCCTACATTTTCTAGCATCTCCCCATTTTCTCTCTCCATCTTGCTCCAACTACCATTCTACTCTTTGCTTCTGTTTGGCTTTTTAAATTCCAAATAGAGGTGGCATTTTCAGGATTTATCTTGCTGTGTATAGCTTCTTGTTCCAGGTTCCCCCATATTGTTAATAATGGTGAAATTTTTATAGCTATTGGCATACATGGTTACTTTTGTGCAAGTACAGTGATGTTCTAGTTTCTTCATTATTAAATTTTTATGGGTTTAGATTCACTTGAACTAACAGTATGTCTAAAGTACAGATGATTTTCTGGTGTCTGTCTTTCCTTTTATGGAATATAGGTTTTTTCAAACAATGGATAATGATTACGTCTTCCCCTCTTTCTACTCTTCCCAGGTCTTCCCCATCTCCACTCCCCTCTGAATCCACTACCTTTCTACCACTCACTAGAAAAAAACAGGCTTATAAAACATAACAATGAAGTATAACAAAATAAAATCTAACAACATAAAATAAAGACCATCAAATCAAAGTTGGACTATGCAATCCAACAGAAGGAAAAGAGCCCCAAGAGAAGGTCTAAGAATCAGAGACCCACTCATTCACACACTGGGAAGCCCCATAAAACCACTAAACCGAAAGCTAAAATACATATGCAGAGGGCCTGTACAGACCCTTATAGGCACTGACACACAAGATTTCTCACCCTAAATATTAATCTGGACATAGGAGAAACGTACTATTTACATAGATGATGCAAGACAAGTAATTTTATTCTGTAAAATAAACCAAACTGTATTCCTAGCAAGTGGTAGGCGCACATGAGTATCTATTAACTTACAGTCAACTCCTTTAGTTTTAGTGTAGTTTAGGGGACAACAAAGATAACAAACAGATAACTGTTTGAAGATTCAGGGTACGAAACAAGAAATCACAGTTTTAAAACTTTGATCTTCAAATACTGTATCAAATGATGGAGCTGCTAAGTATTCAGGTGCAGTAATTCAGATAAAGCTTTAAATGAGTAAACTGGCTTGATAGTTCACTCCATATTACCAGGACAATGGTGGCTTTATGTTGTCCAGCTTTCTGCTTCTCTGGACATTATTGTGGGGCCTCCCTCAACTTCTCATGGAGAATGGTGAGCATCAGTCTGGAATTCTGCTCCTTTTCTTCTCTCATCCTCATGCTCTCTGACTCAGCCATGAGTATTTCTCATCACAAAACCCGAGATTCAGATTATTTTTAAAGCTAATTTTTATTATAATTTGTTCAGATTACATTCCGATGGTTATCTTCACTTGTATCTTCCCATTTCCAGCTTCTCTCCCTCTTCAGTCCTATTCCCCTCCCCTAGACCTCTGACAGAAGGGGACATCCTCCCCTGGCATGTGACTACAGAGGATCAGGTCTCATCTGGATAGCCAGTTTCCCCTTCCTCTGTGTGCTGCTAGCCCTCCCCACCATGGGGAAGTGATCAAATTGAGGGCACCAAAGTTCATGTCGGCATTAGATTATTTTTAAAACTAAAATATACCTTAAAAGCTGCCTATTCTGAGCCACTGAGTCCTCAGTATAGCACATTTGGCATTGTCCATTCATCCTACTGTTCAGCTGTCAGAGACTGGAAATGTTTCACCTTTAGAGAACTCAGAAAATAAAGAATATGTCTAATGTAAGTCTTTTTGTTCAGTTTTTTGTATATTATTTATCTGTTTCTTTTTGTTGTTAGTAGTAGTAGTTTCTAGATTCCTTGCCACAGTCATTACAGTTTGCAATGATCCATATTTTTTCTTTGACTTATCAGATTATAATGTAATAACATACTTTATCCTCTTTATATTCTTTCCCCAAACCTTCCTATATACCCCTCTTTGCTCTTTTAAATTCATGACTTTTTTGTTAGCTGCTATTACATGCATGTATGCTTATGTATTTAACTATATATTCCTAAACACAACCATCTCAGTCTATATAATGTTACTCATATATATGTTTTCAAGGCTGACCTTTTGATATTAGATAGCCAATTGGTGTGCTCTTCTCCATGTGTGACTATGTCTCTTACTCTCAGCATTTCCAAGTTTCTTGTAGTTCTTTGTGTAGGCTTGAGCCTAATAGGCTTTCCCTGTTTGTTCTGGCATGTCTGTTGGTGTCAACTTCATTGGCAGATTGTTGGTGAGATTTTATTGGTGTATCTGTGTCATTACTAGAGGAGACAATCTCACAGCAAATGTCCTGATTCTTATTTCTTGCAATTTATACCCCACTCTTACTCTAATGATGCCTAAGGCCTAGGTGTAGGGGTGATTTGTATATTGGAGGCTGGCTTCACAACTTTGGGCTATTATTGACTGTGGATTTTTGTAATAGTCTTCATCTGTTTCCATAAAAATGTCCCTTAATGAGGGGTCATAGGGTAGGCCCTATATTTAAGAGCATTAGAACCACACCAAGCACAAAGATCCAATTCCAGTTTTAGTTATGAACTTGGGGAAATTGTGTAACTTCTCAAACATTCCATTTTTGCTATCTGTATGATTGTGCTAACATTTCATATTAAATGTTAATTAGTATAAACTATTAACTATTTTAAATAGCCCATTACATATCCTTCCAATGTAACACATTTCTCTGATGTCCTCCAGTCACTGGAAGATAGTTACCATCTCCTCGCTTGTGTATTTACTACAAAGTATGAGACTTGTATTAACTTTTATAAAAGTACCATTATGTCATTTACTTACAAGGACCTATCAAGAAAATTTTGTAAAATTTTCTGTAGGAAATTCTATTTTCTATCATCACCAATATGTATACTATTAATGTCATCAGTAGTATGGTGATTCATGTTAGAATCTGTCTATGACCTCATCTTATTAAGATAATTAAATCTGTCAGTTGTGTTCCAAATTTTTCCTTCTGTCTAAATGATAATAATTTTCAGAGGAAGGAATATATCTTAGTGCTTTGGTGGTGCTTGCCTAATATGGGCCACAACTTGGGTTTGGTTCTCATGGGGAAAATTTTACACTTTTTCATACACTAGACAGAGACAGAGACAGAGACAGAGACAGAGACAGAGACAGAGACAGAGACAGAGACAAAGGCAGAAAAAAATTAAAGAGGTTGAGTCAAGCCAGGATACTAGGAAGCTGCATCTTGACCAATTATCCTCCACTGTTTCTTCCTTTCATCGATACTTTCTCCTACTTCCAGACACTGACAAACCATCATACCCCATTACATCCAGTGATTATTTCTGTAGCTGAATATAACCTTCAAAGTTACCTAAGATAATGTTCATCAAACACCTTGTTGAAATACATAGAGTGATTCTATGTGTCCTAGTTTACTTTCTTTTTTTCTGGGAAAAAAAATAACCAGGCAAAAGCATCCTAAGGGATAAAGGGTTTATTTTAGCTTACAGTTCAAGGTTTGGCCTATCAATGAGCAAGCCAAAGTAGCAGGAACTCAAAGCAACTTGGCGCAACATCCAAAAAGAGAAAAGGAACAATGCATGCTGCCAACAAACTCCCTTTCTCTATTTTCTCACCCACGGTGGGTGGGAGCTTTCACCTCAGTTAACCTAATCAGGATAATATCCACATATATTTCTAGAAACTCATCTTCCAGGTGACTTCCAGATCTGTCATACTAACAATTCACACAATCATAAAAATATGTCTTTGTCTAAGCAAGCCAGGAGCATCAACCAACAGTCTGATCACATTACTATCAAAAAATGTGGAGGCCACACCAAGCCCTTATAGGGAATCAAAATATCAAAGCTATGTGGACACTTGGTATATTATGTGGGCCTCTAGCCCTAGATCTCAAAAGAAATCCAGCAGCAGTGAAAATGATAATGGAATAGGAGGAGAAATAAGACAGAAATAGAAGAATTCTAAGTGGTCATTATTAATGAGGAAATGGAAGTATTTTCACATTGGTTCTGTAAATAAAAGTGTTCAATCTAGCAAGAAAGGGAGAAACCAGAGTGAATATATGGAGTGTTACCCACGTTTTTATATTAGTTTTACTTTGTAAGTCAGTTTTTAGGAGCACAGACTCATTTGGATCCTTGTTTGTTCACTGGTCCTTAATAGAAGTCCCATAAATTCATTTACAGTATACCATTTAACTCAGAATCAACACACAAAAAAAGTGGTTTTTAGGAAGCACCCTTTTTCTCTATTTTAAGTGCTGGGATGCATTTCCTTTTACTCATGGTTGCAGCCTTGTTTTCCTGTCTCATTATTTCTAAAATGTCAGCAATAAAAGTCATTTACTCTCACAAACCTCCTTGAAGCATGGCAGTGTGATCCATCTTCTATGAAAATCAGAGTTCAGCTGCAGTTGTTCTTATTATGTCTTATTATGGCATCTTTGCCATTCAGAGTCCACTTCACTTCTGGCAATATATCTGCCATTTCTCTTTGAGTTTTTTCATGTAAATATATAATGAATTTGGATATCTGTCTTTTTGTATTTCAGAAAATAAATTCTTTTGATGAAATAAACATTTTATCTTCAGTTTATAATCTTCCTGTGTTAAATAAACCACAACGCAGCACCTGTTTTCCTATGACAAATTATTTTCAGGATTTGAGTGAAAACACAAATTTTATAAAATTTGATGTGAAAATTATAAATGTTTTTATTTAAAAGGTATAGTTCTTGCTGTGTCTATTTAGTCAACAGTTTTGTCAATTAAGGAGTACAGAAGCTTAATGCCTGTCACTGCCCTGGCATCTACAAAGACAAGACGGATAATGAACCAGTTTAAACCTGCAATGGCACTGCCAACAAAGCATATGAAGGCTTTAAACACTAAGATGCTTATAAAGGTGTCTACTTATCCTTTACCCTATATATGATAAAGAATATCATCCTAGGTCTTCTTAAAGTTTCCTTTTGTAGCTTATCAATATGGAAAATTGAAACTTTGATCTGATAAAAGGGTAATTTTCTCTAACCCTATGATTCAATACGATATGAATAGAGTGATTAACAGTTTTTCATGAGTCAGCAAAATGAGGGTGTATCTCCATGGGGTGTTTTAAAGAGCATGAACAACTTGTTTTTATTGTCCTGGTTGATAAGTGTATAGTATTAAAAAAATAAATAAATAAAGAAAGAAAAACACTGTCTTTAACTAAGAGACATTTTGTGAGCGAAGTATTTGTTTAAAAATCTTACAAATGATAAAACAACTTCACAGATGTTACGTCCCGCCAAGATCACACGTCCATTTGAAGAAAGGAGGTTAGTAAAAGTCTATGTTCTTTTCAATATAATAACTGACTTCAAATGAAAGATATGCCCCTTTCCTTCTTCACACTTCTTTCTGAAGTGCAGAGTTCTGACAGCACCCAAGCTCAAAAGACAAAGCATTCTCCAAGTTTTTGATGTTAATCTCTAAAAGAAACTGATTTTAAAAGTATCTATATATGATTCCTCAAAAATGGAGAAGAGAGGAAAAAAACTTCATAGGTACATACGAAGGAGCAGGGCAGAATAATGGCCAGCTGGACATAGTTCAAATTTAGGAGCGGCAGCAAAATGTCACTCAAAGTATGCTGGCATCTAAAAGTTGACTTACTGAAATTAATGGGCGTACTTAAGCATGTTATGAGGGGTTTTGTTTTTCTTCAGTCTCTTGCTGAGGACTATGAACTCAGTGATTTGACTTCCTCTAGCTTATGTACCACTTGGGTGCACATCCCTGCTCTAGATTACTCAGGACATGTTGGGTTGTTTCTGAATGAAAACATTAGCTGCTCTTACAGTTCTACCTGTCTCTTTGGCTGGATACCATTGTTTTATGGTCACAGGGACTTGATCAAGAAGAAACATAGACCATACGATCACTTTTAAAGAACTTTCAGGTCCAGTTTATAACAAGCATCCTTGTCATGGAAAGATTATGCTATTTGGAGCTAACATCCAGGACAAAAGATAAAAGGTAAATGTTACTGCTGGGGTCTAAAAGCAAAATTATCTGTTCAGCTATAGAATGATTCCAGGCAGATATATTAAGAAGAAATTGAAAGGCATTGAATTATCAGCCTGTAGTGTTTCTCAGCCTGTCTGGGGTACTAAGAAGTTTTGAACTGTCATTGCTATGAACTGCCTTCTGCGTATTTTCACAGAGTTTATAGCCATTTTGTGTTTCTTGCACTGCATTTCCTCATTAAGTATTCAGTGATATTTATGCCTGGAACTATACTTGTCTACTTACATACATACCCTCAGTAACAAACAGAATAATTATAGTATTTGATAGTGCTGTTCTTGAGCTATGATCTAGAAATGAAATTTAAAATCTAAGTCATTCTGTACCCCCCCCATTCTTCTACAAGACTCCCTGCACTCCATTCAGTGTTTGGCTATGAGTCTCTTTATCTGTTTCCATCAGCTTCTGGGTGGAGTCTCTAAGAAGACAGCAGTGCTATGCTCCAATTTGCAAGCATAGCAGAGTATCACTAATAGTGTCAGGGGTTGGCTGTCTCCCATCAGAAGGGTCTCAAGTTGGGCCAGGCATTGGTTGGACATTTCCTCTATCTCTGCTTTATTTTTGTCCCTGCACATTTTGTAGGCAGGGTAAGTTTTGGGTTGAAGTTTTTGTAGGTGGATTGTTGTTCCCCCTCTTTCCACTAGGAGTCCTGTCTTATTAGAAGGTGTCTGTCCTTTTCAATCTCCATGACCCCTGCTACTAGGAGTCTCAACTAGAGTACCCCCTCATATCTTCCCAGGAGACTACGCTGTCATACATCTCCAGCCTATCACAGAGAAGACCCTGCCCAAGGTTTCTCTTCTCTCTGTAAGCCTGCTGTCCTCACACCTCTGCTCTCCCCAAGTCTGATATCTGTCTCCACAAGAAGCCCAACAGGGCCAACTAACCAGGGCCCAGGGGGGCATATGGAGACTGAAGCTCTAACCAAGGACCATGCATGGACTGGACCTAAGCCTCCTACACAGATGGGTAGCTCAGTTGTCAAATGGATCCCATAGTAAGGGAAATGGGGGCTGACTCTGACATAAACTCTGTGACCTAATTTTCTATCACTTTTCCCTGGCAAGGCTACCTTACCAGACCACAAGGGATGATGATGTGCTTAATGCTGATACAATTTGATATGCTGGGATGAGTGGGTAAGTGGGGGCTCCCCTTCTCTGAGAAGTAGGAGAGGTTGATAGAGGAAACAGGGAGGATAACGGGACTGGAAAGAGAAGGAGGGAGCTAGGTCCAGGATGTAAAATGAATAACTAATAAAATAAAATAAAATAATTAAGACCAATACATTATTCATGTGAACTAGGGGTTTGTTTGTTTGTTTGTTTGTTTGTTTGTTTGTTTTTTGTAAATTGCTTATCTGATGTCATTAGACTTCGTTCTATATAGAAAAAAAAAGAATCTTTAATATTCTGTATCTATATAGTTATCAATAGCCTCTCTCTGACACATAGTCACAAAGCAAGATGCCTATGGCCTGCAATTGAATTTGCACACTTTTTTTTTTAAAGAAACAAGATTGTTTTAATGGATTTCAGCATCACCTGCTGTTATACATCATGTTGGTTTGGTAAGCATGGAAATCTATTGATTTTATGTGTTCCAATTTCCAACTGAGTGGTTAATCCGTTTATAAAGAAAATGTATTTGATGCAAAGAAAGAAAATGCTGTAGATATCTTTACACTGATAAAATTCTTCTGGCTTCAGAGAAATTGTGTGTGTCACTATAAGCCTTCATTCATTGATTTACCAAAAACAAGAAATAATCAACTAAAAGAAAAACCTTAAAGATAAGTGATACCATCACTGAAATAAAGAATGTGTTTCCTGGTTGTGAACAAAACTGAAATCTATTTGGGAGTAGACAAATTGCTAATTACACAAAATTCCTTACCCTCAAACTTATGAGAGTGAAAATTTCACATGTATATGGAGTAACATATAACGTATATATAAAGTGTAGCATGGATATGAAAACACTGAATATGATAGTTTGATAACATGTGTCTGGCTATTTTTGCTTTAAAAAAAGTGATACTGACAGTAAAATTTCATGTCGATATTACTGAAAATATAACATATATAATGATTTGTGCACTAACATTTGTCTCTAGATATAGGAAGAATTTTCTCAAAAAATGTGTTTACTGTATCTAATGTACAAACAGGTATAACCTATACTGCTTCCGTTAGTATCTCAAAGAAAACAGATTTATTTGATTTAATACTTTTTATTTATCCAACAGTAAATTATAGTCACTAACTAGATAAAATTCATAACAATTTTGTTAATGTGAAGAGTAAAACACTAGCTATTTTAGTGTATTATTGTTAACTAGCAGGGATAATAAGTAGGTTATATCGAAAGATTTTCTCTGTTTTTCTTTATTTATGAGAATTTCATGTAAGTATGTAAGGAAATTTGAACACCTCTACTACCATTCCTCCACTCTCACTTATTTCTCCAATATGTTTCCTGACTTTTAAGTAGTACACTAATCACATTTAGTCCTGCAGAAGTTTTCCTGGGTATGGGGACAAGTACTGGTGTATGGGAATCTTACTAGGTCCTACATCCTCCAAAAAGAATGATTTTTCAACCTACAACCAACGGTTAACATCTATTCAATATCTCCACAGGTGTGAGACCTGTCAATTATCTATGATATCTATACTCCTAACTTGGCTATCTTGACCTTGTGTAGGCCTAAGTAGGGAAAGTAAGCAGAGTAGTATGAATTCACGACTGTGATGTCATTGCTAGAAGACAGGATTTCACAGCATCACTCCCTTATATTTTTCTCTGCCTCCCTAAGTTGTTCTTCAAGTCCTGGTTGGGGGTGGGGAGTGGGGTGATATAGGTGTCTTGCTTAGGCCTGAGCACTCAGTCTCTCATTTTCAGCACTTTGGAGAGTTACAAATCTCTTTGTTTCCTTGGTTTGGTGTCCATTTCAAAACAAAGCTTCTCTAACCAAAATTGGGATCAGTCCAGGTCTATGAGTATGAAACTAAATATTTAGATGTCAACTTGACAACCATTTAGCAAAAGTGCAATATCCAGTTCTACCGAATGGCCTATGACCTCCCCAGTCATGAGATTTTGACCAACAATACAGAACTAGGAATGAAATTAACCTACTTTGGAGAAGGTCTCAAATCCAATCAGAAAGTGGTCAGTACCCCCATAATCATCTTGACACTACTGTACAAGTGGGCACACCTTGCCTGGAAGGTGAATATTATATACTATGTGGACAGCACTGTACAAAGCCATTGATATTTTGGTTTTGGTTTTGGTTTTGGTTTTTTCACAGCACCATGAATAGCATCTTTAGGTGCTAAGAAAGACATCTATTACAGAAGAAATTTCCTTGTGTGTTTGAAATTGTTTTCACCATGTCATACAGACTAAAGATGGAGGGAATCAAGAGATATGGTCTCACTCTGTAGTTAAATGCATTATTAGTGCATATGCCATTGTAACTTATCTTTTTTCTTGTTTATATAAGGTAATGAATTCAGTTTTCCCCAAGATACCATTCCTATCCTTCCCTTAAATTGAGTAAAACTACTAACAATAAGCTAAACCAGTAAGATAATCCCTAGAATAATGGAAATTATCCGCGTAAAAATATGTAAGAGTCACAGAAATATTAAACCACATTGGCTTAGGGTTTAGTTAGGCATTTTCAAGCATTTCATTAACAGTTATATCAGAACTTTAAAGAGTAAATCAAAAGAATATATCGAATATACAAAGACCAAGACCATTGTACCTTGCAGCCATTTCACAATGAATAATTTTATTAATGCTTACAGAAATTTACAGCTAAAATTCCAGGACACTGTATGTTAGTTTACTTCAAATTGGTAGTTTTGAATGAAATGTAGTGTTTTATTAACATCGTGGAATGTAGTGTATACTCTATGTCAGGGCTCCTAATGAAAACTTGCTGTTATGCATTTTATCAGGAGGGGAGGGAGAGAAAGAGACAGAGAGAGAGAGAGAGAGAGAGAGAGAGAGAGAGAGAGAGAGAGAGA
>OU015745.1:110416562-110448566 GCA_907169655.1 Acomys percivali | reverse complement strand
AGAGAGAGAGAGAGAGAGAGAGAGAGAGAGAGAGAGAGAGAAAAGAAGAAGAAGAAGAAGAAGAAGAAGAAGAAGAAGAAGAAGAAGAAGAAGAAGAAGAAGAAGAAGAAGGAGAAGAGAAAGCTGTTTTAAGAAGTGTTTTTATTTCAACGACAAATTTAAAATTGTCTTCTTTTTTAAGGATACGAATTTTAATAATTTTAAAGAATTTCAACAGAAGCATTTAACATTTCAACAGAATCAAAGCCTTTTATTTATTAATTATACTGAGTAGGACAGGTAAAATTATGTTAGCATCTCTAGGATATATGTTTTTAGTCATATTTGAACAAAGGAAAAGTATTTCTACTTTGGTTTCCACTAATTAAAGGTTTTGTTATTGCTTACATAAATATGACACATTATAGAAAGTTAATATGGAGTCATATATTAGTTAAAATAAGTGGAGCGATTTAAAGTTCATATTTCACATGCAACATGTTATCCGAATCAGACTCTTCCTTGAAAAGATGTTTGTCAATACAAAGACTCTTTCCAGGTCTCCTTCTACTACTTCCTAAGTCCTGGGTTTGTATATATTTCACCATGGTTTTTATGGTTCTGAACTTTCATAATTGCTATGCAAGTACTTAGCCAACTGAGACCCATCTCCAAGCCAGTTGAGACTCTTTCAATATGTGGATTGTTTCAGTAATATGTTTTTAGGTAGAATTGTTCTTGAAACTTTAATAAGATGGATCTGTAATTCTGGCGTCTTCCTAAAGTCAACTTCTATTCATTCATTCTTAGAATATTTAACAAAGTATCCTACAGCAAACTCATAAAACTTCATGTCTCTCAGACTGTGAGTGGTATAGAACTCATCCACAATTTTTTTTTCAGAAATGAATATTCTGACAGACTATCTTAGCTACTGTCTGTTGCTAAGAAGTTGTTGAGGGAATGCCAATATGCTGATTCTTACTTTTTTTCAGGAAAGGTTAAGTGAAAAAGGATTCATATTGTTGGTATAGATACTTAAACAGTCTCAGGAAACATCTGGACCAAGTCCAGCCCAATCCAGATTAAATATAAAATTACAAGTCTTAGTGCATTCCTGAAGTTCCTAGAAATTGAAGGTCAATGCTAACCAAAACATGAAATTCTAACTGGTAAGAATGAACCGGGTTTGTGTTGAGGCCAACATGGTTATCAGTGGAGCGTTGTGCAAACAGAGTCTTGGACTCCAAGCAAGGTAGCATATGTGGAGTTGAAATTTCTACTGAAACAAGAATCCAATGAGGAAGTTCAAACCAGAAAATACTTAGAAGCTAACTTCAAAATTGTGCCTAAAATTGATTGCAAATCTCCTGTGGTGATTTTTTTAGTGGGAAGAGGTCTTCATTTTACCAATTTCCAACTTACAATTGATTGATTAATTTTATGCATTTCTTTAAACATTTATTAATTCAAAATGCCATATATGAATGCAATGTTTCTTATCAAATGTTTATTTCCTTCCTTACAACTTCCCTAGGCCCTTCCAACACTTTCCCCCCAACCTCATGTCCTCACTTGTTTTTGTGAGCCATTGTTCCATTAGTGTTGCCCATTGTGCACAAGTGTGAGGTCATCTACTGAAATATAGTCAGCCTTCCAGTATCCACCCTCTAACAAGTAACCCCCCCCATCCCCAAGCAGCTATCAATTGTACATAGCTCATCAGATGGAGGTAGGGCTTTAGGACCTCTACTCCCAGTGCCAGGATCTGCAGTTGGATATATACAGGTATGTACAGGTAGCCACAGCTGCTGTGAGTTCTTGTAAGCAACAGCCACTTCCAGTCCGACTGCTCTCCTTCTTCTACAAAAACTCTTCCTATTGCAGGTCTGTGATTAATACAGAAACGCAAAACTGTTCGAAGTGCTAAGAAGAGGTGACTTAGAGTGCTCAGCTATAGATATCTAATCGACTTCCTACCACAAGGCTCTGGGAGCACATTGAGAAAGCAGGAGGGGAAAAAATATAAGAGCTGCAGGATGGAAAGCAGTGCTGTGAAATGCTTTCTGCTCTCCAATATTTTGATTAGAACTTAATTTAACTCTTTCTGTAAATATGACAAACAGCCACCCATACAGTAGCTAAAAGTTCATTATAGACCTGATGGCAAAGCTATTATTTGAACACTAGAAGTTCACTGCAAAGGTATGAAGAAGAAGAAGTTTTATATTATAGATATCACAGTATCAATGTTACTGAATCAAAGATGTCTGTATTTCAATTGATTCCATGTTATCTTTGTCTAATACTCACGATGACAATAGTTATTAATAGGATTTTCCATTTTTGTCATCAGTGTGTGTGTCTTAGTTACTCTTCTATTGTTGTGACAACACATCAGGACCAAGGCAAGTTATAAAAGAAAGAATTTAGTGTGGAGGCCCCTGGTTCCCCTGTGATCCTCAAGGCACAGAACATGGCAGCAGGCAGGCAGGCTGAGAATTCACATCTAATCTGCAAGGAGGAGGTAGAATAAAACCTAACTGGAATAGTGTGGGCTTCTAAACTCCCTCAGCATATCCCCAGTGACAAACCTCCTCCAATAAGGACATGCCTACTGATCCTTCCCGGAGAGTTCTACCAATGGGGAACCAAACATTTAAATATGTGAGCCTTTATGGCAGTTCTCGTGCAAACCACCACATAGGTATACGTGATCAACTTTTTTCCCCAAATTTCTCTCACTAACAATCAATTTTAGTATATTCTCCTCCACTGAATTACTTATTTCTATATCTAATATTAATAAACATTATATATTCAAGTTTTATTTATTTGTACTTGCAAAAGATGGCTCTAATGTGTAAATCATATATAAACACTGGGATCTCAATTTTAAACATTAAGTATTATGGTAGGTAAACATTTTATCTAACCTTCTTTTTCTCAACTTTTGCTAAATCTTATAAAAAATTTTGGCATTACAATACTTCCCATATTATTTAGTATTGATCATACCATATAATGAAACAATTGATTTTTCTATCAATAATTTAACATAGAATTAATTTCCTTATGCCTCTTTAGTGTGCTTATTTTTCTTTAAAACAGGAGTATATTTTCATTTCCTATGCTCCATATCTTTAAAAAATTTTTAGCTAACCATTTCATATATCTTATTTTTCCTTAATTCTTAGGGTAAATTTCCTCCTGTCAGTCAGTTTCTCATGGGTTTTCATTTTCTCATCATCTTCACCCCCAGTTGCTCTGGTTTGAATGTCAGTGTGTATGCCATGTGTTAAAAGCTTAGACCGTAGCTTAGGGCTTTGGGAAGGTCATGGAACCCCTAGGAAGTGGACTCTGATAAAAAGGGAGTTACATGATTGAGAGCATGTCTTTGTGACCTCTGCATAGCCTTCTCTGTTTGCTTCTTAGCAACCATGAGGTGACCAGCTAACCAGCAGCATGCTCCCCACCATGATATACTGTCTCACTATAGACTCAAGGTCACAGGAACTTCGGACTGAACCTGTGAAATCATGACCCCAAATTATGTTCCCTTCTTGCAAGTTCTTTATTTCAGACATTCTGCCTGAGTGACAGCAAGCTATCGCAATGGTTGTCCAAACATTTTCTTTCACTTATTTTTGAAATGTCTTGCATTATTATTCTTTTGAATCCTGCTTATATAATTCATTGATGCTTTCATTCTCCTTTCACGAGTTTTTAATTCCTAATATTTTCCAGAGAGTTTAGATGTCCAGGTAAGGTTTTCTCCCTGTGAGTTTTTTGTTCAGATTGGTTTGATTTGGTTTGGTTTTAGGAATGAATATTTTTCATACCCAAATAAATGTTTAAGAATTTTGTTGTCAGTTTCACTTTCCATTGCTTTTATATTAAATATATATGTATGATTTTCCTAGTATTAAATCTAAGTTAGCTTAGTTAATTTTAGCTAGTGACAACAACAAAGGAAATACTTCAGCTCACTGTATTACATTCCCACCTCATGTTTACATTACTCTTGTTCTTTCTTTTATAAAGAGAAATTAAAGATGAATTTTGATTAGAATCGGGCTGTTCTAATCAGTGCTGGGGATTTACTGTCTTAGTCTTCATTTCAAGTCTTATTTACTTAAAGACTTGTTTTCAGCTCAAATATATACTACAAAGTGATTTATGTTTTTTCATGAGGGACTAATTTAAGTGAAAGTTGTGGTTTAATAAAAATAGTAAAATATGCCATATAAATTTGAGAGGATGCCAATTGTTTTAATGATATGTTTTGAATCTAAACAGAAGAGTTTAGAAATTCTCTTAAAGAAAAAAGTTCTTGAACTCTACTTTTATTGTAAATATATGCTTTGTAAGTATTTCTAGTTTGGCTCATTCTAGTACATAGAGAACCAGCCCATAATTAACAGCAGCAAACATACAAACTTTAAGCGTGAAATGGAATATGTCCCTAACTACAGCTGCTGTTTTCTTCAGGGGAAGGAAACTAAAACTTTTACCTTTCTTTCCTTTCTGATTGTGTTTCACAGTAGTCAAAGCCCCACTGCATTCTCTGTGATGTTTCCTTGCCTTTGCACCGAGCACACCTCCTATTCCTTACTTGGCTCTCTAGCTCCCAGCCATCTATGAAATGTGACTGTTTCTTGAGAGTTTCAACAACAACCTTGTGTTTTTTCATCTCTGTGCTACTGGATGGTTTTATGATTCCCATACTATCTATATGATAACACCTCCCAAACTGTCCCCTAGCAGTCTTTCTTCTCAGGGTCAGTTCTAATGTTTGCCATCTAGAGGCCATCCTGACTCAGTGGCATCTCAATCCCAAGCTCTTCAAAACAGAGCAATCGCCACACCCACCCTTACTTTGCACTTGTACCACTTCCTTTAGGAAAGACACATTTTTCCAGTAGCTACCTTATCAAGTAAACAGGAATTCAAACTTTTCTCCTCTTTTTCTCCCTTTTTCCATAATCAATTCTGCAAGGAGTGTAGCTTCTCTTTGAATCTCTAATGGTCTTGTTGTTTTCTACTTTATTAGTGTAGTAGTTACTTTTCTCATCGCTGTCACCAAAGGCCTGGGAGAAAACAGGCCTGTTTTCTGTTAAGTTTAACTTAACAGTGGAGAGATTTGTTTTGACCTGTGCTTGACCGGATACAGATCGCATGGAGAAGTCATGGTGTTGCGTTGCTCCCTGGCAGCTTCAGCTTGCAGCAGCTGCTTTATCACAGAGCAGGAAGCACACACAAGAAAGAAAGGAGACAGGATTATAAACATCTAGGCCCAACATCTCTCCCACAGAGACCCACATCCTACAGCTAGGTCCCGAATCTGGAAAATTCCACAAGGTCTCAAAACAGCACCAACAGCTGGGACCAAGCTTTCAAGCATGTGAGAGCATTAAGGACATTTTACATCTAAGCTATAACAATTACGCTAGCATTTCCGAATGGCTTACTTCTAATTCTTTCTGTCTTTGGTTCATGGTACTGACAGTGTGTCCTCTTTGAATTGCAAACAAGTTTTAAAAGGAAGCAAAAAGGAAAACGTTTGCAATGTTTAATATCAGTCGTTCTTTTAATGGAAAAATTCAATAAACTCAGAAATGTAAATCTTTTCATGCTCCTACTTAAAATCGATACGGAAGAATAATTTTCTTTTAACTTCCTATCCTTGTATCAATAAAACCAAAAGAGACTGGCAAAGCAAGCTACCATCACTTTTCTAGCCACATTAAAACATCTGCTTCCTTTCCCTCATTCTGCCTTTGCCTATGAACCTGACTCTTTCATTTCCTGATGGTAAAAAGTAAAATAAAATTGGTGCTAAAATATTTATCTTGAGTGTTACATCTTTCGCTTGAGCACGTATCTTTTTTTTTTTTTTTTTTTTTTTTTTTTTTTTTTTTTTTTTTTTTTTTACATTACTTTCTGATGGAATGAATTACAGGTGACACAGGTAAAGGGAAAGAAATAGATTTAACTGCACTCAGTTCTTTTCCACTCATGAATATCTTTTCATGTCTAATTTTTGACAATGACTTCTACCCATGTTCCTCACATACTGTGAGATAATTTTATTATTATTTGATCTTTTTCCTTTTTTTACCTAGCCCTCTTGAGAAAATGAACTAGATCTTTTTGTTTCTATACCCCATACCAAGAAGGTGCAGAGTTGTCATTCAGCAAAAGCTTATTGACTTAATGAATAGATGTGATTCTTTATTTCAAATGCTCCTTAGTATGAATATTATCACCAAGTCTTTCTGGAAATATAAGCCCTTGATTTTTAGTAGAAAATTGTGTTTTATTTTCATAAATAATTAGCTATACAGCAATTAGATGTATGAGAAATAATAAAACTATCTAACAACCTCATAGGATTAGTAAGTAATTTTGTAAGCCCAGGTTGGAAAACAGTCTGTAGTACATCTAGCCAGACTTCCAGCATTGCCACGGTCACATAACAGAGCAAGACTGAAGCTCACGGAGCAGCAGTGGTGTGACAATGCAGTGAAATATGCCTTAATGTACAGGAACACTTTGCAAAGTGGTGACACTCTAAAAAAGACAAGAACGAGGTTAACAATGCTGATGCCATGTTGTTTATTTATCTTTATTGTTTTGACAGGTGTACCATGGTGATGTGCATGTTAATAGTTTGGGAAGCTAAGGGAATTATATAAACAAACTGGCTACTAAATGTGCAAAGTTTTCACTTATATAAAATTATACTAAAATACAAAGTGTAAAGAAATGCAATATATAACAAATTATTTTACTGAATAGTATATGTACTTGAAGGCAATTATAAAAAGCATATATTAAATTTTAAAATTCAGATTTTTTTTAATTTGATGGAATAACTGTTAAGATGCTGACTTTTTGCATTATTTCCTACTTCATTATACCAATGCTAAATTAGGATAACCTATCAGTGTAAGTAATATACTTTGTTAAAAATTTTAAAGATAATTTTACATGATTTCACCAAAAATTTTGAGTAATTTTTTGAAATTCTCATAGATATAAACTCTTGAAATTTACACATATACTAATTTTTATGTATCTGAATATCTTAGATATTTTTAACTTTTATACTGTTAACAACCTTTGCAGCAAAAATATGTTATAGCAATCAACCTTTTCAACTATAACGTAAGCTAAACCTTCTGTTTCTTGATGTCAGGGGGCACATTTGAGGGGTGGGCAGGCATACATTTGTTTTTCTCTTTTATTAACATTTTGCTGGAGGGCAAATGTCAACGGAGCCATTTTCATTTTTGTACCCCTCTTGCAGAGGTCTCCTGTAGGGAGATTCTGCACACGGGTTTCTTTGATGGTTCTCTTCATTTTCATCTCCCGCTGTGCCTTTGACAGTTGGACTGGCAGTAAGAGACAAAAATAAAAGAGGGAGGCTTAAAGAAATGTTACGGCATCATGCTGTGAATTTAGAAGATGACAGGACTTTCTGGCTTGCTTCCTCCAGCCCATGACTAAAAGAAGACCTGTCACCAGGTTGCAGTGCTAAGGGGAAGTAATGAGAACATATTTTCTCGTGCAGGCTACCTAGAGGACTTTGATGCACATGGCTCGCCCAAGTCAGTCTGAAACTCTGAGGCTGAAATTGCTGTGGCTGGATCTAAAACCACATGGATGGAAAGTAGTCCTGACAACTCTCTGCACAGGTTTTGCCCAGTAGACACATCATAAGCATTTACGGATAATAGTGGCATGTCATTTTTGTCTTTCATGCCATTATTGCAGGCATCTACATTCTACTGGCTTGTCCATATTTATTGTAGTTAATAACATTCTTTAAAAAAATGAGTGAATAGATGGAGTAGATATGACTTTCTAATTTTACGTTAGGAAGGGTTCTCAAATTTGCTAGGCAACAAGGGACTGTATTTGCATTTTTGATGTTCTTTAGAGCCACACAAAGGCTAATAGTTCTAAGGGAGAAATATAAACCTCTATAGAACAAAGACTTCATAATGTAAAATCACTTACATTTATAAACAATCCTGAGATATGTATAGGAGTTAAATCATTCAGAGGAGGAATGTCTGGTGGGTTTGTAACTGAAATTTAATATCATTTTAATTGTATAGTAGCATCAGTATTTGTCCAGAGACAGAGTGTTGTCAATCAAATAAGCTCTTTTAAGTCTCAATGTGCAGACACTCTATGTGCAGAAGGCTCTATGATATAGGGGATGGTTTGAATATGTGCTCCCTTAAAATTGAGGTTGAAATTCACTGTTCATTATGGTGGACCGAAGATGTGAGTTTTTCTGAAAAGCAGTTAAGTCATGGGGGTCCTTTCCTCATGAAAAGATCAAGAAATCTTTATAAAAGATTTTAGAAGGAAATGGTCTTTTGTCTTTCTATCTTCTACTGCATTCAGTATGCAGTAGCAAGTACAGTCTTGGGAGATAAAGGATGGGACATGTTCTGATCAGACAATGAACTCGAATATATCTTGATCCTACCCATCACCTGCAAAAACTAAGTTACCTTTATTTGTAACTCAGTTTCCTGTACTGGTCATAGCTGCAGGAGGAGGTGGTTGACTCTCTAGACATCTTGTTTATCTCATCCTCCAGTACTTGCAGAAGTGTAGGTGATCACAGATCAGCACTGAACTGCTCACTGCATGTGGCTCAGAACCATTTTTATGTAAACCATGCACTGTTACTATCAGGTTGGTCCATAGCCAACCTCTCCAAAGACTGAAATCACTACCAAGAAGCTAAGAAAAAATTTAGTATTACTTGGAGTGGTTAATTATTCATTGTATAGCACTTTAAAAAGGTATAGAAAATGTGGATTTTTTCTTCTTCTTCTGAAACACTATTAGCTATATCTCTATTTTCTATAAAGTAAACATAAGGAGAACATTTAGTACCCAGTTATGATGCCTTTACTGGGCACCAAACTCATTTACAAGCTTCTCTACTCTCCTGAACTAATAAGATGCAGGACACATCAGAACGAATATGCTACCAATCATAATGGCAAAGATCTATAACCCTTGTACTCAGCAGGCTGATACAGAAGAATTATGACTTCTAAGCCAACCTGTGCTATGAGGTAAGACCCTGTCTCACCACTACCTTTCCCACCAACAAAAGGAATCCCCCATTGCTCTAATGTTCTGCTTCAGTGACAATATTGATTTGTAGTCTATATTTATTGATTGAGTTTTTATTCCATAGTGCTAAACTTTATATATGAATTAATTAGATCTTATTTGGATGTTAGGAACTCTCTTTAAGAATTTAATTCACTGGGCTTGTAAGTGTAACTCCTATTTGTGAGGAAAAATTCAGAAATGTTAAATCCTGGGGCTCGTTGTTTTAAAAATCTAAATTTTCCCTCCTAAGTTTAGATGAACTTTGTCATAGATGCAATAAAATAATAATTATTTCTATTCTTGTTGGGAAATATAACAAAAGGCCATCTGTTCTGATGAAGTATTTGATCTGTTGAGTGAATAACTTACAGACACCTGCTATGACTGCGCAGATTCTTTGAACAGAGCCTTCAATTCTACACTATTTGGGGAAGATCTTCTGTCATTGCTGTCTCCTGTTTCTGTGTCTATCACAAGCTAATTATTTTGTCTCCCTGTGACACCTGTGATGGTTACAACCACACACTAAGGAGATACTGTTTGCCTCTGGAGTCCAAGATAGCTTGATTTAACTGTGCAGTAAAATAGTGTTTCACTCGAGAAAATGAGTTAGGTGGCTCTACTACCTAATGCCAAGGCTTCAGACTCGCCTTCTGTAACTCAACCTACTGAGTGTGCAGTGTTACCTTACTGCAGAAACTGGAATTTGACAAACCAAAATGGATGTTGATACTTACTTAGTTTCTGGAACTATGAGTAATAAACGCTCTTGCCACTGTACCTAAGGTGGTGCTGTCCTCCTCAGTCTCCTTCCTCTTCTCTTCCTTCTCTTTATTCTCTTCCTCCTGTTCTTTCTCCTTTTTCTTGTCATTCTCCTTCTCCTACTCATATTTATCCTCTTCCTCCCCTTCTTCCACTTGTTCCTTCTCCTCTTCCTCCTCCTCTCCCTCCCTGTACTAATTAGGATGAACACTGATGAAACGTGACGACTAAAAGTAAGTTAGTGAGCAAAGGGTTCATTTGACTTACTCTTCTACTTCATTACTCATCATTGAAGGAAGTTAGTACAGGAATTCAAATAGGGCAGGAACCTGAAAGCAGGAGCTGATGAAGAGGCCACGGAGGAGTACTGCCTAAGACTTGCACCCTATATCTTCCTCAGTCTGCTTTCTTATAGAACCCAGGATCACCAACAAAGTGATGGCCCCACCCACAATGGGCTGGTCCCTCCCTCATTAGTCACTAATTAAGAAAATGCTCTCTATCTGGATCTTATGAAGGTGTTTTATCAATTAATGTTCCCTCTTTCAGATGACTCTAGCTTGTTTCATGCTGAAATAAAACTACCCAGCATACTCTCCTTCCTTTTAGCACCCATAATCTTGCAGCAGGATAATAAGGTCAGTTGGAGGGAGGATAACGGAGTTTATTTATACGCTTCAGTGCTCACTTCTTCACTTAGTCATAGATAGATTTGAGTTTCCTTTAGCATCTTCTAATTTCAAACCTGTTGCCTTCACTACACTATGCTATCAGATGTTCTTTTTGATGTCTAGTTTTGGATGAAATCTCTCCCCATTTTTCATTGATTAAAATACACATTTTAATGAATTCAACAATCCTCATTGGTAGTATTTGAATCATGGATTGCCTGCACTTCTGTAATCTGATATAAATACAAGTAAATTGAACTTGGCAAGCAGCCCATGTGTAGAAGGAAGCCACACACTTGGAGGTAGAACTCAGTTTCATTTTCTTGTCTTGTTTTAAATTATTCCTTTCAAACAGCCAATTTTCTCTACACTGAATTCAGTTCTTTAATAGGGCTTTCTATTTTCCAAACTACAGTGCTTTTATATTCCTGCCTACTGAAAACCAGTCCATTCTGTATGGCTTTCACTTTCCACTGTAGCTTTTTTATCCTGACTCCTTGTAGAACCTCCTCGTTAGCACCATTTTACAGGACATCCCCTTGGATTATAACCATGAAACATATTTCTCTATTTTGTAACATGATAGTAACTTGATGAAATGTGAACTATTCCATTATATCTTACAGAGCCTTATACTTGGTACGTTCTCTACAAAATTAGAATGAGCAAGAGATTAAAGCAAGACAGAGATACTACCCTAGGTTTCATAAAGCAAGAGAAAAATATTAATTAACATTATCTTCCAGCTAAATATACTTGACATTTCTTTTCTGTCAGTCCTAGCACCAGAACACATTCCACATAAGTCTGCTGCTCTAAGTTTAGAACTACTAGGACCTCTGTGTCCCTACTTAAAACCTAGATAAAGATTCTAATTACATCTTGGGCCCTATAGAGAATTTATGACTCCTGGGAAATATTAAATCTCCTGGAACTAAAATATAGATTCAAATTACCTTGGGAGGAAAAAGTTCAAAGGGAAAATAGTTATCTTTCTTTCTAAAATCAATGTAACATGTTATCTTTATTAAAATTACTATAGTTTATATGTGTAGCAATCTATAACTTATTACTGTTATATGTCCAGCAAATATATAACATCAATATTATATAATCATATTTAATATCTTTGTTATTAATTGATAAAATATTGATTTATTTGTATTATGTGTCAAACATTATACTAAAAATTTTTAAAAACACATTATGTCTGAGAGGTAGATGTCATTAGCACTTCAATGAATGATGTGGAAGGAGAAATTATAGGCAAAAATTCTCAACAACCTGCCTGAAGGCATCAGTAACCTTGACGATTAATGGCCACAATGACTGGGAAGCAAAATGTGGCTTTATCTGGGGCTTATACTCCTTTCAAAGGCTGTGCTTGACAAACTGTGATCCATGACCAGAGTAGCAAAGAGTTTGCACTTCTTTCTTTCGTGATTTATACAGTGGAGCAAAACAATAGATTCTACATTTGTAGTTGGTGTTAAGATTCAGTACTTCCACATCTCTGCTCTTTTGTATCCTGTAAGTAAGAGATATTTATGCAAGACTGTTGATTGTAGCAAAGCCATTTCCTTTATCATAGAGTCATACTAATTATGTTATACTTTAAAGCAAGATATCAAATATGTTATCAACAATGTTGAATAATTGAACAGAAAGGAAAATTATAGAACATTAAAATATAGAGAGGATAAAAAGTAAAATGTTGTGTCCAAATTAGATTTTAAAAAGACTATGTTATGGAAAATGTGGTTAGATGTCTTCTATTACCTGGATGGTGATTCAACACCTACACAAACCTTTGTGTATTTCAGTTTGTGTGAAAAACTAATGGAGTCACAAAGCTCACAACGACCATGATTTGACGAATTACTTCTGTTCCACCTAATTACTGCATTGCCAATTTTTCTCTCTACAATGTAATGTCAGTCAATACCTTTTTCCACTTTGTTAAAATAAGTGTAGACAATACTAGAATCCAGATGCTATATTTGTTTAACACTTTTTTCATTCTGTCTGTTGTATAACACTCATCCTGGAGAGATACAAACAAATATTTTCTCACCATGATAGGGAAACAACACATCCCAAAGTATGGATACTACCAAAGTACAACTTGGTGAATTAATGAGTTTTACTGAGGTAATATGAGTTATAGCTTATAGAAGCAGAAACGACTCAAAACCAGCTGGGTCATCAAAGCCAGCATAGGTTAAAGCTTAAGAAAGTTAGAAAACTAGTTTTCTGGGCAACATGCAGGCAAGCTCAAAAGGTTTGAGACTGTCTCTTTCAATCAATTCAGAGTCTGAGCCCCTCCAGGTGGTTTGGCTACTTTCTGCTTCCTTCAGATAGCACAGATGTTTTGAGCCTTTTCTGGGTAGCTCAGCAATTTTTACAGCATAAATATGCTTGATAATAGAGGTACTGAGCTAATCTGTTCAGTTTTGGGCACTTCCTGAAGACTTAGATTTGTCTAGTTCCTTAGCTTAAAGAGCTTCCCTACATAGTGAAATGATTGTACTTTTTATCCAAAATGAAAAGTTATTACTTCATCTGCCTTGTATTTCATGATACTACCTAGCTGTTAAAATACAGTCTTTATAATCTAACAATTATCCTGAGTCTAACAAATCACATAACTTTTAAACAATTTAACTTTTTCACACAAAAGAAAAGGGTGAAAGGTGTTTCATATGCTTTGTAGATACAGCCTTGCTGATCAGTTAGCTATGTTCAGTAGCCATCATGTGCACTGTTCACTGTAGTCAACATGTGTAAATGCTGGCAGGATCAGAATCAGCATGCAGCTTGCATATACCACCGCTTGACTTTCAAGTGCTTAACAAGTATTACATAAATAATTAGAGACAAGTCTAAATGGAGAATCTATGATTTTATTGTTTGACCTAAAATACTTAATCTCTTTCATTTTCCTCACTGTAATAAAATTACACCTTATTATGAACCACCCTTGTATTTTATTAGTTAGTATTGATATAAAAGAAAAGAGGATCTTTATAAAAACACTTGGCTTTCAATATGAATCACCTTAGAAAAAGATTGTAAAATGCACACTAAAATTTATATCCTAGATAGGACCCAGTGTTAAAGCATAATCGTTATTAGATGAATATATTTCTTAACAAAATTTTCAGAAATAGAATTCATTCCCACCAGCAATGACGGAGTGTTCCTCTCTCCCCACATCCTCTCCAGCATGTGGTGTCACTTGAGTTTTTGATCTTAGCCATTCTGATGGGTGTAAGATGGAATCTCAGAGTTGTTTTGATTTGCATTTCCCTGATGACTAAGGAGGTTGAGCATTTCTTTAAGTGTTTCTCAGCCATTTGATATTCTTCTGTTGAGAATTCTCTGTTTAGTTCCAAGCCCCATTTCTCAATTGAGTTATTTGGTTTGGTGGTGTTTAATTTCTTGAGTTCTTTATATATTTTGAATATTAGACCTTTGTCAGATGTAGGGTTGGTGAAGATCTTTTCCCAGTCTGTAGGCTGTCGCTTTGTTCTCTTGACAGTGTCTCCAGCCTTACAGAAGCTTCTCAACCTCATGAGGTTCCATTTATTAATTGTTGACATTAAGGCCTGGGCTGTTGGTGTTCTGTTCAGGAAGTTGTCTCCTGTGCCAATATGTTCCAGGCTCTTCCCCACTTTTTCTTCTAAGTGACTTAGTGTCTCTGGTTTTATGTTGAGGTCTTTAATCCACTTGGATTTGAGTTTTGTGCAAGGTGACAAATATGGGTCCAGTTGCATTTTTTTACACATAGACATCCAGTTAGACCAGCAATCTAAGGCACTAGCCAAGGACAATACAGGCGGTAAAATTTAAACCCCTACCCTGATCTAGCCCATGGACAGGACAGTCTCCACACTTGAGTGGAGAGACGGATTTGACTTTCTCATGTACTCTGGTGCCTCACATTTGACTATGTCCCCTGGCGGGGGAGACCTAGTGGCACTCAGAGGAAGGACAGCAGGTCACTGAGAAGAGACTTGATACCCTATGAACATATACAGGGGGAGGTAATCCCTCTGAGGAACAGTCATAGGGGACGGGAATAAGGGGAAAATGGGAAGGAGGGGAGAATGGGAGGATACAAGGGATGGGATAATCATAGAGATGTAACAAGAATTAATTAATAAAAAATAAAAAATAAAAAAATAAAAAATAAAAAAAATAGAATTCAAAGGCAGGCAAAGCTTAATTATCTTTAAAAAATTAACTCAATTGGGAAGAAGAATTATAGCTATTTAGACAAATTCGAGTTCCCAATGTTTACATATAACTAATGTTCAGATACATATGTGCAGTGCAGAATTTCATCCTCATGTACACACTCCTCAAGCAATGGCAACAACTTGCCTGGCTATATCAGAAATTCCAAGGAATCAGTTAGAATGGATGTCACTGGTCCCTGCAGCAGGTGCATACCTCGGATTTATTACTCAGCATTGCCCTCTAAAGAAAAAATATAGGAAAATTGGAAAGTTTCTACCAAATGTGCTTTCTTTTTACACAATGGTTAAACTCAAATTTTAATATATTCCAAATTGGAAATATCTATGTATAATCTAAATAAAATGGACGTATGCTGCATTGCACATATATCTGTGATTTATATACTATAAGGTTTCTTTATTACTGATTGTGTAATAGCAAAGGAAAACTAGAAGACTTTTGTATCTTAACACTGTAATAAATTAATTTTAGGATACTCTACATATCAAGAAAATAAATATTGAGACAAGAATATTCACTAGAGTTGTTGTATATTTATGATACTAAATTAAGTTCATCCAGTGATATCATAGAAAACTTAAATTGAAATTTACAGAACTTAAATGCTGTTTTCTCCCCGTATGGTGCACCAAATAGTCTATATGTTATTCAAGATATCAGAGGCCCATGTTACACACCAATAAGTGGAGTATAATAATATTTTCACCACATACCTGCACGATCATATTTAAGCCTCTTTCTCAAAAAAAAGGTCCTTTTTTCCTTTTTATTTGTGGTGTGTGTGTGTGTGTGTGTGTGTGTGTGTGTGTGTGTGTGTGTGTGTGTGTGAGTCGCCATAATTGTTGTTATAGCACATGTTTAAATCAGAAACCAATTTTCAGGCATCAGATTTCTGTTCCCACCGTGAGGGTCATATGGCAAAAGAAAGCAGAGCAAGTTTGTGTGCAATATCAGTCTCTTGTTTTAAACATGAATGGGAAATATCTGAACTAGGAAATGCTCAGAGAAGAGCCAGGATGTCTGAACTAAAGTGACAATGACTAGGAGTGACTGCTATTGCCTGAGTTCACCATGAGACCTAAGGGTAATTGTTTTTTACAGGAAGGAAAGAACTTTTTTGGCACCAATAGACCCCACAGTATGGGACAAATTATCTAGAAACTAACTAAAAGGGCTTATATTGCAGACTGACGCAAAAATATCTTTTGGGGATTAATGATTGCTTTGAAAATATATTTTTAAGTAGTCAATACAATTTGCATTGTATCTTGTCTGAAAATACCACATTGGCAGTACAGTCTAATAACACAGATACATCTGGTTACAATTTAAAAGAACGAGAGCATCACACATCTCCACATAGTTATAAAGCATGAAAAACTATTTCTGCCATTCATGAAGAATTTGCCTTTTAAGGGACCACTATGTTTCTTATAGTTGAATTTGGGTGATTGCTTTATTGTAGAAAGCAATTGCTCTCCCAAAGGAAGGTTTAAATGTAATGGAACAGGTGTTTGGCAAGACCATCTGCTGTCATTGTGTGCAGATATTCAAGTGCTGTTATGAAGGGCACTAGAAATGATTCTTAGCTCTGAATATCCTCATACTGTAAAAAAATTCATTATACCTAAAATGCCTTTATATTTGAAAAATGCATAATACTTGGTGAAACATTTATGCTTCTTTCTACTGTAGTTAGAATTGCCCTTGCATTTCTTTAGCAAAGTGACAAATCTGTGGATATGGGTTTCTGCAATCGGAGTTATGAAAGCCTCTGCTGATAATCTTGTATTCTGAATAGATTGTTTCTAACTCCCAATTGTAAAATCAAGTTAAAATATCAATTAAAAAAGTATTACAATCAGAGTAACAAAATCCACAGTTATTCTTACTTGATTGATAATTTTGAAACATTATTTTTAAGGGTTTTTAGAAGAATCTTGAATAAAATGAATACAGTGATGGAGTCTCCATTCACAATTGTCCAGGCTACAAACTGAGTAACTCCAGGAGCCCTTTACTGGCCAGAGTGAGCCATGTTGTTCTTCCATAACAATAACCCCCAACTTAGAGTAAATGATCATAATAAAATTTGTATCTTCCTTATGCTATGTGACCACTGCCAATCAGCTGCTGCTCTATTTCATGCCTGGTCCTAGGCTAATTTTTAAAATCCTATTATAAATGTCTAGCCATAATGAAAGGACATTTGAGAAGCACAGTCAGTCCACCCCAAACCCTTCATAAACCCATCCAGGAAAAATAAAGGAAGGAACTCTGCTTCTAACATACATAAATTACCATAAATGAGTATATAATTCTCCTATAAGATAAATCATGGGACTTTAGCAGGGAATAATACAGTCTCCTACAACTAATACATTATTCACATGCAACATTCTATAAGTAGCACTATCTGAACTGGTTGTTTTTCTGTTACTATAATAAAATATTTAGAAAAGATAACTTTGTAAGAAAAATATTTATTTAATTCACATTTTTTTTCAGTTTCTAGAGCAGGACTTGGTATGTTCAGCCTTTGTGATTGTTATTTCTGGTGCCCCATGTCAGATGGTCTCATTACAGGAATTCCTGTGAGAGGAAAATATCACATTGTGAGGCAAGAAACCAACCAAGGTGTAATAAGTGCTAGTTAAATATCTTCCAGAAATGAAGTCCCAGTTCCCTAACCACTTCTCAACAGGCTTCCACACATGCAGGTTCTTCTACCTCAAAACTGACTCACTGAAAACTGGGTCTCCCATGCCTGGATCCTACATACGAAAGTGCTATTCATCACTGATCAAAAGTTGTTACATTAGGCAATGTGAATTCTGATAATTTGTACCAACGTACAGTGCCAACTTGTCTTGATGAAAATGAAAGGCAGACCACTTCTGTTACAGGACTTTTGATCCCAGAGTGATCCCTGAGATTATAAACTGTAAAACACCATCTTTTGTTTGGTGTGTTTGAGTCCTAACACATGCCTTTAATCCAAGAGCTTTTAGTTTATTGGAAAAAGATGATTAAGGTGTTGTTCAGCCAGCCCTAACACACACCTTTAATCCAAGGGCTATCTGTACACAGGATTTAATAAAGTTAATCCAAAATCAAGAGGCAGAACAAGAAACCAGCTGATGGGCATTAAAGAGTAGGAGGGAGTTTGAGTTGAGGAGTATTTTTGGACAGCCTGTAGAGGTAGGAGAGGTCTTGGGTACTTTTAGCTTTTTAGGCTTTAGGCTTCTTTAGCTTTGGATTTTAGCTTGGCTCTTAGATATCTAGCTCGTGAGTTCCTCAGCTCCTTAGCCTTTGGCTTTGGGATATTGAGCTAGCAAGCCTTTTGGCCTTGGTTTTTTTGGCCTTTTCCTCCTGGGCTGTCAGCAGAGCTCATGAGCCTTTACTGGCCTTCTCCATTGGCATACGAGCTGAATAGGAAGTTCAGCTGGGTGCTCTCTGTGCCTCTCTGAGTTAACAGGTTTTTCACCACAACATCTGGCTCCTTAGTCTTTATCGGCAAAATAGAATGATCTGGGATTTCCAATTACAACAACATTTGATGGTAGAAAAGTAGATTCCACAATAAAATAAAAACAGAAATTTCCTTCTCTTATATTTCTGGGTATCTCTTATCTTGTCCTTAACCATAGCCTATAATAAAATACATGGACTGTGTCCAAACCAGTTTACCTCCATCTCAAAAGTCTCTAAAGACTCCTCAGAGTAGAGCTTTTGGGTTTTCTGGTTTACTTAGATTCTGAAATTTAATTTTTAAATGTCCTTATGTGGTTATTTTATTCATTTAAACTCTAATATCTATTGAAAGATCAATATTTAAATTTAAATTTTTGCTTAAAATAATACCTACTAAAATAGAGTATTGACTAAAGAGTTACTGTTTTTTTTAAATAAAATTTATTTAAATGTTAACTGGCTGATAAATCTCTATGCTTTAAAGTCTGAGCTGTCATAAGTGAATCCTTTTTCTTAATACCATTATCAAAGTTGAACAATTTAATGGTATTCATTGAGATACTTTGCATGAATACAAACCTAATTTATCTAACTCATATTAATATACAATCTATTTTAAATCATTGGTGCTATTGCTTAATAATTAATTCTAATAGACAATAAGTTTTAGAAGCTATCATAGTTCATGCTATGAAAGAGGAAGAGATAATTTACCACTTCCATTATTCGTTCCACAGTTATTTAGAACTGTATGTGCCAAGGTGGCCTTTGTGGTTTAACGTTCATGAAATATACAAATGGAAACCATAATAGTGTGTAATGTCTCTCTCTGTGTGTAATGTCTGCCTGTGGGTCTTCATATTTATTGCTGCAGATGGAAGCCTCTCTGATGATGGCTGAGTACGGCAGTATGAGAGAGTATCATTAGAGGTTATTTTACTGGTCCTTTTTAAAAAGATCTGTATTCCTTGTTTCCTCAGGTCTCGGGGACTTCTTGTTTCCAGTTCTTTGTTACCCGAGCACTTTTGGATATGGGCTCCGTCTCATGGCGTGGGCCTTAAGTCAAATTAGATAATGATTGGTTAATGTCACAAGTTTTGTGCCACCAATTCCCTAGCAGATTTCTACAAGAAGATCAAACATTTTGTGGCTGGCTTGGTAGTTACATTTCTATTTTGGTAGCCTTGAGCCTATGCTTCCATGCCAATGATGCTAGAACATGAGGGTTAAGGTTCTTTGTAGGCACCAGTACAACCTCCCCATCTTCAGTAAGTTGTGTGGGTATTATATTCAGCATAATTGTCTTGAGTTTTCAAGTATTTTTTCCTTTTCTTTCCTCCTCTCACACAATTATTCTTCCCTTTTCTTTTACAAATAATGGTTATACTGCTGTAATTTTTAGTTAATAATATTGAAAAAACTCTATAAATGTTCAGCAGAGAGACATTCCACATTCCTGAATACTCCTTTATGGACTGTGATTGAGCAATCCTGCAGCTCTGAACTCTGTCTCTTGATAACTGGTGGCCTATATGGCTTAATGTTCATGAAATATAAAAGTGGAAACCATAATAGAGTGTGCCACCATTACTGTGGGTGCTGGAATAGCATGACATATACAGACTCTTTTGAGAGTTTACCGTGAAGCCTTGGCTTACCAGTGTAAATCATCAGCTAATGATATGTGGGTGTGGAACATCTGAAGTGCTTAAGAGCATTAAGTATCCTTGTCTCTTTTGTATGTCATGTGGAGTTCTGCACAGTTACTGATACACAAAACTGTCATAGCAATGTTTGTTAAGTTATTTAGCAAGCAAGAAAAGCAGGAAAGAAACTAAGTAGTTTCCTGTCCTTGGTTCCAAAACTCTCGTCTTTACAACTATTTCAGAAAAATAGTGTAATGAGAACTAAATAGCTATATTATATTTCCTCCTTGATCTAAAATTTCTGACCAGTAACTTACATGACAGAAATAAGAAATGCTGAAACACAGTGAAAACCAATGATGGAATTGACATGATACCACATAGGAGGGGTTTTGTTTTTTTTTTGTACTAAATTAGATTAGCTTGAAGTATTTTTTATGGCCACAAATATTTATCTGTGGGCTTAAGTATATTTTATTTGACTATTATATTCCAAAACTATCATGCCTTAAAAATAAAATCTTAGATCTAAATAATTGAGCTGTAGTTACAGTTTCACTGTATCTCTGCTGGGTTGCTTTGAATAATAACTTCATCAATCTACTTTCCTGTTGCCTAAGTGGCCAGTACCATAGACAACTAAACTATCGCAGTGTTAAATAATCAAGATATTTACATTTTTATCATGGAATTGACCTTCAGGTAATGAATGATATAAAAGGTGATTTTGACCTTGACAACAGAATTATTGTATATTCTTCAATAGAATGTGATTTTGTACATTAGTCTAACTTGTATCTGTCCTCTTCCATTACTTTCGAGGCTACACTCTCTACAAAAACATATATATATATGGGACACATTAAATCCCCTAATAATAATAACTACAAAATATTATAAACATCTTTTGAAATATGCTAAATTTTAAATATATTTTATTGAGACTATCCAGAGAGACAGAAACAGAAACAGGCATATGCAACACACACACACACACACACACTAAATAGACACACATTAGTCAAGTTATCACTGCAAATTGGGGCACTGATCCTATAAGTTTCAGGACAAGTTGCTGGCAAGCTATAGAGCCTAGAATATCAGTAGCTCTGTTCAGTTTAAATATAAAGTTATGAGGACCCCATGACCTGCTCAAATAGTTTCAGAGTACAAGAGTAAGAGTGTTTAGAGCCCTGATATTCAGAGGCAGGATTAGAATTTGCTATAGTTAAGGAAAAGCAATGCAACTTCCTTTTGTTTTTGTTTTGTTGTTGTTGCTGCTGCTGCTGTTTTTGCTCTATCTAGGATAGATAGTGTTATACATGTTTTAGCAATGATAGATATAAGGTACCAGGCAGCAGATATTATGTTGTAGAGGAGTTTATTAATTGAGCATGGGGGAGAGGAAAAGGGGGAAGGAGTACCCCAGAGAGAGAAAGAAAGTAGCGCGAGAAGATAAAGAGAGGAGAGGAAGTGGAGAGAAAGCCATGTGGAGCTTTGTCTTCTTATATGGCCCTGAGTAAGGCTGCACCCCTTGGCAGGTAGGAAATGACATCACAGGTAGGCAGACTGAAGCATAATATTAACATTCCTACTTTTTCCTATAATTAAAAAATGAGGAATGTTGGATTGTTTATATAAGGTAAGTTAAAGTATGTAGGTAATGGAGAAAAGAGATAGGAAAAAAAAGCAATAGCAACAAAATGCTCAAATTATATAGTGGAGGGGAAAGAAAAGTTCTGCCCTGAAAGTTAAAGGTAGAGGGCAGGCTGTGTCAGCCAAGTCCTGCAGCAGATAGGGACCGAGGAGTGCTCGGGGAACCTGGAGATGTCTGTGCAGGGCCTGGACCACACCATTTCAGCCTTTTGAAAATGGATAAGGTTCTAAGTAATCATCTTAACTACTTCCTGCTGACAGTAGGGCAGCGATAGGGTATTTAAAAGGCTGAAATGTTGGCCAGATTCAAGAACAGGCTGCTGGTTTGCTGTCCAGGGTCTGAGAACATCTGCAGCTGGGACGGGCAATGCAGGTCCAGCTAGGAGACACAATGCAGGTCCAGCTGGTACGATTTCTAAGGTTGGACTGGAGCACTTGTGGGTAGCTGCTTTGAAGATGTCCCAGTTGTAGGAAGTCTGACAGGATACTAAAATATATATGTGGGCAGAAGACAAAGTTAGTAAGTTAGGGAGAAGTTCCCTTTATGTGTACATTCGAAACTCTTGGGAGAGCAAAGAGAAAAGGCTTGAGACAATGTTGATAGTTTGTGAAAATTTTGGGAGAGCAAAGAAAAGGTCTGGATATAAAGAGCTTCCTTCCATTTTACCCTAGGAAAGGCTTGAACATGGGGGAGCAAAGAAAAAAATCTGGATTTGGGAACTTCCTTCCATTTATCCGATTGGTGGCAATAATTAAAACAGTTTTGGACTTGTCTAAGTTTGGTTGCAGAGGCATGTAAGCCTAGAAACCCTTAATGTGGGCATAGGGATTTGAGATTCTCTGAAGGCATCCAGGAGGAGCCTTGAGAAACAGCGAATGTCCCAGGTTTCGGCACCAATGTTATATTTGTTTTAGCAATGATAGATATAAGATACCAGGCAGCAGATATTATGTTGTAGAGGAGTTTATTAAATGAGCAAGGGGGAGAGGGAAAGGGGGAAAAGGGGTACCCCAGAGAGAGAGAGAGAAAGTAGAGAGGAGAGGAAGTAGAGAGAGAGCCACGAGGAGGTTTGCCCTTTTATATGGTCCTGGGCGGGGTCACACCCCGTGGCAGGTAGGCAATGATATCACAGGTAGGCCGACTGAAACAGAATACTAACAGATAGATATTCAGCCTTTTGCCAATTGCATGGTTCCTATGTGCTTCATGTACACTGAGACTCATTTGGCAATCTTCATTCGAAATGTTCGTATAGATAAGCCCTTAAAACTATGCTTCACCACATCTCTAGGTGTTTCTGAATCTGTCACAAATGCCAACCAACACAACAATGTATTGTGGTATGCTAACACATTTTCAAAATGAGACTCATGCTTAACAGTCAAAATACATATGTACATATATATATGCACTAATATAAGCTATATATTTAACATAAACTATACAAAAACTAGAGGGATTGCTCAGTGGTTAAGCACACTCGTTGCTTTTACAGAGGTCTCAGGTTCTGCTCCCAGCAAAACACATACACGGGAGCTACCAACCATCTGTCACTCCAGTTCCAGGGCCTTTTGTGGCAATGCTCACATGTGGTACACAGAAGGACATACACATAAATAAAATCAAATATATATACTGAAGCATTCATACATTGTACAAATAAATATAAGCTAAAGAATTATTATATTCTTTCATCCTCTCAAAAAATATACAAAATTTCTGACAAGTGTATAAAGTATTAAGTAATGTATTCAATAAGTACACTGTGGCCAATTAACCAAGAAGCTACTCCTCTGAAGAGATGGAACTTGTAGCCAAAACATTTGCGTCTGGATTATAATCCTAAAACACATCAGTAGAGTAGAGAGTGGAAAGCATTTTCAAAGCCCACATTCATAAAGAAACACACTAATTGGAATCCTATCGTCTAAGTATTACCATCCAATTTCTTATTCTTACCCCTTCGAAATGATCAATCTATATCTCTTTGAAGTAAGTATGGTGAGTAATTAATACAGGATATGAAGATAAAAAACGTTCGGGTTTTCAACTTATTAAGACCCTGTCAAAGGCATATATGACATACTTAAACACAAATATAGTGTGTGCATATTTTCTCAACTTTTTAGTTTTCCTCAGTTATTGACACTTGCTTTATATAATATAAATCACACAAGCGCCATGCACAAAAATTACTAGCTCATTCTGAGGAGTTATTTCCATAAGATCAGAGAACAAGGGCAAAACCAACAGACAAGAGCTACATGACTGATACCAATGTGACTTGTACTAGGATGAATAGCGGTAAACATAATTAACCTAAAATAGGCTGCATGTAATTATTAGAATGTTTAGCCAACTGAGTTTGACACTGGGCTGAGCAGCAGACAGACTGATTGTTGACTCTGAAGAGAAAGAAAAGGAGAATGACACAAGCAGTGGTTCTGATTATGGCAACCATAAGTTTTCTTCCCTGAGTGTGTCACTTCTGCTTGCAGAGTTCAAGGGAACAGTGGCCACTCTAGAGCCTGTCACTGTGCTTTTTGTTTTTTGGGTTTTTTTTTTTTGGGGGGGGGGGGTTGGTTTTTTGGTTTTTTGGTTTTTTTTTCAGAGTGCCTTGTTAATCCTGGGAATTTTAATCTACTAAATTCATTACTCTTTCATTTCATGTTTGTTATGAAATGTGTTTGCACACATGCATACATGTGCTTCTGACTGCCCACTGGCTACCATTTTCCAAAATGTTTGGGACTAGAAGTGTCCCATACTTGGGAAGTTTCTGGATTTGGAGAGTCTTGTGTCACTGTGCTTTTTGAGCCTGATCTGTGGGCCCTGTGATTCTTCCCAAAACAGATACCTGGCAAAGCTGCACCAATTAAGCCCATATCTTTAAATGGAAACTTGGAATACAGAAATGTAAATGCCAAAGGTTGTTGAAGATAAATCAGGCTTGATGTCATACCCCAGAGAAATGTGTGCAATCTGTGCTGTAAGTGTCCCCAGAAGGTGCCCTGACACTATACTAGATAAGAGCTTTTAATATATTCCAGCAGGTTTTTTAAAAATACACTCATCCTATTTTGCCAACAATATCAATATCATGTTCTGATTTATTCTTTTTTATGTTTTAATATGTCTGAAGTGAAACAGGATTAGATCCACCACCACCCCACTCCCTGATTTTCCTTCCTTCAGCCCCTCCCTCCAGCTACCTTCTCTCAAATTTTTCACAGGCTCCTCACTCTCAAGCTGATAACCTCTGTTTCATTGATTATAATTTTAATAAATATATACATATATATTTGTATACAGTTGAAATGTAATGCAATTATATTTACATATATAAGTGTAAATATAATTGTAGAGTCAGTTTTTGGTTTTGGTATGAATTACCAATAGGGGAGCTTTTATCCAGTTAAATTTTCAGGAGACAGCAATTTTTTTTTTTTTTTTTTTTTTTTTTTTTGTATGAGCACATCCTGGTCTCTATCCTTGGACAAAACTTACAATTTAGCATTAAACCTAATTAATCAAGGTCATAGGCTGCATCTTTTTCTAGTGGGAAAAACAAAACAAGAAATAAGTAGTTGACCAGGCTTAGTAATGCCTTCCTTTAATCACAGTGCCAAGGTTGACACAGGAGGATTGCTAGTTTGAGTTCAAAGCAAGCCTGTTATGCAGACACCTTGTGAAGGAAAGGACAGTCATAGAGAGACTGGGGATGGGAAAGAGGGAGTGGGAGATTATTCTGGTTTCAAGCAGCCCTGATGGTTTTTTGGGCAGAAGACAGTAACTCTAGGAAGTCTATTCTAAAAAGGAGAATGTGTAAGAATGACCACATTTTTCACACTGATCCTTCAAAACCAGTACTTCCCCACGTAGGTTCATAAAAGATAAGACTTTCTTGATTTTGAATTAAATAAGAAATGCTGAGTTAGGCTTAGCAATCATAAACTAAAAAAAATAAGTGTTTGTTTTGCTGAACAGCGGGTGGTTTTCTGTGCAGCATGTGGAATGACCACGCTTTACAGTACAAAGGTTTAAGCATGGCTGACTGCTCCCATGTGTCTTTATGAAAGACAGAAACAAATACTGCGATTTTTGCTTTGTAATTTTATCACTTGTGTTTTAAATCATGCTCACATTATTTGAAATGCTTACTTTGAAGTACAAATGCAAGTGTTTGATTGCTCACCTCACTGTTTCAGTTCAATTCCAGATACTTTGTGGGTTTGTGGCTTTTTGGTTGTAGTTCAAAAACCTCATTAGCGTTTGTGCTACTGTCAATGAACAGGAAACCTCCACATCCAAGGGAGAAGGTTGAACCAACAAAAGCAGCACAATGTTCACATACCATCATCCTCCCTAACTCTGGTCTTAGATAAATACCTTTCCATAAGCATAAAAGTAAAATATTGATTATTGCAAGAAGTTGAGGATAAGCTATAGTGTGACATGTTTTAAATGAAAACTGTTTAATTAATGTGAGCATGATAATGCTAAGTGATAACAAAAGAAAGTGATTCTTTCCTCTCATATAATCTACTAGAACCAGTACTGCCTTCTGTTTGAATTTTTTTAATTAATTTATTCTTGTTACATCTCAGTGGTTATCCCATCCCTCGTATCCTCCCATTCCTCCCTCCAAAAGGAAGAAATGCAACATCTTATCATTATCAACAATCTTAAGTAAGAATTAGTTTCTAACAAAATAATTAGTTTTGTTATATTTATCATAAAATAAAAGCTATTTAAAATATATTAAGATATGTAAATTACTGTAATCATGTATTTTAAATGTTATAAAGTCATTGAAACTAAGAATAATGGTTTGTCATAGTGTACAGGAAACATGTTTACAATATGAATAAGTATCGTAAATTCATAGGAAAACCATAATATAAGCATAATTTGATCAAAAATGTTTCATTACTCTGGTTTAAAATATATTATTTATCTTACTGCCATATTTATTACATTGAGTATTAGATCCATTTATTTTTCCACCCATAAAATGTATTTTAACTCTTTTATTTGTTTTCCAGGTAGGTAATTTTATTCAGCATTTTTATTCAAACACTATATACAGTAACAAGATTATAGACCCAATATGTCCTATTTATCAATGACATACTCTTTATAATTTAATTAATTTAAACCAGCAGTGCTTCAGAATATTAATGAAAAATTCTAGAAATAAGCAAATCTTAGTTTCAAGTAGAATAGTTGATAATTATTTATTTATTCAGGATCTCACTATGTGTCCCTGGCTTGCTCAGAATTCACTATGTAGACCAGGCTGGGCTTAACCTACATCACTTGGAGGAGCATGGTGAGATTTTACATCATATTGTTTCGTGCTGCTTAGAATTTGAATCATCATTTTTGTCTGTTGTATCCATGCATTATATGCTACCTGTCATGTACCAATGGAGCAAGAAGGACCACTTTCATATAACTTTATTCCTGTACCTAATCATAAGTTGCCAATTACATTATTAATAATAGTTGTTAACTCTTTACTAGGCCTTAATCACAAACTAGAGTTACCATAGAAAACATGTATTATGTGCAGGGTCTCTCACCATCCAGGCATCCACTCCTCAGCCAACTTTTGGATCATACCCCTTATAGTGAAATCAAAATCTGTGTCTAGAACTGAAGAGTCTTAATATCAATGATAAAATTTAATTCATTTACAATTGAACAATATAATAAACTGAAGAAAAATAAAGCTTCACTACATCAATATTATGTGGTTCCATTTTCTAGCCTGATGAAGTTGTGTGAGTCAATACAGAATAATGTCAGAATTCCAACCAAGCCTCTGAGGCTAAGACAAAGTTGTTACTCATAGTCTTTAATTCAGGTGAAAATAGGTGTGTTTTTCTCAATGAGCTTCACACTGACAATATCTTTTGCTTTCTAGTACTTAAAGTGATTTGATTTTCATTTCCTTGATGACTCCTAACAATAAACATTTAAGTTTTTCGGCCATTCAAGATTCCTCTGTTGAAAGTTCCCTGTTTAGCTCTGTACATTTTTTAATTGGATTATTTGATTTGTTTGTGTTTAATTTCTTGATTTATTTACACTTTTTGGATATTAACCCTCTGCCAGATGTAGGGTTAGTGAAGATCTTTTCCTAGTCTGTTTGCAGCTGTTTTATTCTGTTGACAGTGTCCTTTTCCTTACAAAAGCCTTTCAGTTTTCTGAGGTCTCATTTATTAATTGTTGACCTTAGAGCCTGAGATGTTGCTGTTCTGTTCAGGAAGTTGTCTCCTGCACCTTAAAGTGATTGTCTAAAGATATAATCCTAAAGATGTTAGTGGCCCCTGGCAGTGATATGTGGTAAGTGTGTATGTACACGGTCCTGTTTCCCTGCCATAACTTCCGGTAAAACATTGTCATTTCAGCATCTTAAATCTGCTCATAGTCCAAATGGTCTGTCTCCATTACTAGACAATCAATGTCTTAGAGGACCCATGGAATTGTAGTAGTTGATGTGTTTTTAGGAACAGGTATGGTGCCACTCTGTTACTTCCAAAATTCAGTCAACTGCTCTTGTCAAAATGACATAACAGCTTCAGTTTTCACTTGAACATAAATGATTTTATTAAGGTAACATATAAGCAAATAGTTTTAGAGATATGATTGTAAAAATATATACATGGAGTGATTTCATATGTAACTTGGATTGATAGATAAATCCCTTACATAGTATTTTTTCAAACCCACCTAATAGTTGTCTATTTTTCCAATATTTTGATATTAATACTATCATCATTAGGAAAATAAGATGAAATCATGATTTATTTCAAGGATATAGCATATAATGGTGTCATAGTTTCAGAAAAGGGGCGTTCCCTTGATTCTTCCTGTTTCTACCATGAAAGAGGTGCTTCAGTTCTGTTCCCATGGTCCCTGGTTTCATCTCCTGAGAGAGTCTTCAAAATGCTCCATATCTACAGCTGAAAACAGTATTTCAAAATGCACCTTTCCTTGGTAGTTAAGCAGCCCGCATATGTGACCTTCTATTTGTAATTTAGAGACCACAGTTTTTTAGCATTTTGAATCTTTCTAATCAAGACTGCTGACTTTTCTAGCAATGTAGCCCACACTGTCCAGAACGCAGTGGTCTTTTTGTGTCAAGCTGTGATCTGCACCAACTCACAACCCATGGCATGACCTGCCTCACTAAATGCCTGTACTTTGCTTGATTTTGACAAGCTTGTTCAGAAAGCCCTAAATCAATGTTTTTACCCCATAGTAATATTGTTTCCCCCCCAGAGTAATATTTCCTACAGAAAGAAATTAAGTATTTAAATATTTGAATAATGCTTATAACAGTATAGCCATTGAGTAGGTCCACAAGCCTTGCCTGCTTACGATGCTTTTCAGTAGAATGATATGAAAACCAAGTGATGTGTTTAGCCTATAAAATAGGGTTCTTGGGAGGTTTCCTGCCCTCACTGTTCCTTCTTTCTCCAAAAGGTTAGGCTTCTATAATTTTCATTTCTCTGTCTTTTTTAAAACTGATATTGGACAGAAAGTGATTACCTCATAATGTTTTTGGTGTCATTTTTTCACTTCACTTTGTCAAATACAGTCAATGACACTGAAGACAAGAAAGTACCTCAAACTTTCAAGAGGTTTACCTAAAACCATCTGCCTTGCTCTGATGCTGCTGAGCTCTTCAGCTTCATTTGACATAAGCGGCCAACTTTCCAGTCAAACTATTATTTATTTTGCCTGGATTTGGGCACAAAATAATGCCTGTTAGGCTTTTTATCTGTTTGTGTATTATAATGTCATATCTGCATTCCCCATTCAGTGTAAATTTCATATCATAATTAGACTGTGATGTTATAACAATGTTCCCAACATCTCACTTTGGCTCATGATATCAGTTTTACTTTTCATCTATTTGTTCAGATTATATGTTAGCTCTGAAGCCAAGGGCTTCCTCATTGAAAAAAAAAAAAAAAAACAGATGGAAGGATTCAATCTATTCTGAAAACTGAAGTTCCATTGAAGATGGAAAAGATAAAAAGAAAATGATATTATGGCTTTCAAGTTTCTATTTTTAAGTTGCTGTATATAAGTCCAAGTTACATTGCATTGGAAAGACACAGGATCAAGCCTAATGTCTATGGGTGTACAGAGTCGAAAAGGTGTAGTCCTTCTGTAGATAAAGCAATAAACGATTATAAACAATTGTAAACTATCCTTAACCTTAAAATAAAAATTGATAAATCTAATATGTTTGAACATATAAAAAATAGATCACTTATTCTATGCTGAGAAATTATCAATTTTTGTAATCATTTTTGAGGAAATTCTATAATACCTAGAACAGTTAAAACATACACTGTCCATGCTGGAGAGATAGTTCAGAGGTTAAGGGCACCGACTGCTCATCCAGAGGTCCTGAGTTCAATTCCCAGCAACCACATGGTGGCTCATAACCATCTATATAATGTGATCTGATGCCCTCTTCTGGCCTGCAGGTGTATATGCAGGCAGAGCACTGTATAAATGATAATAAATAAGTAATAAACCTTAAGAAAAAAGTACACTGTCCATAATTGAGAATGTCATTCTCCCAGTAAACTTCCCAACTTATAAAGCTAACGGCATGTGTAAGGAGGCTAATCATAGCATTTTGCTCATAAGATGAGTAAGTTTAAGGAACTTGAAAGATCAGAAGAACCATGGATAAACTGGAACATTTACATATAATATAATGTTAATGTCAGTTACAGTGAACACACAACATCTGTATATGTCAGCATGGATAACTTTGAGGGATTGTTGTAGAAGAAATACTAATTTCAAAGACATATGTAAAGAATACTTTACATTTTACCAAACACATTTACTTACTGCTTAAACACAACAAATGTTCCAATGACATTATAGGCGCGAAAGCAATCATCTTGGGGAGAGGAGGTTACAGCAGAGAGATGAAGAATCAGAGAAGAGAGGAACTTTTCAATCGTACCCTTAACATTCCATTGCTTGAGAAACAAAGAAATATGCCAACCACTTAAGACAGAAAAATCTTTTCACTTATTGCATATGGTGTGTGTCATACTTGTTACATATTTGAAATATATCTTCAATATAAAAGCAAAGTAGGAGAGATTGCTCCTTTAAGGTAAGAGTGATTATTGCTTTCCCAGAGGACCTGAGTTTGCTTCCCAGCCCTCATACTGGGTGGCTCATTAGTGCCCACAACTCCACCTCCAAGTGACACAGCACTCTTCAGTCTACTGTAGGCACATACCTATACAGCAAACACACACATGCACACACACACACACACACACACACACACACACATATACACATACACACAAATAGAAAAGAATTGTTTTAAAAGGTGTGAAATGAGAATAAACTATATAAATAATAGTAAATTTATACAACTTATATTAATGACAATTAAAAACATCACTAAGAAATAAAAGGCAACATTGGAAATATATATATAAAGTGTTATCCACTCATAACTGAAATAATTAAACATAAGACTAGATGCTTCTAAATTGTGACATATGTTTACACATTCATAGAAATCAATCTGAAAGAATATATGTTAAATCATATACAATGGCTCCTGCAGAATTGGTTCAATGCAGGAAAAATGTTAGTGACATTTTATTTAGCTATATTCCTGAATTTAAGATGGAATTTTTAATTTACATTATTTTCATAAATGTTACATTACTTTTATTTAAAAACATTATGATAATTAAATACAAAAGTTCATCAAAAGCAAGGGCAATGGTTATTTGCCACCAAAACATTGCTTACTTTAATGCAGTCATGCTGCTAACATCTGGGGACATGACTGCTACCTTAGGAAGGGGAACTTCTGCAGATGTAAGATAATATCTGTGCTTTCAGACTTTGTTGTCTCTCTGTGATGCCAGCACATAAGTAGAGATAATCAGTATAAAAATACTCCGACCCTTTGTCCAAATGTGTAAGAAACACAGTCTGGAAAAGCAAGCTAAAACAGCACTGAGATTCCATCTTACCTTGTCAGTGTGACTACAAACAGTGGTGAGGATATGAACAAAAAGGAATTCTTATTCACAATCTACTGCTGGTTGTCCTGCCACCATGGAAATCAGTATTGAGATACCTCAAGAAATTTAACATAACTACCATTTTATCCAATTAAACCATTACCAGGTAAACATCCACAGAAATCCAAGTCAGCACACTACAGAAATACTGGAACATCCATGTTTATTCTTGTTTATTCACAGGAGTCAAGATATGGAACCAGCCTAGATGCTCAACAACAAATAAATAGATAAAGAAAATGTGATAAAGACACATACACATACACACACGCACACACACACAAACACACACACAAACACACACA
>OU015745.1:110391704-110405453 GCA_907169655.1 Acomys percivali | reverse complement strand
TGTGTGTGTGTGTGTGTGTGTGTGTGTGTGTGTGTGTGTGTTTATGTACTCACCTGATGTGTCTGTGGGTGTCCTTACCACTGCATATATGTGGAAGCCAGAGGGAAAATGTGGTGGTCAGGTCTCTTCTTATACACTGATGCATGTTCTGGAGATTGAACTCAGGACACCAGGCTTGTGCAACAAACACCTATACACATTGAGTCATCTCACCAGACATTGGGTTTTTTGGGAGGGGGGGCGATTGGTTTGTTTTTAGGGTTTGTTGTTGTATATTCTCTCTATAAAACTTCTGTACCATGCATAGCTCTGTATCCTTTATGTAATATCTTCGCCAAATTTTTTCCTTTGCTGTACAAAGGCCCTTTAATTTTATGCAGCTCCATTTACAAATTCTCTGTAATATAGCCTGAACCGTTAGAGTTCTTTTTGGAAAACACTTAGCTCTGCTTATGTGCTGAAGTGCTTAGTTGGCAGTTAGGGTTTTTCATTGGTTGAGAAACATCATGCCAAGCCTCCCTGGCTTTTATCCAACATCTGCAGTCGCTGATGTTCAGATAATTAACAACTTATTCCTACCCCTTGTATTTTGCTGTTTCACATGTCTTTATTGGATATTAAACTCTCTCAACCTATCCCATATTATATAGTCCATAATCTATTCTTTCATGTCTGAAAAGCCTACTGGTCTATAGTACACAATATGAACAAACCTGTACAATTTTTTGCAACTATGGAAAACAATGCCCTTTTTGCATTTTTGTTGAGAGTTTCATATGAATATTCTATGTGTTTTGATCAAGTCTACCTCCACGTCCCTTCCCTCCAATGATTATCTTGTCACCACCACTACTATACTATCTGAATTTTCTATGTTCCTCCCCCCTTCTCTCTCAAAACGTAGGGTACAATTATATCCACAGTCAACAGTGACGGGTGTTCGGAAATTGAAGTTAAATTTGAGATTCAGGAGGGTATATACTCACTTGTATATGCATACTAGCCCAAGGGGCATGTCCCATGAAAGTCTTCACTCACCAGGAAACTGGGATAGAGGGGAGGGCATCCTACTGGGACTCTAGATGCGAGAAGCATGGGAGAATGGCAAAGTTTAAGGATCCAGAGGATCCTAGAAACCTACAAGAAGAACATGATAGGCAGATTTTGGCCCAGGGATACCACTCAAACTATGGCACCAGCCAAGGATAATACAGGCCTTAAACTTCAAACCCCTACCCAAATTTAGCCAATGGACAGAACATTCTCCACAGTTGAGTGGAGAGTGGGGTCTGACTTTCACACGTACTCTGGTGCCTCATATTTGACCACGTCTCCTGAATGGGGAGACCTGGTGGCACTCAGAGGAAGGATAACAGGCTACTGAGAAGAGACTTGATACCTATGAGCATATACAGGGGAAGGAGGTCCCCCTCAGTCACAGTCATAGGGGAGGGGAGTAAGGGGAAAATGGGGGGAGAGAGGAATGGGAGGGTACAAGGGAGGGGATAACCATTGAGATGTAATATGAATAAATTAATAAAATAAAATTAAAAAACAAAAACAAAAATCATACATTTTAAAGATGGGAACTTACTCCAATAAACTATTTTTCACCTTAGTAAAAAAAAAAATAAAAAAAGAGAACTATAGGGAGGCCAGGAAGACAGCTCAATGGGAAAGAGCACCAGCTACTCTTCCAGAGACCTGGACTCAATTCTCAGCACCCAGGTGGTGGTCCACAACCATCTGTAACTCCAGTTTAAAGGCATCTAACTACCTCTTCCGGTCTCCAAAGATATCAGACACTCAAAGCTTGCCTGTGGCATTCCTTAGACAGGCAGAGGCATTTCTCCCAGGGGAGTAAAGAAGTATCTAAGGGATAAAGTAGGGAGGTATATATTATATGCAGGGTACACAGTTAAATCTTTTCCTCCTTTGTTTTTCTCTCTTCAATCCCTTTCATGTCTCAAGTCCTTGCTATGTCTCAAACTCATATCCTTTTTAAATGTGTTGTAGTTAAATATATGTATACATGCATGCGTACATAAATATAGCCTGCTGAGTCTATTTAGAGTTACTTGCATGTTTATTTCAGGGATGACCATTTGATATTAGATAACCATTGAGAAGCCTCAAACATGAGATCATTAATATTCTCTCTCTCTCTCTCTCTCTCTCTCTCTCTCTCTCTCTCTCTCTCTGTCTCTCTCCCCCCAACCCTTCTTAGTTGCCTATAGTACTTTGTCTAGCAGGGGCCCTACAATATTTCCTCGTTCCACAATAGTATGATTACTTGTGTTGTCATTACTCAGATTTTACTTAAGCTGCCATATTTTTGAGACATCTACGTCCTTCTGACAGAAAGAATCTCATAGCCGACTTTATGTTCCTTTGGCTCTTACATCGTTCCACCCACTGTTCCATGATGTTCCCTGGGCTTTAATTGTGTTGCAGATGTACTGTATCTATCATCACAGTCAGTTGTCTTACGAATATTAACTTGTAGTCCTCTGTAAAAGTCTCTGCTGCAACGAGAAGCTGCTTTGATGAAACATGAGAGTTACAGTTAGGATATTAGGATAAATATTTAGAATGCAGTTAAGAGTTACGTTGCTTTAATAAAATGGTGGTAATAGGTTCTTCTCGAAGTTCCATGACCTCATTGATCCCAGATATTTGGCTAAGTTTCTGGTACCAGGCATGATTTCCCTCCTGCCGAGCAGACCTGGAGTCCAGTTAGGCTGTTGTTGGTTACCACCAACATACAAAAGGCACTGTTGCTCACTTCGTGCTGTATTGTCATGCTACACATTGTTGTTGCTCAAAGCCTTGATGTGTGCGTACAACTATTACTGTTTCCCTTCTTGGAAGCATAGTGTGTCCTGCTTCTGTGAAAGTTAGTACTCAAGGAGGAGGCTTTCAGATCAACAATCAACTCAAACCATCCAAGTCCTGGGTCCAAAGTATACAGTTTCTTTAGTAATGGGTCCTTACCTCTTATAGACAACCAAGGGCAACAGTCATAGTCTGTACTGTCTGGAGTATCTCTTGGAGTACCATAATGAAAGACTTGAAAGATGGTTTCTAATGCGTAGTAGTTCATTTTTTATTAGTCTACAGCTCTTTTTCTCTTTAATTTTATAATTTATTATAAGTCTGGTAAAAATCAATGCCAACCAGTGTAGATGTGAATGCTTAGACTGATTGAAAAGAATAGAACACTAATACATGACTTTTTATAACAGTTCAGTTAGAAAATGCTATTTCAACAAATAAATTTGGGACAACTGAGTAGTCATATAAGAAAGCATCACATTAGACTTTTAAAATGGACTATAGTAAAAAAAAATGGACTACAGTGAGTGATGTATAATAATTATTACTGTAACCAATTATCTAACAAGAATAACCTGGAGGGAGGGATGATTCATTTTGGTTTACAGACTAAGTGTGGTGTAAATATAGAACTGTTATATGAAATTCTCAGAATAAAAAACATTTAAATAAAAAAATTAATATGACTTTCTCACATACTCTGGTGCCTCACATTTGGTGGCACTCAGAGGAAGGACAGCAGGTTACTGAGAAGAGACTTGATACCCTATGAGCACATACAGGGGGAGGAAGTCCCCCTCAAGAACAGTCATAGGGGAGGGGAATAAGGGGAAAATGGGAGGGAGGGAAGAATGGGAGGATACAAGGGATGGGATAACCATTGAGATGTAACAAGAATCAATTAATAAAAAAAATAAAATTAAAAAAAATTAAGACAGTCCATCACAGTTGAGAAGGCATGGTGGCAGATATCTGAGTCAGCTGGGTATATTGTGTCCATAGTCTGGAAACAGAGTGAACAAGAAGAAACCTCAAGGCCTTTACCCAGCTAGTCTCTTTCTTTATTTACTTAAATATTTTATTCAGATTACATCTCAATTGTTAGCCCCTCACTTGTATCTTCCCATTCCCCACTCCCTCATTCTTTCACCCTATCCCCCTCCCCTAGGCCTGTTACAGAAAGGGACCTCCTCCCCCACTATATGACCACGGCCTATCAGGTCTCATCTGGATAGCCTGCTTCCCCTTCCTCAGAGTACCACCAGCCTCCCCACCAAGGGGAAGTGGTCAAATAGGGGGCACTAGAGTTCATGTCAGAGGTAGTCCCCACTCATCCCATAACTGTGGAGAATGCACTGTCCATTGGCTAGATCTGAATAGGGGGTCTGGGTTTACTGCACGCATTGTCCTTGGTTGGAACAGTAGTTTGTGCAGTCACCCCTGGATCCAGATCTACCAACCTTGACGGTCTTCTAATAGGACTCCAGGACCTTCTGTGTCCTTCTATTTCCCCATTCTCCGATACCTCTCTCACCTGGAGAGCCAATAGGAAGTCTCAGCATCTGTCCCAATCCCCCACTGAGTGAAGACTCTCAGAGGACATCCATGTTGGGCTAGTATCCAAATATAAGTAAGTATATACCATGTGTATATTGCTGAGTATGGATTAATTCACTCAGCATGATATTTCTAGTTCCATCCATTTGCCTGCAAATTGCAAGATTTCCTTGTTTTGAATAGCTGAGTACTATTCTATAGTGTAAATGTACCACAACTTCTTTATCCATTCTTCGACTGAGGGACATCTAGGTTGTTTCTAGGTTCTGGCTATTATGAATAAGGCTGCTACGAACATAACTGAGCAAATACCCTTATTGTGTGGTGAAGCTTCTTCAGGTATATGCCAATGAGTGGAATAGCAGGGTCTTGAGGTAATGCTGTTCCAAATTTTCTGAGAAAGTGCCAGATTGATTTCCAAAGTGGTTGTACAAGTTTGCACTCCCATGTGTAATGAAGGAATGTTCTCCTTTCTCCACACACTTGCCAGCATGTGGTTTTGCTTGAGTTTTTTATCTTAGCCATTCTGATGGGTATAAATGGACTCTCAGAGTCATTTTGATTTGCATTTCTCTGATAACTAAGGACATTCAGCATTTCTTTAAGTGTTTCTCAGCTATTTGATATTCCTCCGTTGAGCTCTGTTTAACTCTGAGCCCCATTTCTTAACTGGGTTATTTGGTTTGGTGGTGGTTAATTTCTTGAGCTCTTTATATATTTTGGATATTAGCCCTTTGTAAGATGTAAGGTTGGTGAAGATCTTTTCCAAGTCTGTAGTCTGTCACTTTGTTCTGTTGACAGTGTCTTCTGCCTTACAGAAGCTTCTCAGCATCAAGAGGCCCCATTGATTAATTGTTAATCTTAGAGCCTGGGCTCTTAGAGCCTGGACTTCTATTAGGAAGTTGTCTCCTGTACCAATGAGTACCAGGCAGGCTATTCCCCACTTTTTTCTTTTAACAGATTTAGTGTCTCTAGTTCTATGTCGAGGTCTTTAGTCCACTTGGACTTGAGTTTTCTGCATGGTGATAAATACGGATCTACTTGCATTTTTCTTCATGAAGACATCCAGTTAGACCAGCATCATTTTTTTGAAGATGCTATAGATTTGACTTCTTTGTCAAAAATTGGGTGTCCATAGGTGTGTGGATTTATTTCTGGGCCTTTGATTTGATTCCATTGATCAACAAGCCTATTGCTGTGCCAGTACCGTGCTGTCTTAATTACTATTGCTCTATAGTACAACTTGACATCAGGGATGGAGATGCTTCCAGGGGATCTTTTATTGTACACAATTGTTTTGCCTCTTCTGGGTTTTTTGTTTTTCCATATGAAGTTGATAATTGATCTCTCAAGGTCTTTAAAAAATGTGTAGGTATTTTGATAGGGATTATTTTAAATCTGTAAATTGCTTTTGGTTAGATGGCCAATTTTACTATGTTAACTTTCCCGATCCACGAACATGGGAGATCTTTCCATCTTCTGATATCATCTTCAATTTCCTTATTCAGAGACTTGAAGTTTTTTTCATACAAGTCTTTCACTTGTTTGGGTAGAGTTACTCCTAGATACTTTATGTTACTTATAGCTATCATGAAGGGTGTAGTGTCCCTAAGTTCTTTTTCAGCATGGTTGTCATTTGTATAAAGGAGAGCTATTGACTTTTTTTGAGTTAATTTTGTATCCAACCACTTTGCTAAAGATGTTTATCAGTTATAGGAATTTTGGAGATCACCTATGTACACTATCATATCATCTGCTAATAGGGATAATTTGACCTCCTTTTTTCCTATGTGGATCCTCTTCATCTCCTTTTGTTGTCTTATTGCTCTAGCTAGAACTCCCAGCACTCTAGTAAAGAGATATGGAAAGAGTAGGAAGCCAATGTTGGCTATTGGCTTGCTGTATATTGCCTTTATAATATTTAGGTATGTGCCTTGAATCCCTGATCTCTACAAGACTTTAAATATGAATGAGTGTTGGATTTTTTTTTAATTTTATTAATTTATTCTTGTTACATCTCAATGGTTATCCCATCCCTTGTATCCTCCCATTCTTCCCTCCCTCCCATTTTCCCCTTACTCCCCTCCCCTATGACTGTTCCTGAGAGGGATTACCTCCCCCTGTATATGCTCATAAGTTATCAAGTCTCTTCTCGGTGACCTGCTGTCCTTCCTCTGAGTGCCACCAGGTCGCCCCCTCCAGGGGACATAGTCAAATGTGAGGCACCAGAGTATGTGAGAAAGTCATATCCCACTCTCCACTCAAGTGTGGAGACTGTTCTGACCATTGGCTAGATCTGGGTAGGGGTTTAAATTTTACTGCCTGTATTGTCCTTGGCTGTTGCCTTAGTTTGAGCAGGACCCCTTGGCCCAAATCTGCCTATCATAATGTTCTACTTGTAGGTTTCTAGGACCCACTGGATCCTTCTACTTTGCTATTCTCACATGGTTCTCTCATCTAGAGTCCCAATAGGATGCTTTTTCTGCATAGTCTACAGCTCTTTAAAGGAGCATTTTCAGCCCAGGTTGCTTTGGCTACAGATCAAACAGAAAGTTCTCAAAAGGAGAAAGAAAAATGACCAAGAAATGACTCAAAAAAGTTCATCATTAGCTCAATTATTATGGAAGTGCAAACTTTATAAAAGCTTTAAATTTTCACCCCAATCAGAATGACTATGATCAGCAAAACATATGACAATAATGCTGAAGACGATTTATGATAAAAGAGAAACTTCATTCTCTATTGGTTGAAATGCAAACTGGAACAGCCATTCTGTAAATCAGTGTGTATTCTCAAAATATTAAATACAATTCTACCATATGACCCAACTATATTATGCACAAAGGACTTTACATCCTACTCCCAGGTACTTGCTATGCAATATTCATTGCCACTCTGTACACAATAGCTAGGAAATATAAACAACATGAGTGTCCTTCAATTGATAAAAAATAAATAATGAAACCATGGTAAATATGCTCAGTACAATACTATTTAGCTGTAGAGAAAAATGAAATCACGGTATTTGCAGGCAAATGGATAGACCTAGAAAAGATTATATTAAGTGAGGTAATTCAGCCTTGGTAAGACAAATTCTGCATATTATCTCTCATCTGTGGTTCCTACATTCAAATTGTCAGATGATAGAATATAACCTAGAGTGATGGAGAAAATAGAAAAGTAAAAAAGGCCTGTGGGGGTGAAGGGTTGGGCTATCTAGTGATGATAATAGGCTACAAGTGATATGAAGGAGCAAATGGGGGAAAAGGGGTGAAACTTTAATTGTAGCCAGAGGCCAATATGGAAAGATAGGAAAGGATGAGAGAAAATGAGTGTAAGGATATTTGGAAAAATCATGAAGAATCCCTATTTTTATTTACCTAAAATTACATATAAGGCATATAATTAGGTGTGTGCAGATATATTTATGTATAGTGTAATGGAATTCTTTAAACCACATTCTTATTAATTATTTTACACATCTCTTGTTTCTGCTGTTAGCTCTTTATGTTATACAAACAGACTTTCTATATAAGGCACTCATTTCCATTATAACACATGTTTTACTCACTCCGCTCAGTCGCACTTTACATTAAAGCATTCAGTAGAAGGCTACACATTCATGCTTAAAAGCCAATTTGAACAATGTTACTTCATATTAATGTGATTTTTTTTTCAAACCCCGGCACTCATTTTCACAATATTCATGAGCTACCTGTAGCTCTAGTATAATCATTTAACTTCAAGTTTATACCTCTTTTCTCACTAGAGAATGGGTCTAATACAAGCTCTCTCGCATTCTTGATAAGTGAATAGGAACTGTGATTAATTATACATATACAAAGCTATTCCATTTTAGCATAATAAAAATATATTTAAATTTTATATTCATTAAATAGTTATTGAAACAGTATGATTATTATAACAATTATCCAATTCAAAAAGGCATATGATAGAAAAATTATATATGCATCCATGTAGAAATGTACAGTCAAACCTGGGAGGTGAATATATTCATCAGTATGTCATTTGAGACAAATGTTCTAAAATTGCAGTTTCCAACATGAAAGCATAATTACAAATACGTTTAAAATAGTTTTTTGATACAATGGCTTTTGCTAATTGGATAGCAACTGTTATGTTAATTTCATCTCATTTTGCAAATGTACTTTTCCTTTATAGGTGTCAAAAAAGAATGTAATTTAACAAAAGTGACAGATCATTATTATTTTTTAACTCAGGATAAATGAAATAACACTATTGGTTTAGCAAATATTTACTGTACACCTAATATATGTTCTATGTATTATCTCAGAGGAAGAAGATTTTAATACAAAGCTCTGTCTCAGCCAGACATGATGATACACTCTTATATCCACAGCATGGCAGAGGAGGATCAGGACCATCCTAAGTTATAGCTTGAGTCTGAATCTAGCAACGTGACACCATATCACATCAATAAAAACAGACAGTTCTCATAATGCCCACAAGATGATGCTGAAATGGGACAAACTCCATGCAAAAGACTCAAATAAAGAGACATGATAGGTCATACTTATAATTCCAGCATTTAGGAGGCAGAGACAAGAGGAGTGCCAGAAAGTGAAGGCCACCAATGGAAACGTGGTGAGATTCTATCTCAAAGTGTAATTTTAAAACTACTAAAATTTGGGTAAGGAGAAGGACCAGGAGAGAGATCATATCGGTGCACCCATCTCTGGGACAGGGGAGGCTCACTGTAGTCTATGAGGATGACTATAGCAGAGACTCCAAGCAACAGGTGTTAAGAAGGATGAAGTGGAAACCTCCTGTAACCAGATGGCCCCCCCAGCAGAGAGGGCCCAGCAACTCCCATACAAAACCTTTTAACCAAAATGTGTTTTGCTTACAGGAGTGTAGGGGCAAACATGAAACAGAGATCAAGGGAATAGCAAACCAATGACTGGCCCAACTTGAGACCCACACCATGAGAGAGAGCCAACCCCTGGCACTATTAGTGATGTTCCGCTTTGCTTGCAGACAGAAATCCAGCATAACTGTTCTCTGATATCCTTTATTGAGCAGCTGATGGAAACAGATGCAGAGACCCATAGCCAAACAATTGACAGAGCTCAGGGAGTCTTGTGGAAGAGTGGGAGGAAGGATAGAGGGAGCCAGAGGAGTAAGGACAGACACCACAAGAAAAACTACAGAGTCAACTAAGCTGAGTCCATGGGGCTCACAGAGACTGGACCACTAATCAAAGAGCATGCATGAACAGAACCTAGACCCCCTACACATATGTAGCAGATGTGCAGTGTGGTCATCATGTGGATACCCTAGCATTAGGAGTAGGGCACTGTCTCATCTCTGTTGCCTGCCACTGGATCCCCTTCTCCTAGCTGGGCTGACTTATGAAGCCTCAGTGGGAAAGGATGTTCATAGTCTGGCTGCAACTTGAGGAGCCAGGGTGGGTTGATAACCCTTGGGGGCCTCCCCTTCTTTGAGAAGGAGATGGGAAAATAGGGGTACTGTGAGGACAGGTAGAAGGTGGCTTGGATCAAGTTGTAAAGTGAGTAAATAAATAAATGGGAGGGAAACTACTGAAATTGTTTTTTCTTTTAAAAATTCTCTGAATAATAAAAGTGTTTGCAGGTGCCTTAGTTTGAGCGGGAACCCTGGGCCCAAATCTGCCTATCATAATGTTCTTCTTGTAGATTTCTAGGACCCTCTGGATCCTTCTACTTTGCTATTCACCCATGATTTTCTCATCTAGTGTCCCAATAGGATGTCCTCCCCTCTGTCCCAGTTTCCTGGTAACTGAAAGCTTTCATGGGACATGCCCCTTGGGCTAGTATGCAGATATAAGTGAGTACTCATATTTGACCATGTCCCCTGGAGGGGGAGACCTGGTGGCACTCAGAGGAAGGATAGCAGGTTACCAAGAAGAGACTTGATACCCCATGAGCATATACAGGGGGAGGAAATCCCCCTCAGGAACAGTCATAGGGGAGGGGAATAAGGGAAAAATGGGAGGGAGGGAAGAATGGGAGGATACAAGGGATGGGATAACCATTGAGATGTAACAAGAATAAATTAATAAAAAAATAAAAAATAAATTAGAAAAAAGTTTGCAGAATGCAGTTAGAAGAAAAGAGAGACAAATAGTACGTTCTGATAATACAATTCCTTTGGCCCAATAATGTATTTACAACACCTGCAGGAGAATGTCTTAATTTAAGGACATTGGATATGTAAATATATAAAATGATTTAATTAATGGCTTAGGAGTTACAAAAGATGACTACTAATATTTCCTATACTGTGTTTATAATACTTACTCAAATACAGACATGGATAAAGCAATCTACACAAAATTTCATATATGTATTTCTTCTAATTATAATATAGATTGAGAGCTCTGTACAAAAAATCTATGTCTATACTTGCCATTTTTCCAAATACAAGATTTATTATAGATCCATGAAGTGCTGTATCTGACTATAGAAAATAGACACCACTTACCATGAAAATTGAATTTTCCAAGTACCAGCTTACACATGATTTGCCTAAGTAACACACACATAGTCACTAAGATCTTCAGGTTGAAGTCCATAGTGTTTATATAGAGAATGGCTCTGTGAAGGTAAGCATTTAAGCCAAAAAGGAAACACACCGATCAGAGACAGCACATCCATAGGATCAGCACATCCTAGCTTCTGCTGATTAAACAGCCACAGATAGCTGCTGCAAGCAATGCATTGGACATTCCAAATCTTGTCTGTCTGTTGTTGCAGCACATAGCATTTTACCCTTGAACGTGCCCTTGCGATCGGTGACTCTCTCACAGGCAAACCAAGTTGGGTCAGTACAGTCACTATAGTTGAACCGAATGGAAGATTCTATGGTAGTTTAAGTCCATGTTTATGAAACTTTCCAGTGAAATGTAGATCAAGTAAGTTCTTTAGTATGTTAATAGCAAGCTTGTTTATAGGTTGCTCTTCATAAGTCTGTGACTTATTCATAAGTCATCTCTGTGAACTTGAGCATGTTAGAGCCTTCATCTCCTCATTTACTAAACGAAGATGCTAATACATCACTGGGTCTCCTAAGACTTAAAAAAATAGCATATATAAAACAACAACATTCAGAAATAAGAAGATATATGGTATGTTATTATATTCATTATCAATATGCTTCATAACTCCATCTAAAATTCTCTCTGGTAAAAATTAAAATGTATAATTAAGTGAGTGCTCAGCACTTTTCCCAACACAAATATCTAAAATTCACATGAGACTGAAGAACAGAGTCTGGGCAGTTGTTAAACCAGCAAAAGGTATAGTGTTAAGCTTCATTAAAGTGACAGAATATGTGACGCTTGGAGCAGCACTGAGAGGGTTTTGTTAAAATGTTCATATCAATCATACAGTCAATTCCATGATGAATCTGTTTTCCAATTCCAAATTCATAGGTAAAATATTGAAAATAAGGTGGTACACAAGATAATTTAATTAAGATTTCAAAATACAGTAGTTTTGTTTTGTACCAAAAATTATGGCTAAAAGAGTATCAACAGATAACATAAAATATTACCAACCTGGCACGGTGATGTACTCCTTTAATCCCAGTACTCAAGGAGGCAGAGGCAGGCGGATCTCTGTGAGTTTCAAGCCAGCCTGGTTTACAAAGTAAATCCAGGACAGCCAAGGCTACATAAAGAAACCCTGTCTTGAAAATAAAAATCACAAAAATATATTCATTATAAAATGTATTTACAACTTAAATGTTATCCTTAATCATACTTTAGAAGTTACAGTTCACTTAGTCCTTCCCCTCAAAAACACAATATATAAACTTTTCCACACACATTAAACCACCACAGTGCCTTAGGATAAAAATCCAGATCATGCATTGAGATAACTTTAGGCCTGAAGCATCTAACTCTCTTACCATATGTCTTTGAGTAAGTTTACCAGATGCTTCTTTAAAAATCTACCCTAAATCTAACAGTACAGAAGAACACCAACTCTTTATTTTCACTCATAAACCTGTAATTTTTTCAATGTGCAGCAAGATGGCTAGTCTCTGCTCCAGAAAGTATCTCCTTTGGGTCTGGACTCAGGGATGAAGTGTTTACACCCCCAAACTATGTGCTTGGCTAGCAGATAGATGGCAGGGAGCTCAGCTGGAGACTAAGCTCATCCCTGCATGGTCCTCTGCAGGGACTTACACACTGTCCTGTCACGCTGGCTAGTTTGAAAAAAAAATCCAGGAGAATCAAGTAGACTCACTCTCCACTTTTATGACTTCCCTAGGTAGTCACATAGAATCATTTCATGCCACATTAAAGAAAGGATCACAGAAAATCCTGTGAAGGACTTCCACAAGAGGGGTTTGAAAAATATTACTAAGGCCTCATCACTGTCTGAGGTATTGCGGTCTTTTTACTTCAACTTTTTTTTTGTTCTTCATGTTAAGAAGAATCAGATCCACATATATAGAGGTTAAGAATTAAGCCCAGTGGTTAATTAAAAAGAATCTTGGGGTTCATTTTCATGGACCCTCCAACTCTATGCTCCTGAGGAATATGCCAGAGTCCAGCCTTTCTTCCTGACAATCCCTTGTATAAAACCCACTCTGCTGTTTACCTGGCCAAACAGATGCTCAGCTCTGTCTGGCCAAGTGAGAGGAACATAGAATATCTTAGTTTCTTTTCATGTTGTTATGGCATAGGATTCTGACAAAAGCAACTTAAAGCAGGATGGACCAACTCTGACTCAGAAGTCAAGTGAAAGTCTATGATGGCATGGAAGTCACAGCAGCACTGTAACAGGCAGTTGGTCACAATGCACCTGCAGGAAGCAGGAAGCAGGAAGGAGAGGTAAACGTTGGTGCTCACCTTGCAGAGGCAGGGAGGTTTTCATATTCTCAGCATTAGAGATTCTTATTGCTACTCCCACATAGAATGAACAGGGTTGTGCTGAATATCTGTGGCCTGGTGTGCATGACCATGTGCCTGTCCAGTTTATTCAGATGCATGGAGTGGGTGTAGGTGGTGAGAGGGGGAGGCAAATTATATGTGTTAACAGTTAATAGTACCTCATGTGTTGTTAACCTCCCACCTTGTTCACTGACATATGTGTCAGGCTGGCTGGCTAACTAGCCCACAAGCTCCTGAGGATTTTCTTGTCTTCTTCCCTCATAGGACGTTAGGTTCACAGGTGTGTGATACTGTCTGGGTTTACTGGGTTCTGGGGGTGGACCTCAGGTTCTCATGATTATATAAGAACTAACCACTGAGTAATGTCTGCAACCCCCACCATAACTCTGTGTGTGTGTGTGTGTGTGTGTGTGTGTGTGTGTGTGTGTGTGTGT
>OU015745.1:110370744-110391694 GCA_907169655.1 Acomys percivali | reverse complement strand
TATGTGACTGGGTACTGTGTACTGCAACGTTTTGTCTTTAATTTTTCCCAAAACAGTGTAACTTCAAACATTTAAATTTTTATTAACTTTATTTTGATATCTATAGATAGCTTGCCCACATGCATGTGTCTGTATCACATATATGCATGATATTTGTAGATAACAGAAAAGTGCATTAGGTATTCTGGGACTTGAGTTAACTTAGAGTTGAGAATCACCACATAGGTGCTGGAAATTGAACCAAGATCCTCTGGAAGAACTCTCAGTGCTCTTCAGTGCTGAGCTATCTCTTCAGTCCCTCAAGGATTTTTAAAGAACAATGTACTGTACTCCACTCAGTACATAAGTATTAGTGATAGACTCATTCACACTATTCTCTACAGTTAAGCATACTGCCCACTCTTCTGGGTTTGGTTCCCAGCGCCCACACAGCAGCTCACAATCATCTGTAACTGCAATCCTGGGAATATGACATCCATTTCTAGCATTCATGGTCCCTGAACACAATGGTGCACAGAGTTATCTGCAGGCATAACACCCTATTCATAAAAATAATAGTTAAAAAATGGTTAGAAATACCTTAAATTTGTGTAACCATGCTACCTAAAATAATATAACCATCCCAACTAAAGGCCAAAGGTCATCAGATTGCATTTAAAAGAAAAAAGTGAATAAATCAACAGATCCAAGACCAAAAATGTGCTATCATCAGAAAACAAACTTTAAATCTAAAGGCACAGATAAAAATAAAAGGTAGGAAGACTGAGTTGATGTATTATAGTTACTATAACTGCTGTTGTAGTTTCTGGCTGTATTTTATTAAATGTGGGCTGTTTGCATAGCTTCTGTATTGTGGTTATACCTCAATAAAACTGTAAAGTGACGTGGCATGTGTAAGGGATGACAAGAACTCTAAACCTTTTGCTGCAATGAAAGCCAGCACTATGTAGGTGTTTAGCCAACTGGGGAAGAATATAAATGCTAGTCTGGTATTTCAGAGGTCATGCATTGCTGAACTTTACCCACAAAGCATAATACACTATATACTTCAGGCTTTGTACACAAAGAACCTAAATCAATTATATAAGATGTTCATATAATCATTAAAATGTGTAAAATATTCCTCTTCACTTTTGTCTGTACCAGTCAGACAGAAGGTCAGACCTGGGCACACAGCAATCATTTTCTGCTTTCGGCTTTACAAACCACAGCACTACATTGTACCAGGTGTTTAGAAACACAATGGCAGTGACTTGGGAGAAAATGTAAGCTGGCAGAAAGCAAAGGCAGACATCTCTGAGATTACTGCACCAGGTTAAGGCACAGATTTAAAAAACAGATCTGTGTGATTCTGAATGGAAGCTACAGTGGGCACAATAACTGAATGCAATGAGGATTTAAATTGTAAGGATCATATCTAAATAACTTCTTCCCTGACAGAGAAGAAAAGAACAGAAACAACCACATCAGAAAATGTGACCTTTCCAACAATATTTCATACATTATTGACATATGCTGGAAGATATTTGTACCCGTGCTGCAGGCAACCGTCAAGCTGTTTTGCTTATTTTGTTCATTGGAAGCTAGGAATGCACATCTTATAAATAGAAAAACAGGATGAGATAGGAAAGGCAAAAAAAAAAAAAAAATGTAAGAAAGCAGTTACAGAGTTCTCAAGGTATGGATAGGTATGGATGTTGCCAGGTCATTTCAAGCAGAAAGAACTACAAACAAAGCTTAAACCACTAACTGAATACATATAGACCATTCCTTCTGTTTATGCAATTATAGTCATCTTATAGCAATTACTAGCGGGTTCATTTTTCATTATCTCATTCAATTTATAAAAATATATGAAAACTAAATATATACTCGAAATATCATAATAGCAGAAGATACCATCAAGTGATGCTCATTTCTGTCTTTTGATAGTCATTGAACCTTCAGTTGACAGATGTGTTCACAAAATTTTAGTTATTTGTGACACAATCTGAAGGTATGTAGTCAATGTAACATCAACGTATGCCATGCAAGAAAAGTTCCGCTCTTAGAATAGAATGCTTCTCTTATCTATCTTTATTACCAAAATTTTTAGAAATACACACATACACACATGTGTGTAAATAATAATCAAACACATTCAATCGTAAATGGAAACATTCATGTACTGAGATAAAGAGATAATCAAAATCAGTGCAAGGTACAATTGCAAGTGAAGTTTTTATTTTATTATCTTATTTCTGTTCTATTTTATCATCTTATTTTGTTTTATTTTATTATTTTATCTTACTTTTTGTTTTTATTTTGAGATAGGCTCTCATGTATCCCAGCCTAGCCTGCCTATGTCACCAAAATTATTTTGTATTTCTGATCCTCTTGACCCCATGTCCCAAGCACTGAGATTATAGGCATGGTGTGATATCATGACTAGTTTATATTATGCAGAACATGGACCCCAGGGATTCAAGTATTCTAGGGAAGGACTCAACCAACTGAGATATACCTCAGACCTCAGTTTTACTCTTTTGCTTCTCTCCACCCAGAAAAGGTCATTTTACTATCTAAAAGCAATCAGTTTTTGGTCACAAAGACATATATTTTAAGAGAGCACATTCATCCTTTACTTATCATGTAGTACTTCAAAAAGGAAAAGAAAGTGTGAAGTAAACTTTAAATGTATGGTAAGATAAGTAACACCATGACCATAGCATATACAGAGTAGATATGCATGGCTTTCTACAGAAAATTAATTAGCTCTATTGACTATATGTATGTAAGTAGCTATTACAGATATTGTGCCAACTTGCTCTTGTGAAAACCACAGGCACAAACTTATTGTTTACCATAAGAAATATGTTGAAATGACACTAGGTGTGTTGGGGAACTGAATCCATGAGACCAAAAAGACAACTAGGAGTTAGTACAATAAATATATCATGGTTTTATAATAAAGAAAAGAGATTATCCTACTCAGAGAAATACTAATCATATGCAACAAAGTTGCAAAGCTCCTCAACAAACCATTCACAATGTACCAAATTAGAAAGACTAATAATGCCAGCCTGCTTTAAAGCTGAAGAAATGAACTTTAGTGGATAAAACAGACAGAAATCTCTGCTGATAAAACACACAAAATAATGGAGATTGTCTTTAAAACTAACTGTGTCGAATAGCAGATGTTAAATCATTTAGGGGCAGAGGAAAGCAAGGGGAGATTAGTGGAGTTCTGTGCGATGGTCAAGCAGGGGCTGTAGTTTTGGAAGAGGGATCCAGGAGTCCCTCAGTGAGAGGATTACTTTTAAAAAAGGCTGGCTGCAGCTGGGCATGGTGGCGCATGCCTTTAATCCCAGCCTTTAATCGGGAGGTAGAAGCAGGTAGATCGCTGTGAGTTCAGGGCCAGCCTGGTCTACAAAGCAATTCCAGGACCTCCAAGATAACATAGAGAAACCCTGACTCAAAAAACAAAAACAAAAACAAAAAACAAGAGGAAGAAGAAGAAGAAGAAGAAGAAGAAGAAGAAGAAGAAGAAGAAGAAGAAGAAGAAGAAAAGAAAGAAAAAAGAAAGAAAGAAAGAAAGAAAGAAAGAAAGAAAGGAAGGAAGGAAGAAAGAAAGAAAGAAAGAAAGAAAGAAAGAAAGAAAGAAAGAAAGAAAGAAAGAAAAAGGAGGAGGCTGGCTGGCTGCAAAAAGAGAGTGAGCATAATAGAAGTATCAGGTGGAATGATATTAGGTGAACAAGACTCTTTGGCAGGAACAACTTCGTGTGGGCATTTTAGATAGTGGCACATTAGTCATAGACCTAGAAGATGCCTAGTTGTGTAATTTTAATTATCAAAGAAAATAAACAAAATATAATAAAGCCTTATCAGACACAAGTTAAGTTAAAAGTAGGCTAGTTTTACAGCCCTGAGTGGTCTGGAAGCAGGTCTGAACTGTGGCCACAACTCAGTGGGACTGAACCTCCAAAGGTGCACTATCTAGACTGGTCTGCTATCTAGACTGGTTTGGGAAGGAACCTGACTGCATGCCACAGCAGTTTAGGCCTGGACAATAAGGCAGATAAACCCTGGCCCAGTGAGTCCCCATGGCCTGGCAGGGTCTCCAACTCTCTAGGGAGAAGCTGGACAAACCTGAGGGGTCTGGACAGGGTCTGAACTGTGGCCACAAATCAGTGGGACAGAACCACCACAGTCCTGCTGTCTGAACAGGTCTGGGTGGGAACCTATCTACCTGACACAGCAGTCCGTGCATACACAATTGGGTAGTTAAAACCTGGCCTGGCCAGTCCCCATGGCCTGCAGGGTCTCCCAAATGCTTGGGAGAGGCTAAACTGCCCTGAGGGGTCAGGACAGAAAATTAAACAGCTGCCCCCAACAGAGCTGGTCTGAATCCCCACTGTACCATGAATGGAATCAGGAAGAAGCCTACCTCTACTGACCCAGTCAGGAGCTTAAGGTGTAGAGCAAAGTCTCCTGGAGCAGAAACCAGGTCACCTGCCAGTTGCAGGGAAGAACTCCCCACAGGCAAGGACATGTGACCTATAATCCGTCACCAACTATCCACTTTCAAGGACCAGTGAAGGACACCAGAAGCTACCACCCAACATTAGAGATAGCAAGATGACTAAATGACAGTGTAAGAGTGCAAACAAAAACTAAAACAACTCGCCATCTCCAGATCCCAGCTATCCCAAAGAAAGCAACTCTGAGAACTCAAACATAATTGAAATATAAGAAACTGACCCCAAATCCTTAGTGATGAAGATGACAATGGAAGAAACAAATAAAATCCATAATCAATGTAGGAAGACACAGCCAAACAGGTGAAAAACATAAAAGAGGCCTATAGAGATTCACTGGAAAATTTTCAGGGAAATACAAAACACCAGATGAAGGAAATCAATAAAACAGTTCAAGATCTGAAGATGAAAATAGAAACAGTGATAAAGGCACAGACAGAAGAAAAATGGGAACAAGAGACATTAGAGAAGAAAGTAAGCAACACAGAAGTGAGCTTCTCTAACAGAATCCAAGAAATGAAGGAACGAACCTCAGAACTAGAAGATACAATCATAGAACACAAAGCAACCATCAAAGAAAATGCTAAATCTGAAAAATTCCTGACACAAAATATCCAAGAAATCAAGGACACCATGAAAAGACAAAACCTGAGAATAATAGGCATTGAGGAAAGAGAAGACACATGACTTCAAGGTCCAGAAAATATCTTCAACAAAATCATAGAAGAAAACTTCACCAATTTAAAGGAGATGCATGTAAACATACAAGAGGCCTACAGAACACCAAATAGAATAGACCAGAAGAGAAAAATCTTCCTGCCACATAAAAAAAAAAACACAAAATATACAGCACAAAGAAAAAATATTAAAAGTGGCAAGAGAAAAAGGCCAAGTAACATACAATGGCAAACCTATCAGAATTACATCCAGCTTCTCAGCAGAGACCATAAAAGCCAGAAGAGCCTGGACAGAGGTCCTGCAAATCTTAAGAGATCCCAGATGCTAGGCCAGACTATTATACCCAGCAAAACGATCAATAACCATTGACAGAGAAAATAAAATATTCCATGACAAAAACAAATTCAAGCAGTTCCTTTCCACAAATCTGGCTTTACAGAAGTTACTAGAAGGAAAACTTCACCACAAAGGGACAAGCCACAACCAAAACTACACAGGAAATAGATAAGTACACCATCACAAAAACACAACCACATAAACTCTCTACTGTAACCAACTTCAAAAATTAAGGGACTTAACAGTCACTGGCCATTAATCTCTCACAACATCAGTGGTCTCAATTCTCCAATAAAAAGACATAGACTAATTGAATGGATGCATAAACAAGATCCAACATTCTTCTTCATTAAAGAAACACATCTCATACATAATTATAGACTTTACCTCAAGGTAAAAGGCTGGAAAAAATATTCCAAGCAAATGGTCACACGAAGCAAGCTGGTGTAGCCATTTTAATATCTAATAAAAGAAACTTTCAATCAAAATTAATCAAAAGGGATAAGGAAGGATACTTCATACTCATCAAAGGTAAAATCAACAAAGATGACATCACAATTCTGAACATCTATGCTCCAAATACAAGGGCACCCACATCTGTAAAATAACTGTTGACAAAGCTTAAGCCACACATCGATCCCCAAACATTAATAGTGGGAGACTTCAACACCCCACTTTCACTGAAGGATAGGTCATTGAAACAGAAACTAAGCCAATAAGTAACATCATTAACCAATGTCATGAATCAAATGGATCTAATAGATACTTACAGAACTTTTCATCCAAACACAAAGAATTATACCTTCTTCTCATCACCCCATGGAACCTTCTACAAAATTTGATCACATAGTAGGTCACAAAGCAAGCCCCAACAGATACAAGAAGATTGAAATAATACCTTGTATCCTATCAGATCACCATCGTTTAAGGCTGGACTTCAGCTACTTTTATATACTAAATGATGTTTTCAAATTTTGAATGGGTGGTAAATACTGTAACACAAAATACTTCTCTATGTCTTTAAAATATTTATATGGTTAAAATAAAATGTGAATACACAAAATGCAAACACCCCAATTACATATGCATTTGAACATAAATTAACTTTTTTACTAGATTTGAAATTTTTAGTACATTAACAATTACATGACTTCTAAATAAGGTCAACTTTAAAAATCATTTTTGAAATTATTAATTTATTTTATACTAAATTAGTTTCAATTATATAATTAATTAATGCTTTAGTTAATGAGTATCATCTGAATTTTTATAACAATGGTATAGATCAAATTAAGAAATCACATTCTTTTTAAAGGATATTATAATTATGAAAATGTCAGCAAATTAATTATATGTTACTTGTACACTGTCAGGTTCTCTTAGTTGGCTACCTGTATAATACTAATGTGGTTAGCATGTCAAAGAATAGACTGCTGCTGGTATATGCTTCCTGTTGAAAGTGATACTGATATGATTTATGGGATGAGTGTGTGTGTGTGTGTGTGTGTGTGTGTGTGTGTGTCTGTGTCTGTGTGTTCGTTCCCAAGAACACAATGTAAGGCCTCATTCATGCCAAGAAAACAGCTACATGGTTGATACTGGGCTGCAATCTACCTTTTTTCTTCACTTTTTACTTTAAAACAAGGTTTTTCTAAGTTTCCCAATGTGACCTTCAACTACTTTTGTAGTCTAGGTAGGCCTCGGATTTTCAGTTAATTTTCTTTAACCTCCTGCATAGTTGTGATTAGAGACCTGCTCTAGCACATCTTTCTGAATGCTAATTCTTTAATTGCAAGTTTGCCACGTGAAATTAATAATTTTCTTATAGTGAATTACTCAATTATTTAACAAAACTATTATAAAATAAACCTTAAGAAATAATACAGTTCTATCATAGACAATGGAATATTTAACAGCTAGCATACTTGTTAGGGATATACCTTAGCCAAAATAAAAGTGCTAAATTACTTAGAGACAGAGTTATAAATGAATTGAGATTCACTTTCAGTGGTGGGAGTCAAATGTTATTTAATAGTATAGCCTAAAAATACACAGACCCATCTCTTTATGACAAAGTATAGGCATGCTTGCTTACACATACATAGTCCAGTATTGTATGTAAATGTGAAGATGATTGTTAATACATTTGCATGAACATATATTGTTACAGTTATTTTTATACAACCATGTTTCTTTCTCAGTTTCTTTCTTAGCCTAGCTACCAGACAAATAATTGAGACTTTTCAGACTTGTTTAATAATAAGATTCACAACACAATAACTGAGCCGTTTTAACTCTATTCTGTACTCTCGAAGCAATTTTGGCTCACTCCAAGCTTATTTCCCAGAGATACTTGCACTTTGTAGATTTCCCTGATCCAAGGCTCTCTCCTGATTTTTCCTGGACCTCTCTGGTGGCTGAATCCCCTACTTCCTCTTCTAACTCCTTCTTCACTGGCTTCTTCTCTTCACTCCTTCTTCATCTTGTTCTCTGTGTTCTAAATTTTAAAAATATGAAAGTAAGTGTGCAAAATCTTGAACTGATAAAGGTGTCTTGACTAACAGGGAAATCTCTTTTCATCGGAGTTCCTTGCCAAACACTTGCTAAGCCTACTCTCACCTCTGCTCAGTGATTGGCTGTAAACCACTTTATTAGCATATAAAGGAACAATTGGGAAGCAGAATTTACACAACAATGAGACAGGAGATTCTCAGAACAAGGCTTGCAATCAAAGATGAAGGATACAGAAATCAGCATTGACTCACACAATAACCTTATGCCTATAATGTATACTTTCCAAGTTAGCTTAGCTACTTTCCTATAGTTACAATTGGTATAATAATTAAATAATTGAATCATTAATTTTATTTATCAATATTAGCATTTACATTAACTTTGCTGTGCATGTGTGAAATTGATTTCTGAGATGCAAAGTTTGACTTAAAACATGTACAAAACAGAAGAACCCTAATAGTAGTAACTAAAAAGAAAATGTTTTTCCTGTTTACACAGCTTGCAGACCAGGATTCTATAAAGCATTTGCTGGGAACACAAAATGTTCCAAATGTCCTCCACACAGTTCAACCTACGTTGAAGCAACTTCAGTCTGTCGGTGTGAAAAGGGTTACTTCCGGGCAGAAAAAGACCCACCTTCTATGGCATGTACTAGTAAGTCTACGCATTTTGTATTTGGAAATTATGTTTCCAATCATTTCGTTCTCTGTGTTCTAAATTTTAAAAATATGAAAGTAAGTGTGCAAAATCTTGGACTGATAAAGGTGTCTTGACTAACAGGGAAAGCTCTTTTCATCGGAGTTCCTTGCCAAACACTTGCTAAGCTTGTGAAATATTTCCTGTTCAAAGCATATATACATACTTGCTATGAAATATAAATCATACTTTGAGGCACTGCAAAATTTCCCTAACTAATATTGTCTTGACGAAATTAAAAACTTAAATAAAATCTCCATTTTTCCTTTAGATATGAAATTTATCACTTGAGGGAGACGCCAGAGAAATTTGTAATCGACTCTTTGTAACAGACTTGCAGACAAGCTTGGTTTCCCTTAACATGTAACTTTAAAGGAAGGTGTTTTTTGAGTCTGTACACATTTCTCTCTCTCTTTCTGCTCTCTCTGTCTCTGTTTCCCTCTATGTCTCTCTCTCTCTCTCTCTCTCTCTCTCTCTCTCTCTCTCTCTCTCTGTCTCTCTGTCCCCCCTCCTCTCTCTCTCTCTCTCTCTCTAGCAATAGTACATTTGAATTGAACGTGAAGGTCATTTTAATGAGTGACCGCAGAATTGTAATGGTTTGTTGTTTTCTATTTTCTAAAAATTGTGTAGTATTTATATATTTTAAAAAGTAAAAATAGTAATGTTTTACTAAGATAGACAGAAATATAAAATCACTCTTGTAGAGTCACAAACTATTATGTGACAATTTGCCCTTTTTTGTAATGAATAAGTGCTGAAATGTTAAATTAATAATGGCATAATTCATAGAAACAATGATTATAATGTCTCATTTTTATGTTTTCTTGAGTTTAAAGTGTTCCCTTCTTAAAAATTCAATATATTTCATTCTTTGAGAATTTCACACAACAACATAATAAAAATATTATCACATTCCCCAATGGGACTATTCCCCTCCCTACCATTTCTACATGCACCAATGTATCACCCTCTGAACTTTGTCATTGTTTCCTGCTTTCCTTCCTTCTTTCCTTCCTTCCTTCCTTTCTTTCTTTCTTTCTTTCTTTCTTTCTATCTTCCTACCTTTCTTTCTTTCTTTTTTGAAATTCACTAGGTCCAATTAATGTTGCCCACATGAACCTGGGTTAGGACTCATCCATCGGAACATTGAACAACTACCAAGAGCCACAAGTTCAAAGAGGAACCAATCTTAATTGATGCAATGGGGCCTGTGATCTTGCCAGTCTTATAAGAGGATTGGCTCCCACTATTTATCTTCTCTTCCAGGTTTTGATATAATATATTCAAGTTTTATCATTAATGCTTCCAGTTCATTTTTTATTTCTAGTAATGTAAATACATTTAAAAGCAGGTTTATTTGGTTGTGACTACTATTCACTTCGAATTACTTCTTTATTGCAATTAGATTTATAAAAGCCACCCTACTGTGTTTAATTTGCCTTCTACCACTTTAAATAACTATATTGGAAAAATTAACTGAAGTTCCTCATTTTCATTTGAATTAGAAACATCTTTGTCCTCCTATTCACTACATTTAATTCTGTTGCACACTCATTCTTGAAACTACATGTGATGTGTCCTAGTTTTCATTCTGTTGCTTGGCAGACAACATGACCAAAAGCCACTCAGGGAATGGAGTGCACTTATTAGGTGCAGTCAATCATTGAAGAAATTCAAGGCAGAAACCATAGTGTAATGCTGTTTCCTGGCTCTCTCCTATGCTCATGTTTAGCTATCTTTCTTATATAGCCTAGGACTGCTTGGACAGAAAATGGTGCTGTTCACAGTAGACTGGACCTTCCTTAATCAATTAACAATCAAGATAATCCCCCAGGGACAAGCTCAGTTCCTCAAGCTAGGTGTTCCTCCTAGATGGCTCTAGGCTATGTCAAGTTGTCAAAGTTAACTAGGGCATGGTGAGTCTGAAGGAGTGCAATCTCCATGCTCTCCCAATCTTCAATTTTCTGTTATGACACTGATGCTTTCTCTTCTTCCTCTCTTAGATGTTGGCTTTCTTCACAATGCTTAAGTGCCTTTTCAGTATAGTCTTAATGTCTCCTATAGTTCCAACTGTCATCTATAGGTAGATGTGTTGATAATTTTGTATATTCCCAATCCTGTGTTCTAAGTGTCAAAGTCTTCTAGCCTAGGGGTTAAGGACTCTGATGACCTGTACACCCTACAGAATCATACTCACTCCTGTGACTGTATGCACCATGCTGCCTTGGCAAACTTACTGGCCTTCAAAGATGCTGAGTTTGTTCCCTTGGTAACCCGATTTCTACCACTTGAAGCATTCTCTCCGTTAGGCTTCTTTTGACTGTTTAAATTCCATCCTGCAGGATCAAATATCAGAGCTTAGGATGGTTATTTTCTGACCAATCTTACAGAAATGGCACCTGTCCCTCTTGATCTTTTGCCAACGTGTTGTATGTTTTATGCACTATATCATCTAAAACCCTTACTTTATTTCTGTACCTCCTCGCTATTTACTGTCATTTTATCACACCAGGCTACAAGGGCCATGGGACCTGTAATGCTTTTTGCAGACTGCAATCTCGCCTCTCAGAATAGTACCTGGCATACAGAAGGGCCTTAATATTTGATGAACAGAGAAACTAATCAGTTCAAGCTTAACTTGCCAGATCCAGTTTTATTACTGTCGACCTTCAGTTGCTCATCCATATTGCTCTGTTTTCCTTAACTTGATGAACCTTCATTTATCTATGCTTCCAAGACAGAAGCCCTAATTGTACTTCAAAGCAAGAATATCCAAGGTCAACACTGATCTTGTCTTCTGACTCTAAAGTTAACTGTACCAAGGTATTTGCAACAGTCTTAATATCCATTTATGCTTAAAAAAAAATCCTTGCTGATTTAGACAGATTTTTTTCTTTTTTTGGTTTTTCAAGACAAGATTTCTCTGTGTAGCTTTGGCTGTCCTGGACTTGCTTTGTAGACCAAGCTGGTTTCAAAATCACAGAAATTCACCTGCCTTTGCCTTCCTATGTACTGAAATTATAGGTGTGCACCATGGCACTCTGCTAGTCACAAATTATTAAGTTAATTAATTACAATTCTTTTCAATCAAATGTAAATCAAAGGTAATAAGAATAAATGAGTGAAATATGAAGTGCTTTCTCTGATATAATGATATATTTCATATATTCTAAACATTATTTCTCAGGTGACTCATTAATATAGGCTTTGTACATTCCAACAGCATCTGTGGAGGCTCCTCAACGGTGTCAGAACTTAGTCTCTTTTGACTATTTTTGAGAGTCCAGAGTATAGAAGGACAATTATCCGGGACTATGCTAGGTCAATAATCACTGATTTTTGTAAACTCAACAATAAAATAAGTGTTGCTTTAAAAAGTACTTATCAAGTAGGAAGGAATAGACATATATAAAATATTTAGTACACAACTGAGTGTAAGGTCAGAAAAACAGATCCTAGCACTTCAACTTTGCTTTTTCTCTTGATTAGAAATCAGTGGGAATTTGCTTCTTTAGAGGTACTGCAGTGTTTACACATTTAGAGATTTACATTGCCTACTTTCAAAGGTTCCAGCCAAATGCAAATCACACATGTGCACAGCTCTCCAGCATACCAGTAAAGATACTGTGTTCTGGTTGCCTGAACATATAATCAAGTATTCTGCTCATAAAACAGTTACTGGCAACTTCATCCTTAATACACAGAAAAATACCACGTCTTTGTATTGGATATACAATGACAGTGGTTGGGAAGGAAGCATAAAACTTCAATTTCCTTTTGGTCTAAAGCTAACACCATGAAGCATGGCTTCATTATTCTGGGAATAATTGGCCACTTCAGAGTCATTATTCTTTCATTCTTGTTTTGAGCATAATATGTGCTGCTTTCAGTACAACTAGTGGGCTCCTCTCTTATGCTGCTCTATTCAGAGTCTGCACTTCCTGGATGGGTATGCGAGGCTCACAATCAGATCCCTCTGCTCTGCCTGCTTCCTCTTCCTTTCTATCGCTTCCTTTCATTTTTATTCTAATACTCATTTTCTTTGAACTTAAATTCCACATGGAAGATATCAGTATTGGGTCTTGATTGTTCGCATCACAGGCTAAAGCACAAAAGCAAAGCTGGTGACTTAGGTGACTCACTGTAAACAAAATGTAGCAGCCACAATTTTGCAGGAGCCTGAAAGGAGAAAGGAACAAAAATAATTTTTATTTCCTCCAGCAGGCTGAACTGTGTCCTGTATTTGCTTTGTTATAGAAAGCAACTCTACGTATTTATTGAGCGTATTGCAATATTGTAATTTCAAAAATTGAAATGACCCTATGCTACAGAATAGTCACCTGCATATAATGAATTCAGTCCCAGCCTCACCAGTATAGAGCACAAATACAAGATATCGTTTGCATTTCATAGCATAGTCTAACCACAGTCACTTTAGTAGATATTGCAGCAGAGTTTCTTTCTTTAAATTATCTGGGAAAGCTATCTTTATTAGAAGAATTATTAGAAGGATAGGCTGCTGATGTTGGAAAATCAGTAAAAACTTGTTACTACCATGAATATCTCCCTGGCCTCCACAATGGGACTTGAGGAAAAATGTCCAATTCAGTATTATCAATTATACATTGGAGACTAGTTATTAAAAGGCACCTATAGTTTCAAAGAAAACATTCATAATTATCTTGTGGTATTGTGTGTTTCCAGGAAGATGGACTAGTTTCTTTGGTTATACTCACACATTGTTTGCTTTGCTCTGCCAAATTATAACAGCTTAATCTACTTGTATTTTTCTCTACCATTTCTAATGGATGCTATTTCAAAGTATTTGAATCAAGTAAGAACAGGGCTTAATGTAAATATACATTTTTCTTTCACAGTAGTAGGTAAATCATTTAACACCAACCAAATCCCTAAGAACACATTTTCTAGTTTATGTTTTTCCATTTATTCTTGATATGAGAAGCTAAAATACATTTCTGTAATTCATTTCTGTAACATTATCATTGATTATATGAAATAAATCATGTGAAATACGATGGATTCTCTTGGGTTTTGTCTGTTTTTTTGGAAATGTTTTATTATAATTTACTCACATTACATCCCTATTGTAAGCTCCCTCACTCTTGTCTTCCTGTTCCCACCTTCCTCAGCCCTCTATTCCCCTCCCCTTGACCTCTGACAGGTGGAGTCCTCCTCCACCACCATCTGACCACAGCCCATCAGGTCTCATCCAGATAGTATGCATCCTCCTCCTCGGTGTTCCCACAGAGCCTCTCCACCAAAGGGGAGTGATCAAATCCCAGACACCAGAGATCTTGTCAGAGACAGTCCCCTGCTCTCACTGACCCATTCCCCATGTGGCAGATTGGTTACACCCAAAGAGGGAGCCCTAGGTCCTCTGTTTGAACTGTCTTTGGTTGGTGTATCAGTCCATGCAGGCCCTCCTGGCCTGGACCCCCTGGGTCTAGATCCGTCAGCAACTGCCCCTCTGCCCTGCAAGCCCTCCCCGCATCCTTCTACCTTCATACAACTTTCAGTTTTTCCTCCACAGTCTGGCTGCAAGTCCCAGGATTTATACCCATCCCTCATTGGGTGGAACCTCTCAGAGGAAATCTATGTTGGTCTAATATTTACTTAAAAGTGAGTATATGCCAGGCTTGTCTTCATGGCTCTGGGTAACCTCACCGAGAATGATCGTTTCTAATACTATCCATTTGCCTGCAATTTTCAAGGTTTCCTTGTTTTTGATAGCTGAATAGTATTCCACAAATAATATAAAGTATCTTGGTATAACTCTAACTGAGAAAGTGAAAGACATAAATGGAAAAACCTTCAAATATTTGAAGTAAAATATTGAAGATTTCTGAACCTGGAAAGATCTCTCATGCTCATGGATCAGGAGAATCAATATAGTAAAAATGGCATCTTAACCAAAAGCAAACTACAGGTTCAATACAAATCCCATCAAAATACCTACACAGTTCTTTACTGACTTTGAAAGATCAATTCTTAACTTCATATGGAAAAACAAAAAACCCAAAATAGCTAAAATGATGGTACTTGGTGGTGTTCTTACTATGGCCTGTCATCATTAATAGAATCTAATCAAAGATCCATGGACGCTCTTTTGATTTACGTACATTTTAATGCATACATAGAAGTGTTCAATTCTACCCCCTTGGAGAGAAGAGGTGCCACAAAGGGGATAACATTTAAATCTGAGTAGAATTGTCTGTAATGCAGAAAGTAAAAGCAATTTAAAAGCTGAATACACAAAGGCATTGTTGTGTGACACTTTTCCTGGGGCGGCATTAACGAACATCTGTTCAACCCAAAAAAATTAATGATGACAGGCTGTAATAAGAATATCACCAAGTACCAAAATCCAATGTGATGAACCACTGCATTGCCACTGAGGTTACTTATAGAAGTTTAGGAGATGTTACCAAAAGTAGCAATGGTGTCTCAAAAACAGCTGCTACACCTAAAGCCTACCCTCCACAGGTGACAGTTCATGGACACTGGAGACCTTGTAATAACTACATAACACACAGGTAACTCTATTGTGGTCAGAGTTTCTTTTCTAGGCAGCTCATTTGGCCTGCACTTCTTCCAGGCTACACATTGCTATATGTCTCTCCAGTAGTCCTTTATATAATTTTGAGAGAGAGGGAGAGAAAGAGAGACAGACAGACAGACAGACAGATAGACAGACAGACAGACAGAGACAGAGACAGAGAGACAGAGAGAGACAGAGACAGGCCTAGTGTATTTGGTCATTTTAAAGACTTCTGAGGCTTCTTGATTGTTTACTTTCTGAGTCAGTAGGGATCTCTTCTGGGAATTTCCCAAGTCTTTAGCATGTATTGAGTCTTAAAAAGTATTGAAAAAATGCTAAATCAAGAAAGTACAACAATAAAGGGTGAAAGATCAAAAGATGGACCATGGCCAGGTTATAAACACTTGTAGAAAAAGATGAGAACCTTGGATGTTTATTCCACAAATAAATGGTACCTAGTTTGCTCATGTATTTGTTTTAATTTAAAACTTTAAAAATGATATGAATTCTAAAATATTGTTTATCTTCAGGCATAGTATTGTAAAATAGTAATGTGACCATTTCTCAGTTTTTTTATTTTTTTATTTTATTAATTTATTCTTGTTACATCTCAAAGGTTATTCCATCCCTTGTATCCTCCCATTTTTCCCTTATTCCCCTCCCCTATGACTATTCCTGAGGGGGATTACCTCCCCCTGTATATGCTCATAGGGTATCAAGTCTCTTCTTGGTAACCTGCTGTCCTTCCTCTGAGTGCCACTAGGTCTCTCCCTCCAGGGGACATGGTCAAATGTGAGGCACCAGAGTACATGAGAAAGTCATATCCCACTCTCCACTCAAGTGTGGAGACTGTCCTGTCCATTGGCTAGATCTGGGTAGGGGTTTAAATTTTACCGCCTGTATTGTCCTTGGATGGTGCCTTAGTTTGAGCGGGACCCCTGGGCCCAAGTCGGCCTATCATAATGTTCTACTTGTAGGTTTCTAGGACCCTCTGGATCCTTCTACTTTGCTATTCTCCCATGCTTCTTTCATCTAGAGTCCCAATAGGATGTCCTCCCCTCTGTCCCAGTTTCAAGTTTAGTTATTGAAATTAAATGTGAGAATATTAAAAATAAAGAGGCAAATTTCATTGTTATGAAGAATGCAAAAAAGTACACTGTACTGAATCCTGAGAATTATTTGCTTTAATGGTACACATTTTAACTGTTCTTCTTTAGAGACTGATTAATCAATTTTTATAAGAGAGGTCACTGGTAGAGAAACTGTCACTGATTGCTAATTTGTATATTCTAAAAATTTTAAGTTAAAAGTAATTTGAAAGGAGAATAACCTCATGAAATACTTTCTAATACTTTGCCAGGCATTTTATTTACATATATGCTACAAAGAAGTAATGTTGAAACAAAGATAAAAAGGCTACCCCTAATATCATACCACTCCTGACTGACTCATTGAGCTGTTCTACTTTCTTACACAATCTTTTTTCTTTCTTTCATTTAAGCAAGTTGATTTGCCATTCATTTCCAAATACATAAATATTTAATTACAAAATTTGAAAGTAAGAAAAGAAGTGTCTTTGAGTTCAATATTCTCCAATAGATGCCCAGTTAAATATACTTTAAAAGATTTAGGCATGTCATTGCATTAACAGTGCTATTATTTATAAAACCTAAAATTAGTACTGAAATGTGGTAATATGACTTATAGAGATATTTTTTAAGTTTGATTTTATAGAAATTTGAGAACATATTTTAAGGCAATATTAGGTCTAAAGTTGTACCTTTTGCTGACCAGATGAATTTGCTTTTTTTAAATATTGAAATCACAGCCAATGCTCATTTGCCAAAATATTTACATAATCATTTCTAGAAGGTTAAATGGATTCTTTTAATGTTAACTCCATTAGATTAATATTGAAATATTAATCTATCATTTTAGCATCATCTACATGAAAATTTTGCTAGGAATCAATATTATTATATACTTTGGAGTTATTAAATAAATAGGGTAGCTACTTAACTAGGAAATAGATTTGAGATTATGTCAGCTCATGGCTTCATAAATTGCAGTCACTCTCCCCATGTGTCTGTCTCTATAGGTCTGTCACAAAGCAGATTTTCAAGTTGGGGAGGGGGTGTTAGAATTAACTACTCTCCATATGCCAGCATGGATGCCAAGAAAGCAGCAAAGGGACCAGCCTTCAATATCTCCTTCAAGGACACACCCACAATGACCTCAGTCTTTCTCTAGCTTCTGTGTGATGAAGTTCTTAGAACCTTCAACAGCACCAGAGGTGGGCACCGTAGTCTTCAGCATATGACTTTATATTTCACATTTAAACCATAACATTTTGTTCTAACTTTCTGTATTATTAACAACCAAAACAAATGACATCCACTCTTAGCTATATGAATGATCATTTTAGGTCGACAATTTTAAGAAGGATTTCTTATGATTTAACACATTACGAATACCACATCACAAAAAAAGGGGGAATGTAATCCTTAAACTTGCTTCTTTTCTAAGCCAGCCTTTATTTAGCCTTATTTAGATCATTTGTTCTAAACCTTTGGCGTGTCAAAATATCCTTTCACAGGAGTCACCTGAAACCAGTGGGAAACACAGATATTTACATTATGATTCATAACAGTAGAATATTTATAGTTATAAAGTAGCAACAAAAATAATTTTATAGTTAGGGGTCACCATAACATGAGTAAATTTATTAAAGTATTGAAGGCTGAGAACCACTGGTGTAGACTATTCTATAGAAATCTGGTATTTCTCCATATATTTCTTAGATAATAAGATGCAATGAATCAATTTTGAGAAAATGCTGTAGTCAACATGGCAAAACAACCTATACTACCTTTGTTCCAGTGGCAGTGGGCCAGAAGACTCTTATTTGAACACCGAATTTGGTTTTATTTGAAATCATGTAGGATTTCACATACTGCACAAAGATATTTTGAAAGACACAGCTATGTTTAAAAACAATATTCATTAGAAAATAAAATTTACACTAAAACAAATGTATAACATACCCAGCCTCTGTGGGGTGACAGGAAAGAGAGACTGTGGGGCCAGGTCTTTCTGAGGAGGGGAAAGAATGAAAGTGTTACTTGACCATTTGGGTTTTTATTCTTTCAAAGTCTGAAGAGGAAATCAAAATTGAAGCAAAAAGATGCTTATGAGTAGGTACCCTACTTATAAATAGTCGCAATACAAAGTGCAGCAAAAATAAAGTTAGTTTTATTGTAAAGGTTTTTTATATCCTGGGCTTTAAAACAGCTACTATAGGTCAAGAATAATTGCCCTGTCTTTATAAAGTCAGTCTGGAGAGTGAGGATAAGAGCTATATTCTATCCAGTGTGAGTTATGTGTTTCCCCTGGAAAAAATAGTCAACATAAGAAAATCCCTAATATTTTTCAATACAAATGTCTCTAAATGTATTGTTGCTGCCACATTGTTTTCTGGGTGTCATATAGCATTTGTATAATTTATAAATGATAACAAAGCAATCAGGCCACGTTTAGAAAAGCCCACTGACACATAATTTAGTTGAATCTGAGGATTAGAATTAATTGTCTCTCTTTGTTCCAAGTTCTAAATCTTAGTAAATGATTCAGTACATGTCATTACAGCTTAATATTTGCATGAAATCACAGTTTATCTGGCATAATTTAACAGCAATTAAAAAGCTATTTAATCATCATGCAAATTGGTGTGAGGGCCCTTGAGTAAGAGGGGTGTCTCTATTTTTTAATTTTTAAAACATATGTCCAAGCAGATAGTTATATATTTGTGGACACCCATAACATAATTGATAATGTTTCCTAGTTGTAGAGGTATAAATGAATAATAATTCACATTATCAATTATAAATAAGAGAAATGTGTCATGTTGAAGCATTATTAGTATAATGAATTTTTATCCCTCATGCATAAGTTTAAGAGGAAAGTAAAATGCACACTTGATCCTGTATTTGCTTATAATTTCCTCCATATTTTCTTGTCTGAAGGCACAAATATCTGTAAGCCCAGTGGAACATGAAGTGAAATGAAGCAACCTTTAATAAAAATTTCCATCACATTTCTAGGTCTAGTCTTAGGTAATAGAAATACAGATGGCTGGAAGTTCCTGCCTATATGAGGCTGACATCAGAACTACACAAAAAGAAAAGAAGAGCTGTCACTCAACATCTAGCGGGTAGGCCTGGATTCTGAGTCCTGAAGGCTGGTCCAGGAGAACTGATGGACCTTGGGATCAAATGTCCTAAGGGCCCGCTTCTGTATGAGGGGAAGTTAGAGCACTTTAAGGTGAGGCCCATCTCCTGGGTACTAGGCCCGTTCCCAGTCTCACTAGGGGACGGCACTAAGCTAGGAGTAGTGGTAGAGCAGGCCCCAGCAGCTGCAAATCCAAGTCCACCATTGGTGCCTGACCACTGGGCATCCAGTGGTGGTTCCCCTGGAATAAATGGGATCTGGAATGGTTATGGTGGAGGAATGGCAAACAAGAGGCTGAGTGAGCACCCCAGCAAGCCAACCAGCATTTATTTATAAACCTTGGACAGTAGGAAGAGATTTTGAGGGCAAATGTCTCTGAATCATTGCTAGGGCTAAGGGTGCCAAAATACTTAATCTACATACAGTACCTCATTTACAGGTAGTAACAGGAGGCCCTATTCCAAGAAGGAGAAAACAGCACTTAATTATCCTATGAGTGAGGGAATGTCTTCTAGTTGTGATCAAAGGTCATTTGCTAGAGGCTAGAATCTCCTCAGCATAAGATGTAGTACTTTCAGGGATTCCCTGTGCTTGTTGAAGAAGTTCCTTATCAGGAAAGGGTTGTACCTGGGACTGTAATCTTCCCTGAGCAATGTAAGGAGCTATGTGAGGAGCTATGTGATGCTTCTTACAAGATCTGGGGTTACCAGATCATGTGGAGTGAGAGCCCTGCTGAGAAAAGGGGGTCCACCAGCACAGACCGAGTGCAGAGGATTTCTGGAGAAGTTAGACTTCACCCTTATCCGGAGGAGTCCCACAAAGAACCAATATCCCAATGCCAATGCTCTGTCATGTAGATTTATGGTTAGTATTCTGCTCATGAACAGTAAATAGGACATTTTATTCTTTTCATTTATTTATTTTTTGTTATAATTTCTTTACATTTCATCTCGATTGTAATCCCTTCACTCTTATCTTCCTGTTTCCACTCATCCTTCCTCTTATTCTTAGACCATGCACTATACTGTACTTTGTTCTTCCAAAGTATCCATACATTTAAACTTTCCATACATTAAAACATTTTTGTGAGTGCATGAGTTCACATCTGTAGAACCCACAGAAAATGGGGTTCATGGGGCAAGCATTCTATAATCCTAACTCCCTGAAGGAGAAAGGAAGCTAACCAGGATAATACCCAAAAGCTTGTAAATTGTAACCAGTGGAAAAACAATGAAAAAGACCATGTCTCAAACAAGGTAGAAAGTAAATACTGCCACTCTGTTGTCCTTGGTATCCCTGGTATGTGCATGCCTTCATTCACACACATTATACACACATATGCACACACATGTGCACATGAATACCTGCATGCATGTAGAGAGAGAGAGAGAGAGAGAGAGAGAGAGAGAGAGAGAGAGAGAGA
>OU015745.1:110349892-110360814 GCA_907169655.1 Acomys percivali | reverse complement strand
TTTTTTTTTAATTGAACATGTATTTATTTTCCCGTGAAACATTTTTTTGAGTTTGGCATCAGGCCTTGCATAATACATTAAGAAACTGTGACTTGTTCTAGGTATTGAAAATGTCAGCTGTTTCTAGGGCAACAAAGCTGTTATGTAAAAGATAGTGCTGGTCCACTTGGACATGATGATTTTGAACAAAGAATATAAATAATCAGTAAAACATGAAAAACATGATTAAATAAAATCACCTAACAAATAATTAGTTCATACTTCTACATTCATTTTATTTTCCTAATAAAATAATACAATTATTTCTAATCAAAGATATCACAGATATATATTGAAATGCCACAAGACTATATTACAAACTAATTAGAAAAGTGGATATCAGTGAATGATAGTTAAACTAAAACATTTTTTAAAATGACACAAACTAAATTCCTTAACTCAGAAGATTTCCTTAGAGAGAAAATAAAAGTACATATGAGTGAAAATATAGCAAACAGAAAAGCATAAATTTTACAAATCAAAAAGACTGACTTAATAGGAACTGATTAAATCAAAAGCTTCTGAAAATAAATGATGAGCTGGAGAAAAATAAATATAAGATTCATCCACAGAGAGGTAGTCAATGGACAAAAGCTAGAAATTCTTTGGGGAAAAAAACCCAGGATTGTATAGCATCCATTAAAAACACAGTACTCTTAGTAAAAATCAGAAATGAAAATTTACAAAAAATGATAGTATTCACATTGAACTGATTGTGAATTTGTATGTATGTGTGTGCCTCTCTCTGTGTCTCTCTGTCTGTCTGTCTGTCTCTCTGTCTCTCTGTCTCTGTCTCTGTCTCTGTCTCTCTCTGTCTCTGTCTCTCTCTCTCTTTCTGTCTTTCCCTCGTGTGTGTGTGTGTGTGTGTGTGTGTGTGTGTGTGTGTGTGTGTGTGTATTTATTTTTCATTGTTAATGTTTTTATATGTTCAGAGGGTGATTTGGTCAAAGTCCTCACACCACTGTAGAATTAGCTACAAAAGTACATGATACTGCACACCACACAATAGAATCACTATGCTTTCTAAGACTACTACTATTATACATCATGGTTAAGGAAAAATAGTACAAAGCTAACATGCTATTTTAAGTTGAAAATGTAGCCTACATGTCTTAAAGGATCATCCCACAAATAAGGAAACTTCATTTTACCTATAAAATAGTTACTGAATGTAAGCGACATTTACAATATCATGTTCAAGAGACTGAAAGTCTTGTATACATTATCATACCAACTAATGCCTACATATATAATCATAAGAAAATTATTGACATAGTAATGTCATAGGGGAAATATTTTTGTGTGTGTGAAGAGGAATTTTAATCCAGCAACATGGCTACATTGGCAAGGGATCACATCCAAAGTTCCAAGTCTGTGTGCTTTGATTCAAATACAGAAATATCCTTAGTATACACCTTTAATCCCTTTGGCTGGAATTTAGCACATGCCTTTAATCGCAAATAATTCCATCTAATTGAGGGGCAGACAAAGAGATGAACAGGAAATATTTGACAAAATGAGTCAGGGAAAGAGAGAGAGCAGGAAGTTTGTAGAGACAGTACAGTGTAGGAGGGCCGGTACAGGAATACAGTAGAGCTGGTACAGTCAATACAGCACAGTTTGGTGCAGTTCAGAAGCAGTTTGTTGTTGTTGTTGTTTTGGTTGTTGGTTTTGTTTTTGTTTTCTCTTTTGTTTTTTTCTTTTTAAGCAGAGTTATCCAGTGAGAAGCCAATTTGAATCAGTCGTCTTGGAGAGGAGTTTTGAACCATAACAATTGAGTTGGACTAGCCAGACAAACTGCAGAAAAGACTGAAAAGGGTATGTTTATTCAGCAGATGGTCACAGAGGCTGAAAACACTCTAGGCCTAGGTTAGCAGACGGAAGCCAGAAGCTGAAACCTCCAAGGTTCATGCCTGCAGATGATTAGATTGTGTTGAGGCAAGAAGGTTCCAGGACTATGCCTAGGGTTATTTAGATAGAAACACTTTGGGCTCAGCCCAATTGATGTATTAATAAAGCTTGAGTGTGGCTCTCATCTCAACCTATCATCTGAGGAAATAAAAACAACATTTACATGTGTGAGAATGTTTCTTTGAATAATAGGATTTCTGTTATTTCTCTAAAATACTTGCAACATCCTTTATGATCTGACCTACTTAACTTTTATCTTTTTAAAAGCTTCTATCTACGAGGTGCCATAGCTGCTCTGAAATTCTATGTAGACCAGAATATCTCAAACGTGTAGTATCTTCCTGCTTGTGCCTCCTGAACACTCAGGTTACAAGACGGTCCTACCACATCCAGATATTTTATAGCTCTTTATTTTTAGCCCATTGGAGTACTTAAAAAAACTTTTATTTTGGCTGTAAGTCAATCCTTTCTACAGATTGTCCATAATGCTTTAGACCATATATTCTAACAGCACCTGCCACATAGAATGCATGTATCAAATATTTGTTAAATAATTTGATGATGAATTAAGTGAGAATATGGGTATAACTACTGATGTATACTTTCATATACACACACCACACATATACCCAGAATTTCTATCATACTCAAAGTCAAACCAGCTCGTTGGACATAATGTGCTCAGGAAGTATGCAACAGTACGCACTCAGTTAATGGGTCTGTCATCCTAGAGCAGAATGCAGAAGACACCATGTTTCTTAGTGTCACGCTAAGCAGGAACAACACCCTGAGATCAGAAAAAAGAGATCATTGTCCATTTGGTTTTATGAATCTCTGGCGTTCCAAATTTCATATCCTGCATACACAATTTTGTTAGCTACTTACCACCTGCATATACTCGTGAATTTATAACTTATAATCTCATTATATTTTTCTGTGGATACTCCCAGTAGTTTAGCTATGTGTAGAGCAGGAAACAGCTACTCAAAATCTAATCAACCATTGAGCTAATCCCGGAAATGCTTCTATGCCGCTGTGTAAATTCAGTCAAGTTATTTAATCTCTCTGGACCACAGAGTCTTGACCTGAAACATGAATAATTTGCATCAGGTAATATGATGGCTATTCCCATAGTCAATAAATCGCATGAAGTCATTTAATATTTAAAATCAACAGTATACACAAATAGAAAATCTTGTTTTAGCAAAAATAAAAAATAAGTTAAAAATATGCAATGTGTTCATACACCTCCATTAAGAAGGTACATGTCTGGGCTGGAAAAAAAGGCTTAGTAGTTATCAGAGCTTGCTCCTTTTGCACAATACTGGAGTTCAGTTCCCAGCACCCACCTCAGGAGGCTCACAGCTACCTACAATGCCAGCTCCAAGGATTCCAGCATTTTTGTCTTTTCACACTGTGAATGTAACATTTATATAATTCCTCATTGTTCTGTGGTTCTTCTTGATGTAGGTGGCTTATTGTATATATGTGTAATAATATAAATGTATATGTAAACAATGAAACATTTTTAACAATTAAAAAAATGGAAACACATATGAGGAAGGAATTAAGATGAATTGAAGGAAAACATCAGCCAGTCACACACAAGTGTAACCAATAGTGAGAGAGAAGAGAGAAAAAATAAAGACAAAATAATACAGAAAATAGGTGGTATAAATTAATGCTCAGAGTAAAATATGATAATTATATGCACAGATTTTGAAGATCTGCCTGAAATATGGTTTTCAAATAAAACTTAAAAGTCCATTCAAAGGACAGAGACGTTAAAGTGGACACATTTTTATGAAACTAAAATTTTTACCAAAGAACTGTTAGTGTCGAAATTGAATTCTGTTGCAGATTAAAGAAGACTGATTCGTGAAATTTACAAAGTGCAGGAAAGTAGTAAGGATTGGCCATGACTTGTTCTACATCAGCGTGCCCAACACCTTACAATTAAGCACTTAGGAAATACTGACATGTCAGTATCATGATGCATATCAAAAAACATATGACAAGTAAAATCTTAGCTTCATTCAAAAATTACAAAAGTTCACAACTTCAGGTAACGTATTAAAACTTCAAAGAGGGAATCAAACAATAATAAAGCAACATGATGCTCTCCAGTCACCTGACAGAATTCAATAATGGGGCTAGAAAGGTCCCACAGTTAAGAACTTGCACTGATCTTGTCAAAGATTTGAGCTTTTTTTCCCAGCACCTACATCAGGTGTTTCACATCTGTCTGAAAATCTATCTCTAGGGAATCTACACCCTTTCTTGCCTCTGTCACCCTCATGCATGTAATTGCACATGGACACACATATATAGAAGATAAAATAAATATTAAAAATTTTATCTAAAAGGTCTCATATTCTGAAGTGTAGCATTCCATATGGGTTTTAGAAGTATAGATCTTATCTAAAAATTTTGATTATTCCAGAACATGTCCATAGTGACGAAAGTTGTGCAATAGTTTTCAGAAGGCATTTGGTCATTTACCCCCATCTCTGAGTCCATTTCACTTAATCCTAGTGATGAAAAGCAGGCTAATATTTTTTTTTAAATCCTGGTGGTATTTTTGGGAAAACAAAAATCCCAGTGGTTTTGGGAAAACAAAAATATGCATCTAAAAACCAGGAAATGTAAGTATGAAGTATTTTCTTTGTTTAGGAATAGACACAAGAATATTTCTTCACTCTCTTCCTATTTTATCCATTTCATGTCTGTTGTTAACCTCATGGTTGTTTTTCCTTTACCATTAGTTCTAGTTTTACATATATATTTGTTAAAATCAAGCCTGTTTAGATTTCTCCATAATAACTTGTTTGTGCCCTTGATTCTACCAGGATATTCCAGAAGGAAATAGTTTCTAAATATGATTTGGATATTCAGCTATTGTCTGTAAGACCTGTGTGGATTGGAGTTTCTTAGCGTACTTTATGTTTTCATTCACTTTCCAGAGACTTGAACAATAATACATGCCATTTAGTTACTCAGTAGATGTAAGCTTAAGGAATGAGTAATCATTTATTAAGCCATCATATGTGACTATCATGTTCCATCTAATCTTATAATTAAGAAAGATAGTGTGGTCAACGTTTTTTACTTCATTCAGCTGGAAACATGATATTAGCACAGCAAGCAAAGCTGTAAGGAAAGATTAAAAGTCCATTTTATGTTATGTGTTAAATTATAGCATGCTGATCTAAATGTGATACTTAGATGAGAAGACATAAGGTAGAAAACTTTACCCTCAATGACTCTATAAGCCCTCTTAGGAGTGACAACCTTGGGATCATGACACCACTAGGAAGAACAGATCCTTACCAGCTGTCTCTAACAAGGTCATAAAAAAAAAAAAGTCCAAACCCGTGTGTACTTATCTTTAGAGTAAAAATGTCAACTAGAGTCAGAGATTGATTAGAAAAATGCCGATTCATGCTCATGCCATTTAGACTATATGTTTACACATTATAAGACAAAGTCATAATAACAGTAATGTTTGGTACTTTTTCAAATATAAGCCATATTGGATAAAGAGTTCTGAATATTAAACATGAGCTTTTCCATAGGGAGGGGCTTATTCTGGGATGTTATTCTTTTAAGGAGCAAGTTTCTCAAAAAAAAATAAATGGTTTTCAATTGAGAACAAATTCACCTAGTATTGAAGCAAGACACATTTTTTGATAGTGATTTGTATGCAGTCATTACAGTAGAATACTGGTTGTCTGTACAGAGAAGTGTCTCTGAGCAGTAAGCACTTTTTGGTTAAATCCTTAAGCTTTAACTGCAGGGTGCACAGTTATAAAGTTTTTTTCTCTCATTGATTTGAACTGTTGAATTCTTAACTGTAGCTTATTTTTACTTTGATTTTGAAATCCATAAATGTCAGTCACCAAGTTTAGGAACTGAAATCATTGGCACGAGAAGTGAAATGAGGGGTGATAAATCAAGCCTGCCAGTGGCTATTGCCTCTGCCAGATGCAAACAACACGACCAGTCTCTAATAACCTCGCGTGTCTAATTTCAAATTAAGTGTGACAAATTAAGCAGGAAGTTAATTACTATCCTGAAACAAATAGTCTGATGTTGATTGGGATGGCCATCCCAAAGCTGTGTTTTACCTTAACAGAATGACCAGAGGAAATATTAGAAAATAGAGACATACAAATAACTATGAGTTTAGGTGAAACAGCAGGGTAGAGGCAGGTAATCTATATCACGTCTGTCTTAATGAGTCCAGGTATGTGAAATATAGACTTTCTCCAAGAATAGTTTGTTAGTACAAAATCAAAGACATAAATGGGCCTGACAACATTCATCACGATGCCCTCATCGGGGATAAAGTAGTGGGTGGTTTAGAACCATATCTCTACTCCTACTGACTGGATATTAGAATCCTGTCAGCTCTTTTTGTGACACATGAGCTCGAAGGAAGAGGTGTACTTTAAATGAAAGTGACCTTAAAAGCCTAGAGACATCATAAATCATAGGGACATTAAATAATCCTCATATATTTTCTGTACATAAAATGTATGATTCACATTGCCTTCAGACTTAAGTGGACATTGGCTTCTTAATTGGGTTCTTACCTGATATATATAAATGGTAATTAAGGATATAGTTCAGAAGAAAACCTAGACTTTGGACTTTATGTGAACTTTAGGAAGGGTGTGGCAGTGAGTTTATATCAGACAATATTATGAACACTGTAGCATCCAATGCAATATGCCTTTAGCATTTTCCTGGTATGGGATCTGAGACAGCATAAGAGAAATTAAGGTCAGCACTACACAGATAAATTATAGACAAATCAGAATCTGCAGCCAGACAATCTGGTCCAGAGTATGAGTTATTAACTATTAGGACAGTCCTTTGAAATCTGGGACCAGAGGGCAGAAGCTCTTCATTATAAGTAAATTATCCAATCATAAATTATTAATTCCTATCCTATTGCTTCCCTAGCTATTGAACACTAAAAATATTCTATGTTAAAATGAAATGGTGGAGATTATTAGCATTTATGGGGACATGATCCCCCAACACATCCAAAATCAAGATGGAATTTAAAGATTAGAACAAATTTTATTGGGCTGCAGAATATGGAAAGTCACCATTTCCACTACAAGGAGGCTTTTGAGTTTTCATTTGCATGGACTTGGCCAGCCTCTCACCAAAGAGTCTTAATTGAAGTTAGAGGAAACTATCATGGAAGAAGACCAAAACTCAAAATTATCCTTTTATTCTTATAAGGTTAAAGAGATAGTTTTACTTCTTACATGACATATTGTTTTGATTACTGATACAGGTCTTTGTGTGCATCCTTTTTAATTCCAAATGAAATATATTGTTATAATCTCATTCTACCCACTTCTGTGAAGTATTATTGTGGTCACTAAACATTCTAGGTGCATTCCTACTGTATGGCCTCTGTTCTTTGTGTTTCAGCCCACAAGTCATTGCTTAAGTAGCATTTTGAATAAAAACAACCATATATATAATATTGGTTTTTCGAGACAGGGTTTCTCTGTGTAGCTTTGGCTGTCTGGACTTGCTTTGTAGACCAGGTGGGCCTCAAACTCGCAGCAATCTGCCTGCCTCAAAACAACTATATTTTATTAAAACAATAATTGTTATACTTTTCAATGCCTACTACCCCAAACTCTAATTTAAATGTCTTCCTTCTTTAAACTAGTATTTCCCACCTTACCAACATGTTTAATTCCTGTCTCCTTTCTTGTTCAGTTTGAGCTTCAGATTTGTACAAAGAGCTTTTGTCATAATTAGTTCTTCATCACCAGTGTTGATAACCATATCCTAGCTCATATGAGGCACTCAATGTATACGAGCTGAACAATGAAAGAGTGGGAGGACTGAATGCTCCTTAAAAGTGATACTTTGTGAAAATTTATTAACCATTTCCTAATTCAGTGGTCCAAGTATGCAAATATATGTGTGTGTGTGTGTGTGTGTGTGTGTGTGTGTGTGTGTGTGTGTGTATACATATATATCCTTTTGGCACTTTGGTGGAGGTTTTAGAAAATGATTTGTATAGTCAGGTTATATATAACCATAATGAAATGCGTAAAGTCAATATTTTGTAAATAAATAATATATTTCCTATCAGAAATCTGGAATTGAATGGCTCCATCCAGTTGTCCCAAGCTACACCGCAACAGTGCATTTAACATTGCATAGTGAGAACACACGCAGGAGTGATGAACAAAATCTGTGGAAGACGTCACATGGCAGGGATGCAGCTGAGAGGGTATGCTAACACTTTTGTGAAGTTAGCTCCTGTGGGAAGAAAGCAGATCCTGAGAGACCTAATCTGCTCAGAGAGACCAGCAGTGTCGATGCCATCAAATCTATGATGACTTGGCAGGAGAGTCCGCATCTTGCTAATCTCACTGTCCTTTTCTACAGTGTCACTAGGGGAAAAAGCACAACAAAGGCCATAAGTGCACAGTAAACAGGTTGGAAGGTGTGTTTCTGAGAAAAATAAAAGCATTTTAATGAAGTGTCGAAAAATAGTCTCAGAACCAACCTAAGTAATTTTCACTGAGTAGTTACACATAAAGCAAAATTACGAATTCCTGATGCCCAATATCGTGACCTAGATGAATTTGAAAGACATTTGTTAAATACAAATATGATTAAACAATCAAATGAATTTTTAATTAAGTTTTCATATTTTTTAGCAAAACGCTTTCTAATTAAAGCAACACTTCTCAATTTTGTGGTCGTGACTCCTTTGTGCGTCAAATGACCCTTTCATAAGGGTCACATATTAGATACCCTTCACATCAGATACAGTATAATTCCTCACAGTAGCACAATTACAGTTATGAAGTAGCAATGGAAATAATTTTATGGTTGAGGGTCACCGCACATGAAAACATGTATTAAAAGGTCACAGAATTAGAAAAGTTAAGAACACTGAATTAATGGATATAAATAAAATAAGACTTGCAAACAAATACATTCCCAGAATAACTTGCTAAAATTACATGAATATATAAAAACATTTTTTATACTCAGAACTAAGTTTCAGGAAGGTATTTTTAAATTTTTCATTCAGTAAAATTTAAAGTGCTCAGGTGACCAGGTTGCTCATTGATTAAAGGCACTTGCCACCACATCTAGTGATGTGAGTTCAATTCCCAAATCTTACATGACAGGACAGAGCTAAATTCCACTGTCTTTTAACCTCTACATGGGTACTGTGGCATGTGCTTATACATACACACACAGAGAGAAAACAAATACACACATTAGATAAATAGATAAAATGAGCTATAAAATGTAGATCAAACAATTTAAGCAATAGGATATTATTTGCTAAATTTCTATGTTATGCAGGCTTTGGTACAACTATCATACACAAAATTAACAAAGCAAAAACGGACCATGTGTGGCAACATATGTTTGTAGTTACAATACTTGTGAGGTAAAAGCAGAAGGATACTGAATTTGAGGATAGCCCCTAGGCCATAGAAAGACTCTCTCTAAAATAAATAAAATACCAAAAGAAGGCATAGTATTTTTTGTTAGACAGGAGAGACAAGTGCAGTAGATGAACAGGTATATATGTCTGGATCTCTAATTCTTTTTCACAAACTCAGATGAAACTGGAACATCACTGGCTGTATTATGAACACACAACCCCTTATTCATATATGATATAAACATGACAGCTTTGTTATTACAAGAAAAAGTAAGACAATTTCATGTAGGAAAATTCCAAATCTCTGCATGCCCTTCTAGAACCTTTCTTCTTTTAAGAACCACATACACACATATACTGACGTGTTTGGACCATGCACTGCTAATGCAATGGCTGGGAGTGCTCTTGTAACATGGAAGATGCACTAAACAGCACACAAAAGTTTGTTAATGCGCATGATCCTGTTTTGCTTTCCTTTGCTTCAGAATTAGACAGTTTGAAATACAGAGCTAGTAATATTTTTATATTTTGCTTAAAACCCAGAATCTAATTTCCCTCTCCATTGACAAGCTATACTAAGTAATCCTAGGATGACAGAGGACATCCTTGGCTCAGTTCTCAGATGCTTTCCATCAACAAGAGAGCAACAGAATGTCTTCTACCTGGCTCTGCAAATCGTGTCCAGTGTGTGCAATTGCTCGCTTCCTACGTTGTCAGCTTACAATGATTCCTAAGAGAGCCACAGTCTTGAAATCTGGCAGATGTGGGTTGAATCCCCTAGTCCGATGGTTACAAGAGGGAGTTCTAGTCCTTGCTGTGTCCAAAACTCAGTTTTCAAATCGATAAAATGGGGAAGAGAATGAAAAGCTTTTAGTGCAGTGGTTCTCAACCTTCCTAGTGCTGGGACCCTTTAATACAATTCCTCAAGTTGTGGTGACTGACCCCAACCATAAAATTATCTTTGATGTTACTTTAAAACTCTAATGTTGCTACTGTTATGAATCATAATGTAATTATCTGATATGCAGGATATCTGATATTTGACCCCTGTGGGGGTCGCAACCCACAGGTTGAGAACCACTGCTCTAAACACTTAAATGAGAACCAATTGTGCTAGACACTAGGTGACAGCTAGTGATTTTATTTTTTAAAAGTTTAAATGGACACAAAAAGCATATTTAAGATATTTACTCTTCATTTGATGGTTAAATAATTGTTAATCTTAACTAGCCAATGTGTAAGTGAAGTACTGTGTACTTTTGTGTAAATACACACATGTATATGCATTACTGTAAGTGAAAAAAATTGAAATAGCAAGTATATTAGGTCTTTTCAGTTAACAAAGAAACATTCCTCTTTCATAGTATTTCTTCTATTCCTCATTCCAGAGTCCTTGTGAGAATAAGTAATAGAATGCTGATATTTAAGGTAATAATGCAATCACTTATCTGTGCATATCAGTACAGAAGTTTCCATCTCTCTCTCTCTCTCTCTCTCTCTCTCTCTCTCTCTCTCTCTCTCT
>OU015745.1:110328606-110338891 GCA_907169655.1 Acomys percivali | reverse complement strand
TTATTATTATTATTATTATTATTATTATTATTATTATTATTATTATTGGTATTAGTACTATTGGTATTATTAATTTATTATTATTAATTCACATTACACCCCTGTTATAATCCCCTCACTCTTATCTTCCTGCTCCCACCCTCCCTCCCTTTTCTGCTTTATTCCCCTCCCCTAGACCTCTGACATGTGGGGTCCTCCTCCCCCACCATCTGAACACAGCTTATCAGGTCTCATCTGGATAGCCTACACCCCCTTCCTCTGTGTTCCCACAGGGACTCTCTGCTAGCGGGCAGTGATCAAATCGCAGGCACCAGAGATCTTGTCAGAGGCAGTCATCCACTTCCCCCCTCATCCCGTGTGGAAAATGAGCTGTTCATTGGCTACATCTGAACAGGGGGTCTCGGTCCTCTGCTTACAATGTCGTTGGTTGGTGCATCAGTTTGTGCAGGGCCCCTGGGTCCAGATCCATCAGCCTTGATTGTCTCCTTGTGGAGCTCCTGACAACACCTCCTTCCATGCCCGAACTCTTCCATACAACTCGCAAACTGCTTCTTAAGTAGTTTCCCTTTCCTCTCTCTTCTTCTGAGAGTCGGGCATATCCTATTATGTCAACTCATCTCTGATTCGTCACCTTTTCTGCCACTTAATTAGATACGACTTTCAAACATGGGTCCGTTCTACAAACTAATTTCACCTTCGTTTGGGATTAAAGGCATGTGTAACCATGCATGGACCTAGGTTTTCTTTACCTGACTCTTGTTCTACACCAGGTTGTCCTTGAACTCAGACATGTTTGCCTCTGTGTCCTAGACTAAAGGTTCGTTTGTATTCCAAGTGGGTCACACTGAACTAGCAGATCTTTGGATGTGATCTCTTGACAGAGCAGCCATGTTCTCGGTTAACTTTCCTCTACAGGAATGGCACGTATCCATTCATGCTGTTGAAGCAGTGCAAGTTGCTGAACTACAAATGCCAGCTCAGAAGTTTTGTTATGTTTTTAAATAGCTTCTCCTGTAACTTAAATATTTTAATGTTAAAATATATAGATTGTTTAATAGAATGCTAATTTCATAATGAAGTATACATTTTTAAACCTTTATAGATTAAGTTTTGTAATTCCAGGCATTGTCAATAGATGCATACTAATCAGAAAATGGAAAAGATTGAGAAAATATTTAGATTTACTCCAAAAAGAAAGCCAAAGAGACTGTCAAAATGGTTTTTTAAAATAAGGCAAAGTATCTCTATTTGTAATGATAACCTTACAAATGCTGACACAGTTACTATTACTCAAGTTCCAGGGTATGTGAAAGGGCCTAAGAATATGTTGTGTATTACTTTAATCATTTTTGTACTGGCAGGTTAAGATACCTTTTAATTCTCCTAAAGGTCTTTCTATTTTTAACTCATGTCAGCAGTTTTGCCAATAAATAAATAAATAATAAATAAATAAAGATCCTGACTCTCTTACCGAAGCTGAAGCTGATCAATTAACTTGATTTGGCTAGCCAATGAGCTTCAATGAGCCTCTCCTAACCTCTGCAGTTGTGGAGTTACAACATTTTTACAAGCCACCATACTTTTTACATGAATTCTGATAATCCAGAATTTGTGTAAGGTTCTTTACTGGGTAATATTTAGGGAGTCTCCAGTCCCTATGTTGAATTCTTTTAAATTTAGAGTCTTCAAGAATTTGTCTAATCATCAAAACATTTAAATTTAATTAATAAAATGTAATTTAAGCTAATTAATTATAGATTTTTCAGCCTTTCATAAATGACAGAAAATAAGTAGACATGTCTTCTTTAAATATACTTTACTGTAAATACATATAAATTAAAGTGACAGAATTTCATACATACACACACACACAATACACTCATGAGAAAATGATTACTATGGTTTAAACAAACTATATCAACCCCAATTCATAATTAACATGTGTATAGTAAAAACATCTTAAATTCACTCATGTGGTAACTTATGTGGTAGACAATATTGTCTTCAGTGCCTATATTATATGCTATATTCAAAACAATTCATTCTTCCTAACTATACATTTATATCTTATAACTTACTTACTTATCTCTCTATTAACTACTCTTGGGTCTAGTAACTAAATGTAGTAATCTAGTGATGTGCTTCTGTCTATTAGACCTTTCTTTTTAGCTATACATCCCCATTGTATAAATGAGCTCATACAGCATCTTCTTTAGGCATCTGTGCTGTATTTATTTTGGGATAATGTTCTGTAACTTAATCTATATAATCATAAATGGCAGTATCTCCTTTTTCAAGGCTGTATGCTATTTCTTGTGTAAATGTCTATAATAATGTCTTTATCCATTTTTTTAATTTAAAGATGCTTAGGTTATTTACATATCTTAACTATTAATGGCCACTTCTTAAAACAATATTCATTAACAACACCTTTCCCTTCTCTAATTTTGATTCGCATAGAGTTCTTTAAGATATATAGAGTGGGAACTAAAAATCACTGTTTTAACACAGTGACTGCTTGCTTCCTATATTGTGTAAAATATTGTATCTGTTTATGTAAAGGAATATCAATATTTTGATCTTTAATAATATTATACTGTAAAGGGGCAAATTTTTTCCAAGGGGAAAAAATATGATAATTTAATTGATGGCTTATTTTAAACAAGAAACTCTTTAATTTCCATTTAAAGAGCTTCTGAAAATGGGTATTAAAGTTTATAAAATTAACAAAGGCCATATAAGTTAACAAAGGAATTCCTTGAGGGCTATAATTATTGTAAAATATTAAATTGCTTTTCTACTGACACTTATTCCCTTGAGCTCAGTTAAATATTGACAGCTCAGTAAAAAATCTTTATAGTTTACCAGAAAAAAATGGAGCAGGTAATTGGTATCAGTGAGTTCTCAGAACTATTAAAATATTTACTCACAGATCAGGATCCTCCACTTTTACAGTAGTTTATCATGGTGCCCAGATAGACATCAGATGGCAGGTAGGGTCTAACTCTTCAGAGAGAGAATTCTAGTGCCAACCATAACTTATAGGGTGGTTAACAACTAAATCAGAAAAGATCTTCACCAACCCTACATCTGACAAAGGTCTAATATCCAAAATATATAAAGAACTCAAGAAATTAAACACCACCAAACCAAATAACCCAATTGAGAAATGGGGCTTGGAACTAAACAGAGAATTCTCAACAGAAGAATATCAAATGGCTGAGAAACACTTAAAGAAATGCTCAACCTCCTTAGTCATCAGGGAAATGCAAATCAAAACAACTCTGAGATTCCATCTTAGACTGACTTGATTCAAATCCACTTGCATATAGCCCACACTTTCCATAGATGGAGGTGTTTGTCCTAATACATAAGGTACTGTCTCTCCAAGGATGTCAACTCATCCTCTCTGTCTCAATCTGAAGCTACTGTGACATGAGAAAACCATTAGCCTGGTTTCATATACTTCATTTATTGGTATCAACTCTTTAATATAGGAAGAGAGGTCAGAGTTTCACAAACTGGACCTCATTACCAGTACAAGAACCCTAAAATTCTGGCATTTCTCTGGTCCATTTCTCATCTCTACAATCCCAAGGAAAGATGGTAACTAGGAGAGGCTTCAGTTCCAGAATAGAATCAGAATCCCCATGTTGGTTAAAATGGCAGCCAGAATTACAAGCTAGCCCCAAAATGTATTCTTCAGTGGAAAACAAGAAAAAGAGTCATTATCCATACTAAGATTGAAATTTTGCACTTACAGTTTTTCTTATCTACTCCCACTCTCACCAAACACTATATTTTCCAGCATTCACTGCATCATCTTGTCTTTCTTGCACTGAGTGAGATATGTAATATTCATTCTCATGAGCTGGAAGCATCTTCCAATCAGCTTACCATCCTGGATCCTTTCTTCAGTTGGTATTCAAATTAACTCTTCAAATGTCTGGTGGCTCCACTTTCCTTTGTGTAGGAGGGACAAAAATCATAAAAAACACTGATTATTGTCTTAACAAGCAGAGACAGAGAGAGAGAGGAACAGATACAGACAGAGACAGAGACAGACATAGATAGAGAGACATAGACAGACAGAGAGACAGAGGCAGACACACACACACACAAAGAGACAAAGATAGGGGAGGGAGACAGGAGGGGGAGGAGGAGCGGAGCGAGAAAGGGTGAGAGACAGAGAGAGAGAGAGAAGAGGGGGGCACAGGAGGGGGAGAGAGACAGAAGGGGGAGAGACAGGAAGGGGAGAGGGGGAGAGTGAGACAGGGGAAGATGGGGAGAGAGAGAGAAAGAGAGAGAGAAGGGAGGTGAGAAACAGAGACACACAGAGAGAGAGACAAAGAGAGAGAGACAGGATGAGGAGAGGGGGAGGGGAGAGACAGAACAGAGAGATGTAGAGACAGAGACAGAGAGAGAGAGAGACAGAGACAGAGAGAGACAGAGATGGAGAGAGAGAGACAGAGAGACAGAGAGACAGAGAGAGAGGGGTATGTTTGCATATGCTTGTATACTGGCATGCACATCCATGCTGGGAATCAGAAGTCATGCTTCAGTCATCTTGCTCAGCTTTTCTCCACCTTACATTTTGAAGCACAGTGTCTCACTGAACATGAACTCCTTATAAGTCTCTGCCTTGTATTCAGTGATGATCTCTGAGCCTCAGGTTTGTTTAGTTGTTGTCGTTGTGTCAACTCTGCATTTTGACTAGGTTTTGTTTGTTTTTGTTTTTGTTTTGTAATGGTCTCCATCTATTTCAAAGGGAAGTTTCCTTGATGAGGGATAAGAATGTATCTTTGATCCTACCCCCACAAGCTACTAGGACTGAATCAAGCTTCATACATAAGACTCCTCCCAACTCCTCCCAAATCATCTACAGCTTCTGGGGACAGCACGGAATTTGGACTGGGAAGAAAAGGTGACCTATAGCCAGAGTCTAAATTTCCCATTTTGGTTCAGTCCCACATCTTATTTTGTTTATTTGTGTGTTTGAGTTTTTTGTTGTTTGGTTGATTGGTTGGGGTTTTTTTGTTTTTGTTTGTTGGTTGGTTTGTAATTGTTTTTGATTTCATGTTTCTTTGGTTTTGGATGTTTCTTTTGTTTGCTTTGGTTAGTTGATTAGTTGGGGGTTTTTGTTTTGTTGTGTTTTCTTGCAAAGAATTCATATATATTGTGCAATTTCACAAATGTTAGCAGATGTATGTGATTCAACATGAAAGAATGGCCTAGTTACATTTTACTGTCTGTATTTTCTACTTTATTCACATATTTAAAGTGTACTATATAATGAGCATTTTTTCCTTTTTCTTATTTTGTTTATTTTTGTCATATTTTGATCATATTCTTACCCTGCACCATGTCCTTCCTGTTGCTACCTCCCTCTCTCCCACCCAACTTTAAGTTCTTCTTCAAAAACAAGAAAAAACAATACAACAACAAAACTCAATGAAACAAATAAAATAAACACACACACACACACACACACATGCATACACACATACATACACACACACACACACACACACACACACACACACACAAACACCACAAAACTATAACCAGATAAAAGCACACAAAGAACTGTGAAGTATATCTTATGTTGGTCAACAACTCCAGAACATAAGGCTGGCCTTGGAGTGGTAGATATACCCAATGTTTGATAGACCCAATATACTCTATTGGAGAAAACAGATTTTTCCCTCTACCAGCACGTTTAAGTGACAGTTCAGTTGTTAACTTTTTCTCTGGTGGCTAGGCTTCTATTCATTCTTTCATTCACAAACAAGGTTAAAAAAAAGTCTAGGACTCAGAGAAGGGGGAGCCCTTCTCCCCTACCAATCGACCCCAACCTATCAAGTCTCATCCTCTTCCTCTGTGGCATGATAAGATACCCTGCCATGGGAAAGTGACCAAAGTGCAGACAACAGAGTCCATGAAGGGACAGCTCCTGGTTCTCTTACTAGGGTACCTACGCGGAGACTGTGCTGCCTATTGGCTACATATGAGTGGGGAGCATAGGTCCTCTCCATGCATGGTCCTTGTTAAGTGCGTTAGTCTTCATCAGCCACCACTCCCCAGGGGAGCCAGATTTGTTGGCTCTGTTGGTCTTCTTGTGGAGCTCCTACCCCCTCTGGTCCTTCTATCTGCCCACTCATCCATGAGACTCCTTGTGCTCTGCCCAAAGTTTGGCTATGAGACTCAGCTTCTGCTTTGATCCCCTGCTGGGTGCAGTCTTTCAAAGGACAACTATGGTAGGCTCCCTTCCTGTTCCTTGAATAAGGGGGAAGGGCTGAGAAGGGAGGGAGAGGGGATGGAGGGAGGGAGAGTGGGACCAAGAGGAAATGAAGGAGGAGTCTACAATTGGGATGTAAAGTGATTAAAAATTTCAAAATAAATTCAAACTTAAAAAAAGACTAGGATTCTCAGCTTAGCTCACACCTTTAAGCCCAGTGAGGCAGAAGAAGCCGTATCTGTATGAGTTCAAGGCCACTGTGAATCTACACAATGAGTTGCAGGAAAGCTAGAGCTACATAATCAGACCCTGCCATGAAAAAAGAAAAGAAAATGCTATATGCTTCTTTCTTTTCAGCATGAGAAAGTATAGTTAAAAAATAGATAGCCTAGTATTCAAATCAATGGTCAATGGTTATTTATAAATCAACATCCTATCTAAACAAATGAAATACTTTTACAAAAATAAATTTAAAGCATCTAGACATCTATTCTTGGTTTTTGTAATTATCTCCATTATATTCCAAAGATGACTATTCTTAGAAAGAATTGTGGTTTACTTAATGTATAGATACAACATATGATTTAATCTGCTGATAATAGTGTGTGTTTTCTTATTGTGGTCACAATGGGAACCTACTCTATTAGAATCCCTCCAAACTATTATTTTTACAAGGAATCGGCATTACTGTAACAAGTATGACCAACTTGTAGACATATAAAAATAAATGAGTCCTCATAAGCACTTTTGAGAGCTGTCAGATGGCTCAAGTAAAGAAAGTAGGAACTTTTAAATCAAAGCAGGTCAGACCAGGGGAAGTGTCACTTAAAATCAGGTGTAGCTTAAGCAAAATGAAAGAGCACTTTACAAGAAAGTCCGAATCCAGTTACACAATATATCCCAGGCAGGAAGCCAAACAGAGAATCAATGAAAACTGGTTATGATCAAGGTGGATTCAAGGATAGAAAGATATAGGAGAGAGTAAATATTAAGCAACGATTGTAACTGAACTCACAGATGACATTTTCATTCCCAAATTTCCTTAAGAGGAAAAAGGTCAGAGATATTGAAGCAAACACTATCCAATTTTTTAAATGTTCCTCATCCTATGAAAGCATAGAAATAGTTATAAACAAGTTGTAAGTACCAAAGTAGTTTGAAACAATTTAAAGGTGAAAATATGAAAGTGTTGCTCTAACTATTATTTTTAAAAAGTAACTCAATTATAAATTTTTTCTCTGTAAAATAATGGATGAAAATAGCAACCACTACAAAGAACTGTGGCAAAGATTAAACACAATCATATGGATATAGTCCTTAGGATAATCCATAAGGAAAAAAATGTAGAAATACAATGAACACGTTAATTTTCACTGATTTTAGTATCTCAACACATTTCCCCTGTGACTCAAAGTACTTTCTTATTAATCTTCTTTTTTTCTTTATTTATTTTTTTAAAGACAGGGTTTCTCTGTCTAGCCTTGGCCATGTCCTGGACTCATTTTGTAGACCAGGCTGGGCTCAAACTCACAGTGAACCACCTGCCTCTGCTTCCCAGAGTGCTGGGATTACAAGCATGCACCACTGTGCCTGGCTAATAATCTTCATTTTTCAGACTTTCCCCTGGACTTATAAAATCAAGAGATTGGTCTGGGTTATCCAATGTCCCTTCTGGGACTTTATGACTACTAGAACCACACAGCTCAATATTCTGACAGTTGTGGGGTTGAAAGCAGTTGAGTATTATGCTCTTAGACTACTTTAACAGTCATGTCCTCTAGGCATTCACAGAGATTTAGATTTCATGTGTTTTAGAAGTATGAGAAGTCATAACTGTATAAATATATTACCCTTGGGAAAACATATTTAAAAGTTCCCACAACCAAAATTTCTGAGATTTACTCTCAAAGGCACAGTCTTGAGCTTAACCTCTGTCACTCTTCAAAATATAACTATGATCACAGTGGCCATGTCTCATTAAACAATAAGTCAACACTGTTTTCTCACCTCCAACAATGAGTCAGTAGATGTTGTGGTTCAACTTTGACAACTGAGTTTCCAGTGACCAGAATAATTTTGCCTTTCATCCATACATTAATTTTTGTCCTAGTTAACTTAGCTTTGACAATAACTGAAAATTTAAAGTTAGGCTAATCTCCTCATTGGGAGTGTTTGCACTGAGAATTGACATGAGATATATTATCAGATAACAGTAAGCAGGCAACGTTTAAATGAAATAGGAGAAGAATTTCATTCACAAGCTGTTGAGATATGATCTCAACTTTAATGATTAATTTAGAGTGAGAGAGATGAGGTGGGACACTTCAAGATCAGGGCTTTATTAGAATTATCCATTTAAATACAAAAACTTATCATTCCCCCAGGGGTTTAAAAAAAAAAAGCACAAATGACAAAGAGAAGGATGAATATCATTTTCACTTATATTTTAGTTTGCTTTATTTCTTTTTTAATTTGCATTTCTCCTTCCATGAATAAATTCACACCATTTTTCTTATTGCTAAAGGAGACCAACTTTTGTGATCTAACAAGTAAGACTGTTGCCTCAACTGGTCTTTCATTCTCCTTCTAACCATTTCATTACAAAGCAGAAAGACACGTAGACTATCCTAAACTAAGGCCATGATGACTGAAACCAGGAAAAGGATTTTGTGGTTTCAGTAATAATGGTATTATCAGGATCCTCATTAGTATGTATTAGATTTACAAGGACACTGTAAGAAATTCTTATACATTAACATGTGCACAGACCTCACTGCATTCCTGTTTGTGGTAAGAGCTGTCATCCTCATTTTGTAGTTAAGCAAACTGAGGCACAAAGGTGCTCTGAGAAGGCCAGACTGCTGGCAGTAACAAAATGGCACACGCAAAGTAATTAACTAAAAATAATTTAATTAAAAGGCTCTTTGCAAAGTAGTTGGCAGGACCAAGTGAACAAGAAGCCTCAGTTAGCACTGGGAACCCCTGGGATTCTGCAGGACTGCAGACAAGCCCAGGACAGAGAGGAAGCAATCAGAGATTCAGAAAGCTATTGGATGGGTGAAGATGCAGGAGGTGGTGAATAGCTGCCCAGCTGCCGCTTGCTCCTTTTGCCTTTCATCCATGCTTCCCAATCATTAGACACCCTTCTCGAAGAGACAAGGAAGCTCAGGCAATATGATGCTCTGTAGTCTGTTTTTTGTTTGTTTGTTTGTTTGTTTTGTTTTTGTTTTGTTTTGTTTTGTTTTTTGGTTTTTTTTTTTTTTTTACCTATCTAGCAGGGAACAGACAGATGTACAAAAGATAAGTTTCTCAAACTGTCTTACTTTCATCCCAGTCCCTTGGCTGAATATAGAAACTGAAGGCTGTTCCTAAGAAACTTCCCTGAGGTCACCTAGATACACAGACCGTTGTGACAGTATGAGCATTGAAGTAAAAGCTCATGGACTCTCTGTTCCAAAAATTTGCTGACCACAGTCACTTCTAAAACAGAATAACATTTACTCTCTGTTCCCGTTACTTTTCCAGTTAGGAGCTAGTTAAATAAGAAAGTGTGCACCTGGGCTCACAGTTTGAGAGTGTCACCATCAAGTGGATGGTAAAAGGGTCGCATTGCATCTGATGTTAGGAAACAAGAGACAGAGATGAACGGCTGCTCAGCTAGCTTTATCCTTTCTATGCAGTGCCTGCCTCCAGCTCACTGGTGATGCTGTTATAAGGAATCCTTTTGCCTCAAATGACCAAGTCTAGGTATTCTCTTACAGAGATGCTCAGGGATTTGTCTCCTAAGAGATTCTAGGTGAGGTCAAATAAACAGCCAATATAAACCATCCATCTCTGCTAGAATTCTGCATCAGTTTGCCTACCTGGGATGTCATTGTCTACCTGCCATGGGGGCGTGGCCCTGCCCAAGGCTATATAAAAAGACAGGCCCTCCTCTTGACTCGCTTTCTTCCTCTCTCTTCCTCTCTTCCTCTGTCTCTGTCTCTTCCTCTGTCTCTTTGTCTCTCTCTCTCTCTCTCTCTCTCTCTCTCTCTCTCTCTCTCTCTC